>JABUIW010000072.1:4272071-4432981 GCA_013363375.1 Menidia beryllina
TAGATAGATAGATAGATAGATAGATAGATAGATAGATAGATAGATAGGTGGCCAAAGGGGATTTGAAGTCATTAAAAAATCATTCAAATGAGTTTTCCTATCAGGAGAGACATACAAATATTCCACTACACAACAAATTTGGTATGTTTGGAAGAGTCACTGGGGGTGTGGGGTGGTCATAAAAAAAAGAAGCAGTATGGCTAACCAAACACCTTCATTATAACTGTAAAGTATAGAGAAGTTATTTGGGACAGTTTACAACAGCCTGGTCTGGGCACTCTGAAGTTATTAAGTCAACCATGAACTCCTTTGTAAACCAAAGGTTTCTTGAGTGAGTTATGAGGTAATGTGTCTGCAAGCTTAAAGATAAATGAACTGTGTCACGAATCAGGTCAATGATCTCCACCCACTGGCATATAACAGAATGGAGAGAAAAGAAAAAAAGTCAAGGTGTTGCAGTGGCCAGGTCAAGGTCCAAACCTCGACCTGGTTAATATACAGTTGTGGGTGCTTGAGAGAGCTATGAAAACATGAATAAAGAAACCAAAATGTCCAAGTTATTATGGCTTCAAATTGTTCTACAATCTATAGAAAATCAAGGGAGACATCTCTTCCTGAGTTTAGTATTTTCTTTTTTTTATGTCATGGCATAAAACAGTGTTGTATTTTAAAAAATAAATAAGTTCTCTTATGTAAAATGTTTGTCAATTAATTTAGATCATCAAAATAAATAGATGGACACAAATTTTAATTAAAATATCCTTAATGTATGTTACTTTTAATAATTGAACATTATATTACATATCATACAGGAACAATACCAAAATTGGACAGGAAAGGAGATGTATTGTCATTAAAACAAGTGGAGGGAGACGCTTGTGCTTTGGAATGGATTGTCAATCGTTACTCCTAGCTTCGGCAGAAGGAAAATAGGCATGATAAATTCTGTTTCTAAATCTCAGCGAGGCGCTCGTGTTTTCTCTCTTTCTCTGCTTAACAGGCTGAACTGATTCGGATTTGTTCTAGCACAGCGCCCTCTGGTGGCTCCCCGTGGGACGTGCCTCCGACGGGCACGTAGGAAGTGGCCGTCAATGGGTGACGTCACGACGTCCTCCGAGGGGGCGTGGCCTCGTTCTGCTGCAGCGGAGAAACATGACATGGGGATGAGCGAGAGGGAGGGAGGGAGTGAGACAGCCAGAAAGGAATAAACCGTTCGTCAGAGGTCTGGACTGAGAACGATATGATGGGGAGCAATGACTGAAATCACCACGGTAAGACTCTGACTTGGTTTGATTCTGTGTGATGGTCTGTTTTTGTTTTTTCCCCCTGGTGCTCGACTGGACTGTCCGTGGCTCCTTTGACAGTGAACACAAAAGGCTGCCACTGCAGACAGGTGCACCTGCTTTTATGCGAGTACGTGCCTCGATGTATTCAACTTCAGGTCCGGTCAGATTACCTTTTTATTTAGGTCAAAGAGAAGCCCACCGAGGCCCCGGATCTGATCGACGGTTTGGAATGACACCTAAGCCTGAACGTTGGAGTAAAAGGCTGTAAACAAGGAGTCTGCGTGCTTAGTCACAGACCTTTGTGATGCTGGACTCCAGTAGCATCTCTGATGTAGCAGACATGTGAGATAATGGGCTAAATTGTGGTACAGGAGCACATCCTGTAAAATAGCCCAGAAGCTGTTTGAGGCATGGAGCCACGCATCATCTCTGAAAACACATCATGCTCATCATCACAATGAGATGTGGGCCGGCTGGCTTTACATGCTGATTGGGATGAAATGCGTAACAGCTAGATGTTTTATCTTGGAAATCCCAACCGTCTCACTCCTGGCCATCCTTTTGAAAACACAGGAAGCCCACGGAAATACAAACACCTCGGCCTGCTCTCGTCGTAATCTTCCTGGCCTGGCATGAATATCTACCGATGTCTGCCTTTAAAAAGATAGCGATACCCCCGATTCATTGCTGTGGTTTTAGTAAACTATATACATGTTGCCGGACACAGACCTGTGTAATAAAGCCTTAACAGTTCTGATTTGAGCAACTCTGGCTTCCCTTACCTTATTTCATCAGATGATCATATCATTATCAAGTCAACTTTGGCATCTCAACTTTATCACTCATTCAGCCAGCCTGTGCTCGGGTCCAAATGCTGCACTCAGGCTGGGCTGACAACTAGCCGATAGCAGAGAGGCTGCTGGAACTGTTACGCCGGGGCTACAGAAGCGAGGCCCGTGGAGCTGCCGGGCCATGCCAGCTCCACCTCGGCGACCTCCACGGCGGCGGGCTGCTGGGGACGGGGCGCCTGGCGCCCGATCAGTGGACACAGTGAATTCTGCTCCTGTCCCCAGCGTTTAGCGGCAGAAAAAAAGCAGAGCTGACTGTTGCTGTTGTTGTGGTGGTTGAATTGGTTTGGGCTTTCCACTGATGCAAAATGACAGCCTTTCCCAAACATCTGTGCCATTTGGCCTCTACCTAATTTAAAAAAAACATATAATAGAAATTAGCCTTATAAGAAATAAGTCTTCGGAAAAAAAATGGACACTCGACCCCAAGCGTGTCTCAATCCCCTGTTTCCTATCCAAATAAATTAACAGCCACTGCGTTAGAGTCCACCAAAAGTTCAGAAAACCTTGAATGGCTGAAGTGGCCGTGGTAATCACGGCCCAATCACGGCCCGGCTTTGAAGAGGGCCCTGTCTGTCAGACATCTCTACAGGTGTTCTGTCCACAGGCACACAGAGGTCAGCTAGAGGCCGTGGAGGCGGCCGGAGGGACCCCTCTCACACGTCCAAATGCAGAGGACTGGAGGAGGACATGGTCGCTGTCCCACAGACGCTGCGTTTTGCTCCAGACTGGCCCTGATGTCTGAATCATAATTCTATCCCCCGGTGAATCCAAAATTCAACGCAAATTAGATAAGGCTGGCAAAACGGGGGAGGAGACGGAGAAGTGCTGGAATGTGCTGCTGTTGGTGGAAACCATACGGCCGGGACTCGTATGGCTCTGTTGAGATGAGACTGGATGTATTTGCTTTTCCTTTTAGGGCCAGACCTCATGTTTTCTTTGTCTGAACCACCGAGGACTAGCCCGGCGTTCGCGACTGTATCCTGAAGGGAGCGGGAAAGCAGCTGGCACAAGAGGGAGGGCTGCTGGGAAGGTTTAACTCAAACTGTGTCATCTTAAAATATTGGAGCGAGATCATGCTTATTAGAGCCGCCGTGAGGACAGTTGCATGGTTAGCTATGATAGGCTGACATAAATAGCCCTCTTTTCAGCCTTAGTTTTTTTTTTTTCTCTTGATGAACAAGCTGTCAATTGATTAACATGGAACCCTGTGACACGAGCCAATGAGATACAGTCCTCCTTCCAGATGTAAATGAAGGCCGATTTGTGGGCTTTCTCTTCAGAAAAATGAGGGAAGCTGCTAGTTCCTTGGATTGGATTTTGATGACCATTAGATGAAGAGTCTGCTTTAAAGCAGGTTCAGGGTTCTTGGTCACCCCCCGTTTTCTCTTTCAAAGCTCAGTTGTGTTCTTCTTGTCTGACGCCCAAATATTAAAGCAGCACCAGCTGGTTGACAGGACGCATCATGCAGGTGTATTTCAGAAGCAGTTTTTATGCTTGATGACTGCTTTAATAAAGACACTGGTGGAGAGATGATTGTTGTCCTACAGGCCTAGATGACCGAAGGAAGTCTTAAAAGTGAACTCAGGGGCGAGGCCACAGGTTATTGGTCTCCTAATGTTTTTTTATAATAATCCAAATGGGACGCCAGCACCAGCTAAAGCCAGTCCTCTCTGAGTGTGCGTGTGTGCGCACAGGTGCCCCTTATTGTGTTAGCGTTGTTCTGCCTGTCCGGGGCTGTGGACACGTCTGCCTCCACAGGCCCAGAGGGAACGGCCATCCCCAGCCGCGCCTCCAATCGGCCAGGGAGCACTTCTGAAATCAAACAGAACGCTGTTGCACAGGATCCCCTCTGTGACTCGATTTGGCTTCATGCAGACCTACAGCGTCTGTCATTTTCATTCATCAGAAAAAGAAAAGGAAAAAAAATCTACTAAACCCAGCTGCTTTAGTTGGAAGCTCAGCCTTCATTCTGCCACATTTTATTTCCATTTAGATGGAAATGGAAGGGGAAATGCTGCTATGACACAATCCTTTACACCAATGAATAATAAGAAACATCTGTGGAGCCTTTCAGAGGGATTTTTAACAACGCAGTGCGAACGCTAATGCAGACGTTTCCAGCAGTTTTCCGCAGACCTGATAAAGAAGATGGCCCAACAAAGGGCGCTTCAGCTGAAGTCGAAGTAGTTTTCCACAGGATAGTCCAGAAGTCCCTCTGCAGGAGGAGCTGGGCCTTCTGTCCTGCTGCCCGCCCTCACGTCTTTGCTTGCTTTTTCTCATGTTTAGCCATTTTCACAGCTGTGGGGGGAAAATTTGCGCCTGACTTGCAGAAACGACCCCGCCAGCTGCCTCGCGTCTGAGAGCGAGGATCCACAGCGCCCAGCTTGCAGTTGATTTTTAGGAAGGAACATTCGAAATGACCGACGCCGAGTTTCTTAGAACTGGACCGACTGGGTTTATGTGGGGTCATTTGACTCTGCATGTGACACAACAGGCCGGCTTTAAATGTTAGAATTCGACCTGGTGGAGCTAGTTTGGGAAGGCGTTATCAATTCAGACGCCTGAAATGAGGCAGCGGCTGCAAGGTGCTTTTTTAGAAAATGTCAGAGGCAAAAATAAAAAGCGGGAGTCGTCGCTGGATCCTGTTGCAGCCGGGCACACCACAGATAGGCCACCCATCCATCATGGAGCCAGCAGGGAGACAAAAGCCATCCACGTTCACAATTAGGGAGGATTTAGAGCAGGCACAGAAAACAGACACCAAAACAGACCCCGTGTATTCAGAGTGGAGTCCTACAAACACACAGAAGGGCTTTAAACCTGGAATGAGACTCGTGTGAGGCTACATGTAAAACCGTGGTGGGACTGGTAGGATGACAGGCGACTGCGCTCATAAAGAATCAGGAGCGAGGTTGTGTGAAGTCGCCCTCTCTGCCCACGTCTGCGTATCAGCCTACAAAGTCGATCTGAAAATGGGGATAGTCAGCAGAGTGCCGTTCTTATGAGATGTGGGCTTCAGATGTTCAGGTTGTCAGATCGCTTTCTTCACTATGTTTGTAGTCTTGGAGTTTTTATGGCTGGTGGTTGCCTGGAGAGAATACAGGAGTAATATTTTCTTAATAATTTACTTACACTCTTCTTGGAAGCTAAAGCTGGGGCCGCCTCACATAACCTCCCTAAGTAAAGAAAGAAAAACTGAGAAAAATGATGGTTCTGCATATTTCTGACACAAACAAAGAACAGCAAGTGAGGCTGGGAACCAAAGAGCTCATGTCAGATCAGTTTCAGCCGAAACAATATGAATATACTAAATAATATGAATATACTACCAATGGTTCGTTTGGTTGTTTTTCTTATTGTAAATATGTTGTATAACTTCACCCTGTATATATGGATGAGGCTTGGATAGAAGAGAAAAAATAGTTTCTCTTATGGCAACGCTTCATAAAAGATGAATGAGTAATAAAGTATTTGGAGAGGGGCTTTAGATTCGGCCTTTAACCGACATGAAGGGGGAGGATTAAGCATGAGGCATGAATGACCCGGCTGTGATCTGTCTAAGTCAACTAAAGACCACACGGGGCTTCATGGCTGCTCAGCCTCGTAAATAGCAACACTTGCTTGTGGTTTTCTGTGTATGATGTCTGGAACGGAAAACGTGATATGTGTATAATGTCAGATGGCTTAAGATTGTCAAATTGTAGATGCGAGGATCATGGGCCCTAACATGTATGGGATGAGTTCAGCAAAGGTCCAGACTCCGTTGAACGGCATAATCTGAAACCGGAAACAGCAGCTGGCCTCAGCTGGAATTTTCTCAGAGTCTCATCTGGGGTCAGAGAAGACGTGATCAGATAGCAAGCATTCTATATGCTTCTTCCATGTTATATTTTATGTCCGAATGGCCATATCACCAAGGCGTTTCTTCGTCCAAAGCAGCCTGGCTGAAGCGTGAAGTTCATCCAAAATGCTCTGGTCCTGCCCTTTAGGTGGCATCCTCCTATGATCAACCGAAGGCCAAAAATCTTCTCTGGGACGACTTCTCTCTCAGTCACAGCTTGCATCTTGTGGCGCTCTGTTAAAGAACGGGAGGTACGGGCGGCTGAGGCCGTATGAGTGAGGGAACTGACATTTTAAGGGCTTATAATCTTGTTCTGTGGGCCCTCAGCAGCCAGGGGGAGGCTCAGGACACTGCTGAGCCCCTGCTCTGTTCAGAGTGGAGACACGAGCATCTCTCCTGTTGATGCTCAGCAGGACTAAGACTGTAGCCCTCCACCTGCTAAAGTCAACTCCGGCTTTTCAACGCCGGATAGGCCGGCACGGCATCCAACACGGATGGAATTTAGACGATTTAGACGGCTGTGCATGAGAGAAAAGTTTCAGTCTCATCCTGACAGGTTCAGACTCGGAATTTGCATAAAACAGACATTCTGTATGTGCACATGTTTCTTACTGAGACTCATAGGACATGGATATGCTGGTGGTGTGATACAGTTCTGCATGTTCGAAGCGTTGCACGCTCACATTCGGTGCAGAGAGAGAAAGCGAGGACACGTCTTACTTCCCCCTGAAAAGTAATTAATGTTAGTTCCAGAGTAATCAGCGCCTGTAAGCTTTCCCCTTTGACTGGCAGGCTCTTGTAAACGTGCCTCTTAGTTAGAGTCAAATGGCGTAATCAGCCTTTGATTCTCGTCTTACTCAGAGCCACGCTCTCACCGCCTGTGCTCCAACTTCATTTTTAGGAATGAGTTTTTTTTCTAAGCGCAGGGGCTCGTCGGGCTCCGGAGCCTCCACCTTTGTTGATCTCTCCTCCCGCACGGGTTACCATGGTGAGACGCGGCTGAAAATCCTCAGCTGAAACCTGACGTTTTTCCGCCTAAACCTCTAATCCCGCTCTCTGCGGGCTCTGGCTTCATGACAGATGAGCCGCATTTGCACAAAATGTCTCAGTGTCTCCACAAAGGCTCCAGAAGTGTTGGTTTCTGATGTGTTTTTCTGGCTGTTTCCTACACGAGAGGAGACCGGTTACATTTTTCAAATGTTCATTTGGCCACACATGCTCGTCAGGGCAGGAAGGGCAGTAATGGAACGCACTTATCCACAGAACGGAGGGTTAGCCATTAAGAGGGGCGCAAGCGGTCTTGGAGCGAATGTGCTAGGTCTTTCTTCTTCAAAATACACGGATAGGCGCTTACTGTGTTCAGTTTACAGCCCTGAAGGGGGAGAGTGCTGCACTTTGGGCCCGTAGCCAAAAACACACACAGTGTATAGGCACATCAGCTCTTTCACGGCGGGGCAGTGCAGAACACGGTGGACCTGAGCCCGGTCCCATTAGGGCCGGAGAGGCCGGGAACACCCTGGATGTAGTTCAGGAGTTCATCCCAGAGAGGCAGACACTCAGTGGCTGAAAAAAGCCCCGTGCAGGCTGGTTAGGCTGAGCTCTGATCCAGGCGGGGGACAAACAGCCACTCTGACTCCTGATTCAGTGTCAGCTGACTGGCGTTTTTTTCTTAGTGACAGAAATCGCAGGTCGTAGCGACTGAATACCCCTCTGCTTGCCAACCTCATGGTGCGTTCTGAAGCTTTTCAAAGGCTTAGCGTGTTTGGTTTGTGGGCTGCTGTACAGAAACAGCAACATCCTAGCAGAAGATAGGTGAAAGGAGCCACTACACGTTTGTATGTCAGCAGCTTTGTGTAGATAAAGGAGGCCCAGCCACTCTCATTTCACAATTTAGCACTAAAATGAAAACGGTACGCTGGTTATGTGGCACTTCTGCACATATAGACTCCCGTCACTTCTCGCCTTCTATGTATATGCTGCACCCCGCATGGTACTAAAGCTGTCCAGCGCAGCTTTAATCAAAGCTGAACTCAAATATTAATGATGGGATGCATTTTCGGGCAAATTAACAACAACTTTGGATCCGTGAATATGCTGTGCTGGCAGAGTGCAGAGCGGCACCGGAGATGCAAAGTGACATTATTGCTTCTAGCAGCATCTTTCCACACGGCGTGTGAAAAGCAGGCTGCCTTTCGAATTTAGGGAGCTGGGGAGAGAGAAAGGAAAAGTCAACCGCAGATTAACAAGAGGTCAGCAACGCCAAGCGCCGCGCATTCTTCTCCAACCCTGCCCCGAAATGAGCGGGACGGCCGCTGCAGCAGGCTTTCTGTCAGCCGCTGGCCACCCTCGTCTTTGCGAGCGGCTCCGGAGTGGCCTGTAATGTCAGCCACATCTCAGAAACCCAATCCAAACGGTCCAGCATGCCAAGTCGGGAGCCCCGGCCAGAAAGTGTCACAGCTGGATGCGCGCCATACATTCCACAGACGGCTGGTAATGCAGCTTAGATGTGGATGTGCAAACATGCACCGGTGGGGGGGTGTGGGGGCTGTGGGGGGGGGGCTCTGTGCGTGGCGAGCTGGCAGCGTGGCGGCGGGGGAGGCGGGTGCGGTGCGGCCAGGCTGTCCGGCTCATGTGGGGCCTGATGAGTGATGCGTCCATTCCTCGCTGGAACTCTCTAATTAAACCCGGTGCTCTCATTCAAGGACTTTTGAGAGAGAGGAGCCGGGTGGTTTGCTGTCTGGTGAGACATTAGAAGGAGCCATTACAGCACTTTCCCGCGGCGGGGCTCTGGAGCACACTAATAGAATGTGCTGATTATTAAGTATTGATGCGAGGTGGAAATGATCTGTTTTTCCTGGAAGAGCGCTCATTTAATTTTCCGTCATCAATTATCACAAGATGATTGTTTTTCCAGCGCCCCCCCCCCCCAGCCTCTGCCTTTGTTCCACCTGGTGACTGTCGTCTTCAGCGTTTCACTCTTGTAGTTTATTCAAATGTCAGAGCCTCTGCCATTGTTGCAAAAATAAAAGGCTTGGTTTTTTTTCTTCTCTCTCTCTCTCTTTCTCTCTAACCAGAACTGAGGGGTGTTTTGACATTTTGCGGGGCACAGACATGTGCATAAGACCGGGGTAAGAATGAATGCCATCTTTTATCAGTCCTCTGTGCTTTGGCAGCGCTTTGTGGATGCACTTGTTCCTTTCACTTTTCATTTGTTAACATACTTGGGGCTTTGAGCAGTGACCCAACCCTAGGTACACACACACACACACACACACACACACACACGCACACACACACACACACGCAAGCACGTGCACAGGCACAGTTGCCTTCTCACCCACTCCAGAGGGGAGGATCATGGCGGGCTTTATCTGAAAGTGAGCGCAGCACTTTCCGCTGGCCGGGGCCGGGCGCGGCTCGTTTAGCCTGTGATGAAGCTTTAGCCGGTGCAGCCGGGCTGTGCGACTGAGCCAGAACAGAAGATTTTACTCTCTGCTTGCCCCAGCAGAGAACGGATTAGATTCTTTG
This sequence comes from Menidia beryllina, assembly GCA_013363375.1. Taxonomy (NCBI): domain Eukaryota; kingdom Metazoa; phylum Chordata; class Actinopteri; order Atheriniformes; family Atherinopsidae; genus Menidia; species Menidia beryllina. The sequence goes on from JABUIW010000072.1 coordinate 4,281,578, forward strand.
AGGTCAGGGTAACTACGTTTGTGTTTAACCAACAAAAAATGCATCCTCTGTCCAGTAGACAGGGCATTTAAAGCTTTTGTTGTTGTTCTTTGGTGTGTATTAACATGTTACATGTCTTATCGGGAAACTGTGGTGAGCTTGTTCAGCCTAAGCAGGGTCTGAAGGGCTCTGTCTCATTTAAGGATGGTGTTTGCTCACACAGGCACATATCAGCAAGGTAATGACGAATTTTTAGAAAATATTAGAAAAAAAACATTTCATTTGGGAAAAGAAAGACAAAAAAACAATGAAGAGGATGAAAAACAGTCCTTTAGTCATGTGATCCATCAGAAAGGGCAGGAAGTCCTGTCTGGTCTCCTAAGGTCCCCTCGCTCCTTTCCATTGCTCCCAGGCTGACACCAGCCGCTCTGCCACCAGCATGCTCACCAGCCGTTTGTCACCATCTGACGTTCAGCCCCTTCTTAAAAAAGTTTCATCCACCCTGATCGGACTTATCAAATTTATATGTTTTTAATGTCAAGATGGCGCCTTCGCAGTGGAGGGCGGAAGCACATTTACTCTGTCTTTATTTGTACATAACTTCACTTTTAAAATCAAAATATTGCTTTTTTTTTCTATGTTATTTAACCTTTTAGGGGGATTTCAAATGGCTTTTTCTTAATTTGATTTGGTACATTTACTTTATTTGTGTTATTTCTGTTATTCACATTTTTGGGAGTGCTGTGTGCCTCTTTATGGTTTCAGGTGGTGGTTGTTTGGCTTTTTCCATGTCCCCTGCTTTGGATTTATTTTGCTTGGTTTTTGTTCCTGTGCCTTGGACATTTATATTCTGGATAAGATGACACCATGTGTTAGGGCCCCTGGGCCGGTGCCTGGTCAGCTCGCTCAGTCAGCTGCCCCTGGATACCCCGGTTTCTCTGTCCCTCTGCTGCATTGCAAACTCCACGCCTGCATGTCGTCTTCTGGTTAAAAGCCCTTTGGGAAGCGTGCAGAGAGCAGCATGTGAAAAGCCAAAGTACAGTCAGGGCAGACAAGGCGAGTTCATGGACACTAAAACCAAAGCTCCAGGAACAAAACGAGCATAAATCCGCAAAACCCCCACTTTTTTTTCTTTTTTCAGCATAGAGATTTATTTGCCCCCCGGGGCACACTAATAACAACAGAAGTGGAATTTGAATAGAAACAGGCTTTTAAAAGCTTATTTGAACCAGAAATGCAGTCGTATAAACTGCTGATGACCTTAGAGAGCGCACATGATTTGGAGCCCGGGCATGTTGCAGTTATGCAGGAGAAGGAGTGCAGAACGTAGAGTCTTTGTGTTTGTACAGTATGTTCACCTCCCACCTGCTGTGTATCAGCCTCACACGTGGGCGATCCCCGCTCACTATGGAGACAATTATCTGAGCTATAAGTCATCCTTTTACTGTTAAATAGCTGCATACATATACACATGCGCGTCACTGAAACAGAGCCGGCAGCTCATTTGCACTTTTTCATAGAACCGAATTGAATGACAAATAAGCCTCAGTCTGCAGGGAGCAGATTGTGTTGAGTTGTGATTCCTGTGGCTGCCTGGATTGTTCTATGAAGCAGCACGTTGTTTGTGATGTTTCTTTGGAACCCCCCACTTCATTCCTTCTAATCAGTCGGTTCAAAGTGGGAAAGGGTCACCGGATGTTAAAGGTAAGAGAGGAAGAAGAAGCTGAGGGGCTGTGTTCTGTTTGTGAGTTCAGAGGTGGTGTTTATAAGGAGAGGGGGATACGATTCAAACGGCACCGAAGAGCTTCAACGGTACAGTCACGGCAGCGTTGGGCTGTCAGTGGGAATTCTTGATACTGTGAACTGTTTCACGTTCAGTTTGTGGTGGCAGCAGATGAACACGCAGGTGTTGCATTCTGGTACATCCTCTCTGATGCTTTGAGATGCATCCAATCAAAGCTGGCATTTTGTTGGCCATGTCTTTCATTCCAGATTTCAGGTTTGCTTTGTTCTGTGATGCTTCAGGAAAGTTAAGTGGACAGTCTTCCAGAGAGATATGTTTTTTTTAAAAGAGCTGTTTTTTTTCACGTAGTCGAAAAACAACTCTTATGAATGCAGAGCGCACTGCGGGCAGACAGCTTACTGGGCCAGCTGAGCTCAAGAGGCCAATGGCACGCACACAGTGTGAAAACAATAAGAATAGCTGACACCTCTCAGCCACCAGAACGCGTGCAGCAGCGGGGCCGGGCAGAGCAGAGAAGAGGAAGAAACGGTGAGACAGCGACTGATGAGACGCCACAAGTCTCACGGCTGGTCTAAAAAAGTACCAGCGCTGTGACCACAAAGTGGATCCTGTAGCTGCTTTCTTCAGGTGCACTGTATTCAACCACGAAATTTTGTGTGTGAAACATTCTCTGTCACATGTAGCAATTAGAATATGTAGAAACAGAGCAAGGTGTAGACACACTCTAGTTAAAGTCCGACTGGGGTAAAGGCAGTAGAATTAGCCTGCTCCCAACCCCAGGCCATTGCTCTCGTGTAATGACATAAGGCTGTGCTGATAGCGAGTTGAGAATATTTTTCAGTAGGAAAAATTTGGCAAACTATAAATGGACAGAAACAGACTTTTTGAGCACTAGTCTCTCAGATGGAGTCTTATCTCGACCATCACCTGATGGGAGTCTCTCTGGACCGTCATCCCATGTTGAAAGATCTCTGTTTTAACTGTGAAAAGTATGTGTGGAGTGACTTTCAGCTCTAGCGGAGTTTCTTCTACTATTTCCCCCAGTGTAGACCACTAGTTTCCTCTCAATATAGCAAATCATTTCAACCAGAGGCTATCTTGAGTGTTGATTGAAGCCATGCTTTTGCATCGCCCCGGTAAAGACCAGGTGATCACATGGAAAACAACCTGCCAGTGAAAGCCTTGATTCAAAGCTGATGTACAGTAGTTCAATTGACCTGTGCAAACGAACAGGAAACACACCAAATATGAACCTTTCCTCTGTGGGTGTGAATTATGCATGACGCTAAAGAGTATTTTGGTATCACTTAGGAGAGCTTTGACACTAACTCCTCAGCACTTGACAGCGTTCTGCTGAGATGGCGCTGGCTGCTGCCTTCCGTTGGAGGATGGCTGAGTGTCCGTTGCTGCATTTCCTCTGCAGATACCAGCTGAGACGCTCTCACTGTCTCCGTCTGCCTATGCCGGTGCATATAAAGTCACACCTCTGACATCTGTACCATTTACAGTCTGGTCGTCTCATCGCGTCTCAAACATCCTGTGCAGCTTTTTCTGTACCTGAATGGCTGAGTCACATCTAAAGGAAACGGCGCGGTGGCATTTATGATACCAACTCCTCCGTTCAGTCCTACAGGATGTCGATACTCAGTTCATTAGATCTACCGCTGATGATTTACATATTCGAAAATAACATGAGATGATGGTATGAGGACAGCACGCAGTTTCCACATTGCTAACAGCGTGATGTCATCTGGAAACATGGTAGCATACTGATGATAAAATGTTAGATGGTTGGAATCAACATGTTATTCATTTGGGGGACTGAGACACAGAGACACACAAGGACGAACAACCACACATACTCACACCCCGGTTCCCCCGGGATTGAACCCAGAACCCTCTTACTGTGAGGCAAACTATCCAAACTATCCCTGAAATTATAATGAAAATCTAAACGCTCTTGTTTGATACAGTGAATAATCCTTTTTTTGGTGTTTGACAGTTATGTCCAGTTAGTGTTTCTCACTGTGAGTGTAAGGTGGCTCTGTTTGTTTTCCGATGAAAACACAGTCATTGTTTCTATGTGTATTTCAGGGCTCTCTGCATCCCCAGAGTCTTCCTGTCCTCTGCGCCCGTTGAAGCCATGGACTAGAGCTGCTTCTGGCGTTGACAGTGCTGTGGTCTTCAGATGGCTCCTCAACAAGCATCAGCCAATGTGCAGAACGTAAGTATGAGGGTCGCCTTTAGCTGCGGGATGACAACACTTCGGTATCATAAACTGTCAGACTGCATTCTTAATGATTTCACCATCAAACTCCTTATATGGATCCAAAACAGACGTGAATTGATTCTGTTAGCAGCTTCTTGAAGAGTGACCCAAATAGGGTCTGTGACTGTGTTTGGACGTCTCTGAGAGCTGGTGTTCTGTTGCTTTTGGTCAGGCTTTTCTGCACCCTCAGGTCAGATCTGGAACTGTGACAGGTCAGGAAAGTGTGATCGTTTCTCTACGTTGGTTGTAGGTTTATGCATTTTGAATTCCAACTAATGTCCAAAAACTATTTGAAACCAACTTTGCTTTATGATATGAAGTAGGAAATGTACTTTAATTAACTAAAAGAATATGACTCTAGAGCTGGGTATGTCTAGCACACAGCTTGATGATGTATTTTTACCACAAAAAAAAAAATCCATTTGTTTAAGTATTTGGAGAGCATTGCGAGAGCTTCAGATAACATTCGGGGGTTTTGAACTTTGAAGACAGACAGTAAAGTTTTTGTTTTTTTTCACCTCACAGTGTTTCCATTAATATTCTAAAAGACCACATACAGTGCGTGTCTGACAAACATGCTAAATGTCATGATGTTCAACGGGAAGCTGGACACTGAGGTACGTCTGGTACAGGAAGAAAAACATGCTTTGTGATGTTTGAGTCATAATGGCCTCCCACAGGGAAAGTGATCTGAATAGAGCTGCTGTCAAGGGAATTCATGAGGTCATTTCTTTTAATTATCTGCTATTTCTGTGTCTTGCCCCACACTACTAATCTCAAGGATTTTTGTTCTGCAAAGCAATATTCTCACTTGATGCTCGGCCTGTTATTTTCTCTCAAAGTGTCCATCCCTCGAGTGTAATTATGCACGTGCTGGCGCATTAGGCCTCACAAAAGGCAAGCAGACTCTTGGGTTGTGCTTTGACCTCTGAGTTGTGATATTTGCCTCAAATGGATAGTTGTTCCTTTTGGAAACTGACAATTTATTATTCTGGCTTTGTTGTTGACTATTGACCATTAACCCGTAGGTTGGGAGTAGGTTTTTCTCACTCACACATACAACCCTCGCCCGAGCTGTCCTCTTCTCCTGGTATGGTAATGCTCTGGTGACACAATGCAACCAGACGGCAACTAGGTCAGCAAAACCACGTCTGAAGTGCAGCTTTGACTCATTAATAATGCAGATTAGGAAGGCTAAAGTAGCTTTGTCTTCAATGCCGATCATTCTCTCTCTGATGCCAGCAATCAAAGAGCACCAGCGAGAGGACCTCTCATGTTTGAGTTTGTTCTTTTGTGGGTTATAGGGAAGGTGCCGAGTTGTTCTGCCGTCGTCCTTCCTTTGTTTAAAGTCGTCCACTGAGGTGGCTCCGGCTTCAGACCTCTGGTCCGCACACTGAAGCCAGGCTGTCACAGCCTCTCAAACCCGTAGGCGTTTGCTGTTTTACTGCTGACGCTCGGAGCCTGCTTTTTCTATCACCCACACAGCCTCAAGTGGAATGAAAACTATGCACGGACTCATTCATTCCATGCTCCGAAGGAGTGAGTGCTTGTGCATCTTAGCTGTGTTGTTTATGACCTAACAAGGATCATTAGGGTGGTCCTGCCATAAAGCCGTGTTGAAAATGTCCCCTTTAGCTAGCATCACGCCAAACAGCATCGCGCCAAACCACCCGACCCCAATAAACAGTCAACAGGCAAAGTTTGGATGTTGGATCTTATTGGATCCTACCCAGAGACCGCTAGTTGACACTCAGTGGTAGGAAGGATCTAAATGTTATGGTCATGGGCAGTGGGCCAAAGCACTCGGAGATAAGCAGGTGCGTCCTGGATGTGAGCACAAGCCGTGTTGTTGATATTACTAATGTGATGCTGGACATTATGTTATGACTGTTAACAGGGGGGGAAGGAGGAGCTCTGGGAGTTGAGTGCTCCTCACAGAAGCAGGAGCTATCAGCTCTCTGAAGCATTACGTGTCAGTGCAAACAGGCCGAAACTACCAGCTGGGACTGAAATAAGAGACAGGGCCGTCCGGCTTGTGTTTTTCCCACAGGGGTTTTTTAGGGATGAGCTTTTCAAAGGTGTGGCTCCACACTTGACTGTGAAACAGCGTGCGCAAAGCTCGCCTTGTTCCTAGCTGCTGTCTTTCTGCCCCCCAGATGAGAACGTGAAGGCTGGCGTCCACCAAGGCCACCGCTGCACCCCCCTGGGCAGCGCACACACATGATCACATGACTCTGGACATGGACGCGGTCCTGTCAGACTTTGTTCGGTCCACGGGGGCGGAACCTGGTCTGGCAAGGGACCTGCTGGAAGGTAAGAGACTCACAGTTTAGCACAGTCTGGTTCGATCAGCTGCCCGCAGTCCGCCACAGTAGAGGGAAAAGGCAAAGAGGAGAGGAAATGAGCTGAAAAGGAAATAACAGAAACAAGGGGGCTGGAGGAGAGAGGACCGGTCGGCTGATTTAGAGGTGACAGGTTTACGAGAGCACTCCCCAGGGAGAGTTTGGCGTCCATTCATTGGAACTCATTGAGGAGCAGAGTGCTCCTGGCACTTGTGTAGCTTAGATATAGTGCCCTTTTAAAAAGGAGAAAAACAAAAACAAAGAAAGACAGGTGGACAAAGGTTGACACAAAAGAAAGCTGGTGGACATTCATCCGAATCCGTGTCACTGGGGGCTGAATTATTCTCACAGCTACTTTTTTTATTAGATGCAAGAAACAACTTCTGCTGTCATCCGTGTGCTGAATATCACATCGTGGTGCTGTAATATCTATACTCTGGACTTCCTGATGACTTATCATCTCTTGTCCTGGTGCCTTGTTTGTGTTCCCCACCAGTGGATCGTAACGTCGCTCCTTCCTGTGAGATCTCGAATCCTAAATCTTCCATTAGAGCGCTGAAATTCTCGGTGTTGGCAGCATGACTCTGTCCTGTAAATATTTTTGTGACTGCTCTGATAAAAAATAATTGAAGGGTTTGGCATCTGTCTCTACTCCACTTACATGTTTTTATCTGCACCTGCACTGGCACAAAGCCTCAGTGGAACATGTGACAGGAGCAGGCATCAGACAAGACAGCCCATGTTCTGTCTCAGGTTTTTTTTTTAAAAATGTATTTAATCAGCTTTTTTTTACTGTGCTGTTTTCCTTTGATGTTAGCTTAGCTATCACAAGCTGCACTGACCAGCCTCAGTCAGGAGGATGTGCAGAGCAGGGACGGAGCCACGTGTAGTGCTTCCCTCTAGAGGATGTTTTAGATATTGAACCACAGTGAACAGACCCTGAGCTTCATTGTTACATAAAATGTGTTATTATTACATTTTCCCTAGAAAAATTAGTGCTTTGAAACTCCTTTTTTGAAAAAAATCTAATATTTAATAGGTATTTTTTAGAAAACGTGTTTTTTGTTTTAGAAAATTGTAATTCTAAGGTATTTAAAAATGGAATGGGAGATAAGTAGAGTTGCCTTGTTTCTAATGGACTCTGATGATGAATGCGCATGCTGTCAGAGATTGTGTTGCTGCTTTGTTACCAGTGGAGTAGCGGATTTGAGCGACATTGCACTAGGTGCAGAGTGGCTGTGCGGCTAGACTGTCTCTTGTGTTCTTGAGTTTGTGTAGCTCGGACGGCTATAATCCATTCAGCGGAACCAGTTTTGCATTGATTGGCGTGAGAGCCAGTGATTAGCAGCGCTAGGTTTTCATGTTCAGACTATTGACAGTCATCGTGTCTGGAAGTCGGAGAGTAACTTCCTCCAGGTCTTTTCCACGGCAAGTCCATTAATGGATCCTGTCTCACAAACACACTCAGGTTTCATGTGGCGTGTTTAGTTTTAGGCATTAATGTGCCTCGTTTTTTTGGGGGATGATATTTGACATAGAGGGGTTTGCCCGTAGTTTCGGTGATGCTCGGAGAAGTCACACAGAGATATAAAAAGACTGACTCCTGTCTGTTGAACCTTGGGGGGGATTTCAGTTGCAGAGACAGAACCCAGAGGAGACAGCTGTGTGTGTGTGTGCATACCGGGTGTTACTGTCGCTATTTTTGATGCTTCTGTCCCTCTCACGGTCTCCATTTTTTTACACCACCCAACATCTTGTTATTGCTGTGATTCAGCATGTTTTTCTGGACTTAAAGAACGACATGTTTTACTCCATTTCAGCTCGGTATCTTTACAATCGGGGCTATTAATTAAAATCACTAAAGATCTGAAGAAATGGGCCATCAGTAAGAAATTGCCATTTAAAAAAAAACCTTTGTCAAATAACTCAGTGGCTTATTTTCTGCTGGAACTGCAGCATCCACGGCATTATTTTTTTATGCAATGCATCCCAGTTTCTCCTCTCACTAACCACTATGGGTATCATGTTTGTTGCAAGATAACTCTGTTTACTGTAAACTTAAGGGCACAGTGTCTTGTTGCACAAACATCTAGTTCCCTGGGAACATTTTGTGAATCAAAACAGTGTGATTAAACTGTAATGAACTGTGCCCATTTATCCATCACATTTGCAATCAGACCCAGAGTTTTCTTTGCGTTGTGCAGGTAAAAACTGGGACCTCAGTGCCGCTCTGAATGACTATGAGGAGCTCAGGCAGGTCCACACTGCCAACCTGCCGCAGGTCTTCAACGAGGGCCGCTACTACAAGCAGCCAGAGGCGCGTGACACGCCCACCCATGTCAGCAAGATCGACAAGCCGTGCGCACAGAAGCAGGAGGACAGCGCGCAAGGTAGCAGACCCGTCTCAGCATCGACCGGGTTCGATGTTTTTTTCTCCGTCAGCATCTGCTTCGGGCTCGCCCGATCAATGCCTCCGTTTACTCTCTTTTCCAGAGAAGCGCCTGTCCCGCGGGATCTCCCACGCCAGCTCCGCTATTGTCTCCTTGGCACGGCTGCAGGTGGCCAGCGAGTGCACCAGTGAGCAGTTCCCTCTCGAGATGCCCATTTACACATTCCAGCTGCCAGACCTCAGCGTCTACAGCGAGGACTTCAGGAGCTTCATAGAGAGGGATCTGATAGAGCAGTCCACCATGATGGCTCTGGAACAGGCTGGTAATTACTTTAGGATATAATGCGTTCATTTAGATTCCCTTTAACTGATATATGTAAGGAAATCCCACGCATCCCCCCTGCCCTCCTTCACCTATTCAGAGTGAACTAAGACACTGGAGCCCGACAGAGCAGAAGTCATAATAAATGCCACTGAGAATGAGTAATGGGAACAGATGTGTTATGTGAGACTGAGGCAGAGCAGATCAGAGCAGCAGCGTCGAGAAGAAAGACGGCAACAACTAATTCAAAGCATTCCAGATCCCAGATGATTCATGTCCCAGCTGACGCTTTGAACTAACGATGAGAAACTTGTTAGTGAAGTTCGGATCTACCAACACGCTATCTTACACCTCACTTCCCCCTTTTTTTTAATCACAATCTGCAAACACAACCAAGAGGAATAGCTCGGAAGTTCGTAAAGCATCAAAACACAGATCAGATGGAATCTGTCTTCTTTGTATTATAGCTTCCTCTTAAACTATGTAATCAAAAACAAGCTAGTATCTGATTTAGAGGTTAAAGACAAAATCACAACCATATATTTAACTTAACATACAGGTATAAAAAAGAAATTTGGGTTCAACATTACTCCATCTCCACTGCAAATGTGTGGGATTACTATATAAAAGTGCAGCAATGAATTGCACATTTTCTTTATGACTGGTTATTTCTCAGCCAAGATTGTTCATGTGCACTGCATATGGAGCTCCCTTTGGTGGGACTTCATAAAAAGGACATGGGAGGTGTGAGGAGTCAAACTCGCCGAAAATCTCACTTGAAATCTATCAAGAAGACGTCCAGCCACAAACTCCAAATTGAGAAAGCAGCTGTCTTTTTGTCACCACCACACCGAGGGGCTAAATCACTCCCAGGCTCTTTTCTTTCTTGCTGTTCCTGAATAAATGATCCGGGAGGATCTGTGTGGGCTCACGGTGATGCGGGCTGCCTGCAGAGAGGCAGCCTGCAGCACTGGGGACTGCAGGTTGGGCGGAGACGCAGAGGAAGCTCTTGGAAACATTCTGCAGACAGTGAACTGGCCCAGGGCTTCGGCGACCTGACGGAGGCTGAGAACATCATCCGTTAATGTTCAGTCTGACATGCTCATTGTGCTCTTTAGCTAATTGTTCTCCACATTTAGAAAGTGGTTTCTGCTCTCGTGCTTTCGCCGTTACGACTCTCAGAGTTAATGGACGAGTAAAGAATTTCTATACATATTTGTCAATACCTGCTGGAGCACCAAAGTGGTCTGTGAAGTTTGCAGCACGGTGGACATCCACAGAATCTGATGCATGAAAACTATATGCTATCTCACTGCCACTATTGACTGATGACCTGAGCCTTCATGGGTCTTTTCAGGAGGCTGGTATTTAAGCATTTGAGTATAGGAGAAGTAATGTTGGAAAGTAATGTAATAGTGATAAATAATGAGTGTTTTGGATCTTTAAAGCATTATGAACCACTAAATACAATATGGACTCTTAGTGGAAGATGAAAGCAAGATTTAGAGGGACCATTTTGTCATAAATAGTGGATAAACTGTAAACTGAGCTGATGTTTTTGATTACAGCGAAGAACCAGCTTCTGATTCAGGGCAGCTGGCTTTCTGATAAAACACCAAATGTTGAAAAAATCCTTGTGAGCATGTTCGGCTTTAATGAAAGAGGTGTAAAGGAGGAGCTCAACGTGTCAGCGGTTCAGTTTGGCTTAAGCTCAGTGAATATTGTTGTTTATCTGTCTAGATTTCTGTCTGATTATCTCCTTTCTGATGATCCCTAAAGGTGTTTAAATAACCTCTCTAAAGGTTTGCACTGCGGCTGCTTCTCTAAATTGTCATGGCTACCTTTTGTGCAGTGCACTGCCTTTATGAGGATTTTTTTAATAGGTTTTTTTTTTTTAAATCCCAGTGGGCAATGTGTTTGACTCGCTTTTAAAGATTAATTCTGAAAATTGTTTTTTCATGTTTCAGGTTTCTGTCTAGTTTTGTAAAAAGACAATTTAAAAAAAGACTCCTTGTGATGCATTTCCACTCTTGTGCTCAGGTCGCCTGAACTGGTGGTCCACCATGTGCACCAGCTGTAAGAAGCTGCTCCCTCTGGCCACCACAGGGGACGGGAACTGCCTTCTGCACGCCGCCTCTTTGGGTGAGCTGTTTGTTTATGGTGTGTGATCCACCATATTAGCCCGTGCGATCCAAGGTTTTAGCTGAAAAGCAGTCAGCGCCGCATCAAAAATTAGACGGAGAAAGGAGGGGTTGGAGCCATACGAGCAAGGAAGGGAGAGGAATAAATGTCTGTGACAGAGGCTGCGTCTTCAGGTATGCTGGCCTCCCCAGTGTGAGGACTGCTTGAGCAGCAGAAGGCTAGCGGCAACGAAGTAGATGTAATCCGCACTGACAAGCTCTGTCTCTTGGAGACATTTTTAGCTAAAGAGCTGAGGTCATCTCTGAGTGGCAAAATGAGCATAATCTCAGCCTAGTTTCATCTCCAACACCTTGTTTTAGTCAGCTGCGTGCAGGGGCTTTGTTGCACTTAAGGGGTAACTTTCCATCACTGTGCGTGCGTGGGGATGTGTGTGTGTGTGTGTGTGTGTGTCCTGTATGTGTGTGTCGAGCAGGGATGTGGGGCTTCCACGACAGAGACCTGATGCTGAGGAAATCTCTGTACACCATGATGAAAAGTGGAGCAGAGAGGGATGCTCTGAAGAGGAGGTGGAGGTGGCAGCAAACCCAGCAGAACAAGGAGGTAAGAAAAGTGCCTGCATTTTTGCAGGCCTCCCCTTCTAAATACGGCATCTTTTACTTTTGGTACATTTGTAGGTGTACAGAAGAGAAGCCCTTAATCTGCAATCACTGATTTTAGCTTCTTTGTTTCACTTATTCGTTTTTTTACTGAGGGAAATTTTCTCTGTGTGTGCATTAGTACATTAGTCTCAGTACTACTAATGCTGTCAAATCCTCCGCATTTCTCCTCCCTTCTCCTGATGTGTTGGATTAAAGGTATTTTCAAATCTGGTCATAAAAATTGTGTCACCGAAGATGGCTCAGGAAAGAAGTAGTCCAGATGCTCATGATTTAAAAATGCCCCAGGCGTCCTGGTGGCCTAGTGATCTAAGATGCATCGCATGAAATGCAGGGTGTGCGTGTGTGTGGGTGTGTGTGTGTGTGTGTCTGTGTGTTGGCAGGAACCTGTCTTGCATGACAGCCACCTTTTCCATAATTGCTCATAATAAAAAATACTGGTGTGTTGTAATGCTTTGAATAACTGATTATGGTACCTTTGAATTTAGCTCCAATAGAGAGAATGCGTTTAATTCTAATTCTGTGGGGAATGCAAGACACAAGACTCCTCAGAACTGCATTTTTTGTGATGTGTTTTTTTTTCATTAGTCAGGGCTTGTGTATACTGAGGAGGAGTGGGAACGAGAATGGAACGAGCTGCTGAAGTTGGCCTCCAGTGAGCCTCGCACGCATCTCAGCAAGAACGGAAACACTAGCGGAGGGTAAGAGCATCAACGCACGTATGCATTCCCCCCTAAAAGCTGCAAAGGCACGCTCATTTTAAACTACCAAGACTCCACACACAGAACACTCATGCTAGATGAATGCAGTTCTGTGGCAGGTGCACAGTAAGGACAGGATGTGAGCGGATAAAGCAGCAGCTTATGCAGTCTCTAGTGAACATCAGACGTTACATCTATCCTGCTGCGTTTCTCAGCTTTGTGTAGAGGAAATGCAGCAGAGGGCCAACTCCCAGTTCCCACTCACACTGCTTCTCCCGCAAACCCCTCTGCAAAGTAACAGCGCGAGTCTGCGCCATCTACTGGCCACCACCAGCACCCAGGAGTTGTGCTGAAACAGCCTCCCCCACGCTGTGGCAACTTTCAGCTGCACGGGCTTGCGTAGATAAAGGAAAAAGTGTGGCTTTTTTTTTTTCTTTTTTTTTCAGCCTGTGTTTGAGAGGCGGCTTGGAAACTAAATCTGGTTTCCTCCTCCCACGCAGAAAAACCTTGTGGTTTGCCTGTGTTTCCATATTCTCTGAGATAAATATGTGCACGTTGTCACGTAGATGCTAGCAGCTGATTTTTATTGGAATAAAAGCCACTGTGATAAACACAAATGATGGCACATAAACAATCCCATAGTTAGGGTTTACTTTAAAGGTTAAAGAAATATCCTTTTACCCTACAAAATAAATCTTTGTATGATTTGTCAAATTTGAAGCCCTCCATCTCTGAAAATTTCCATTTCAAGAGACTCATTTATTCATTTATAACAGAGGGTTCAACCTCTCATTGAGTTTGACTATAACACAGTAATAAGGTTAGGGGTTTTTGATGGTCCTGATGTGAGATGAGTCAGTGAATAGGTTGAGTGGGATTCTCATATTAAGAGGCTCTTTATTAGAGGGAATCTGGCAGCGTGGCTGTTTGTGTGGCTGACAACTTAATTGTTCCACATTCCCCGGTTCCCTCGTGGCTGCATGCTTGAGAGCTCTGCCTCCCTCTGCATCTCTCTTTTTGTCAAACACATGGATGAAAAAGTGGATGTTGCTGTGTCGTCTGTGAGGGTCAGCAAACACGAACACACATCTAAAACTACGCCCATTTGCCCACATCAAACACGCACGTGACTAGTATGGACATTTGCCTTGTCGGTGACCACTGAGCTGATGAGCATCTTTACCTCAGGGTGGACAACTCTGAGGATCCAGTGTATGAGAGTTTGGAGGAGTTCCATGTGTTTGTGCTGGCTCACGTGTTACGCAGGCCCATTGTGGTGGTGGCTGACACGATGCTCCGAGACTCAGGAGGAGAAGGTACATGCAGTGCATCTTTACTTGACCTTCCCCAGCACAGTGGGAAAAGCTTAAGAGTGACGTATGCGGACTGAATTCCAGCTTTTGCCCCGATCCCGTTCGGAGGGCTCTACCTGCCGCTGGAGGTGCCTCCCAGCCGCTGCCACTGCTCGCCTCTGGTCCTGGCCTACGATCAGGCCCACTTCTCCGCCCTGGTGTCCATGGAGCAGAGAGACCAGCAGCGAGAGCAAGGTAAGCACATGTCCAGCATCGCAAAGATCAACGCGTTATCTTCTGAGAAGAGCTAATGGCCTTCTCGGGTTTGCTGCATTCCAAAAAGGCAGTTTCAGCTTTTGTGATATAAAGGAGCTTAGCAGTCTTTGCCTTTGGAGCGGCAGCTAGAGTGCAGGAATAAAGGTGTGCGGTCTGCCTGTCCTGCCGGAGTTGAATAATGTATAACCCGGCAGTGTAATTACCTGTGATCCATTATTAAAACAGGCAAGTTCAGGCAGCATCAATCAGGGAGTGGCCAGCATGGAGGAAAGTGGACATCCCGCTGCTGCCTCTCACTTGTTATGATCTGACAAAATAATCCGGGTTTATATATCAACAGCATATTTCGTGACTGAAGTCAATCCCAACAACGTGTAGTTGTAATTGTTATTTCTCACGATAGGTGCGTCTGTTTGTGTGTTCGCGGGCGTGTGTCATATGGTGTTGACTGACTCTTGTTTTTGTCTTGTTTAGCCCATTCAGATGCCAATGTTCCCACTCCGGATGCATTGCTTATTCTCGAGGTCAGAGCATTCCTCACATGGAGGTCCTTTTAATTGACAAATAGAGTGGATCTCCTTGACAACCAGCCTTAGTAGTCATGGCACTCTTCTGAGTCTGGCTCAGTGGGTGGAACTCACTTGTCATTTGCGTGGGAAGCTGGCCAAATCTGTCTCTGTCTATGTTGCTCACTCTCAAGCATAGACACACTTCCTGTCTGCCCCCCCCCCACCCCCATCTCTCTGTTTCTTTTTCTCAATACATAAGGTCCTTGCCGATAAGCTCTAACCCAGTTATTAGGCCGGCCACTGGAGTGTGGCAGACACTCCGTGACTGAGCTGCTAACTTTGTCTTAAAATCAACCCCTTTAACGATCTATCAGCACATCAAAGTCAGCCAACTCCGCAGCCCCAAACAGCCCATTACTTCAGTGGGTTGTTTCAGTGCGGAAGATGGGCTTCTCTTCTTGTCCACCAGATGGTGCATACGTCCATAGAAACCCGCTGCGGCTCGGTCACAACAAGTGCGTGGCTGCGACTCTTACTTCTTCATTTGGGTACACGGTGTTCTGTGATAAGATCCGAAAGTCTGCCTCTCTCCTCAGAATGCTCCGAAAATACTCCCAACCCTAACTCGGCCCACTCGTATGTCAAGTGATAACTCATATTACACCGCAGTGATACCATTTCAGAGTCGCTTGCATCAGCAAGCGTGCGAGCTGAGACGTACACAAAGTGCACTATCTCTGAACAAATGCCAGACAGACGGGCCTAATCTGTCTCCGCTAATAAAGACAGAGTTACCCCAGCACGGCCCCCAAACCACCACCACCACATATGGGCAGGGTCCCCAGCCACCGACAGACCAGCCCTCCTCTCTGACAGTCGAGCCACTGTGTGGATGTCTCAGGTGGATGGCTGCTGTTAATTTCCCCCCGCTCAGCGAAGAGCATCAGAGGGGCGGCCGGCCTCTGTGTGTGTTCAGGTGTCAGAGCCCGAGTTAGAATACTGCCTCTTTTCTTTAGGCCTCTCCGTATGGAAGATTAAAGCAGGGTCTCTTCTAGAAACCCGAGTCTAAATCTCACTGACAAATTCTGCCTCTGCTCCCTTTATGGGCTGCCTTCATGGCAATGATGACGGATGGTGATTTAACAACTCGGGAGGGGTCAGTGAAGCTGGAGGTCTTTGCTTTAAGATCAAAACTTTCTTTCACCTCAGCGTTTATGAGCATATCCCAAAAGAGCGGTCAAGTGGTTTTCTGAAGTACAGACCTCAGCTTAACCAGTGAGTCCAGTGCAGATGCCGGTGGGTTTCCTGCACTGGTCACCTGCTGTGTGATAATCACCGGCTCCTCAGTAGATGCTGCCTGCCTGTCATCCGCTTGTTTGCTCTCTCTGTGGTCAAATCGGCGTATGTGAGGAATTGACCCTCCGGAAAAGTCTGGATCTATTTCAAGCTCTGGTCTCAATAGCTAAACACTTTCAGGTTTTCTTTGGCATCCCATCATTAAAACTTGTAACACCCATGTGAACGAAGAAAATGGCCGTCTTTCACGCAAAGACCACCTACATAAGAGTGTGGTGTAAACATGCAACCTTGGGCAGGGGTCACGTCTTTTTCTTTTAAATGCACCCTCTGTTGCTGTCTGTGTAATTAAATCATTATGGTAATCATGGTTGAAACTCCTTTTTTTCAACCCCCTTGCCTAAGATATTATGTGCCTGTAAGTACTGACAATTCTGTTGTTAAAATTTGGGCGCTCAGGCTCTCAGGCTTGTTAATATGCACGACTGCTGTTTGCGCTCATGAATTGGACCCTGTAAATCTGCAGCTGTGCAGATTGAACAGCATCAGGAATTTAAATTTGTGCTTATAGCCAGTCAGTACAAATTGTTCTTGAATCTCGCTAAAGAGGAAACTTTGGACTAAGGTTCCTGCTGCGAATCGAACGCTGCAATAGGTGGCTTCGTCCTCCAAAGGGAACAAAAGAGGAGGGAGGGATCCACCCTCAGTCTCCTCTCATGACACAAGGCATGATGTATATGAGGACGTTGTTTTGAAAGCCCAAAAAAAAAGGAGAGGAAAAGATCTTTCGTCCAATCTGGTTTAATGAATAAATGCTGAGGAAGCTTAATTTCAAACAGCTGTTTCCTCACAGTTTACACCCAAGTTTTGCTCTTCTCCTCCTTGTTTCCATCCGTCCTGAATCAAGCTGCAAAACGTTCTGAATACACGACTCGCAAACCACAGAGGCCTATGGTGTCACACATGCGTAAGCTATTGGAATTTATCATTCAAGGACAACAAAATAAGGCTGCCAGCAGGGATAGTAAATACATTACAGCACACTTCAGTCCCCCAGAGCTCAATTGGCAGAGTTGGACCGCTGAATCTGGACCGGGTCCAAGCAGGAACAAAGCAAAACATAGCACTTTAGAACGGCGAGGAAGGAGGACAGCTGCATCGTGGGAGCCAGAACACCTCCTCGCAGACGCTCGCCTGCTGCATGACCCGAGTGGGAACTGAGTGGGAGCTGGTTCACTGTCTTCTGCCTGAACGTGTGCGTTTGTGATCATGGCGGCCTTTTCAGGGCAAGGCTTTCTTGGAAAGGCCCCTTCATGAAGAAAAAAAAGATTTTTCCTCTCCTTTTGCAGAGCTTCCAAGCCGGTGCTCACGTTACCGGGTGACTCTATGGCTGCAGGCATTCGTCATGAGTTGTTTTTGGGAGGTGCACTCTCAGAGAAGAAAAAACACCTAATTGTACCTTTAGGTGTCCAAAGATGTGTCAATGGGGTGGTTCTCCTAAAGGTCAGGCAGTTGTACTCTTACAGTTTGTCCATTTATTACTTGGTGACATTCAGGGCTTCTAGAGGTGCAAATAAGTGCTTCGGGGTCCAGTTATTAGCCATACAGGGTACATAAGTCAAGAAAGAAAACTCAGGAGAGACATGCATGTACACTCATTGTGCCCCTGTTTTCGACAGTGTGGTGTAGAACACCTTGTAATTATTACTTATTGCCAACACAAACTGGACCTATAGGACAGATTTCCTTTTGTCCTCTGTGCTTTTGGGTAATGTTTTTCAAAGGGTGTGGCCAGAATTAGTGTGTCACAGTGCATATGCCAAGAGTATTCTGAAACTCAACAGTTCACATAAGCAGAGGAAGTGAAAAAAGAAACAGAAGAAGGACAAAGTTTGTCCCGCAGCGTCCTCTCGGCCACAGGGAAGATATATTTTTCCACGAGGCCTGCAGAGCACCACAGCCTATTGGCAGTGGAAGAATTGATGAGGCCAGGAGGAGACTGTGTCTTCCATCTGGGTCTGACAGTGAAGGCTGGAATGTCCTCAGCCTGAACAGCCTGCCTCTCTCCGCAGTCATGTGGACAACAGCCCCCACACTAGGTAGCCTGAGGAGAGCTGTCATGTGGGCTAGTAAGGCCCAGCTAGCTCCTCTTGTACTGTTGTTTTAAAAGGCACCCACACACTCACAGAAACATGTACTGTAAACGCGTGCACTGTGTACGCACCATGAGCACATTTCCCATGAGAGGAAGCCCGGGTAGGTGTCTGTTTTGTGTTGTGTGTCCACCGATTAGTGTTGAAACCCCCCCCCCTTTCCTGCTTGTGTGTAGCTGATCATATCAGAGAAGGATGATTGTAGGTTATTTCAGCAGCTTTTACCCTGCAACACTACAACTGAATGCAGTCTATTACTAAAGAAAATAATGGTGTGCAACCCTGAGCTACTGTGTCTCTGATGCTCAAAACACAGCACACAACAACGGAACAAACGGAAAAGCCAGATGCTCAGAAAACGAACGAGGCACCAAAAAAATAAAAGAAACCACAAACATTTACAGGAAGAAACACATTTTTCAACACTGAAAATGAAGAAAAAACTACTTGGAAGAACGTAGAAATGAGGACATAAAAGAAAACTTTGTTGTGAGCGCTCTCTGATATGTGACCTTATGAATATGTTTAATTTCTTTCTCTGGATAACTTTTTGGGGTTTTAAAGTTTGTTAAGTTTTCCGATACATGCATACGTTAAAATGTTTAAATCTGGGAATGGAAATTTACTCTAGACTTTGGAAAACTGTTCCTCACAACGGGACGACTCATGAGATCCATTTAGAGACTGTTTTGGATCGTCAGACCATATGAAATGGTTCAAAGGCTACACTGAACAGGCCCAGGCTCTGTGTTTTAAGAGACATAATCACGTTTGACTTCAACTCTTCTCTGTGATGATGAGTTGCTCTGAGTGGCGCTGAGCAGCCCGGGTCACCTCTCCACCCGAAAATGAAGGGTAGATCAGACATGCTTTCAGGATTGGTCTGAGGGATGAATAACACAGCATTATTCCGCTCTGACATCATGTTCATCATATCAGCTTGTAAGAGAAACAATGACAAGCGATGTTGCCTGTATTGGTAAAGCCGGACAGAACTGATGTTCTGATAATCTCATCTCTTCCAGCTGTCATCCCTCTGACCGACTCCGAGCACAAGCTGCTGGCACTCCATTTTGCCGTGGACCCGGGCAAGGACTGGGAGTGGGGGAGGGACGACAACGATAATACCAAGAAAGCCAAGTAAGTCCTGTGTAGCACGTCCCAGGGTGAGTCCTGTAGACATACCATAGAGAGGCACTCATTGCAAAAAACAACTCCTCGTTGGAGATTGAGAGTGAAAACTGCTGGCCGAGGCACTTCATTCAGTCCAGCCATGAGGCTCTGTGTGGGGGATTTAACTCTGATTATGAGATCTGGGCTCTGGTCACTTCAAAGAGCGAGTAGTGAGAGAACAAATTGTGAGTCATGTCAGTCATCCGTCGAGTCTCCCAAGAATGGCCTCTCTGAGGCAGCAACACCCTCTCTGAGTTTAGCAAAAAGTTTATGTAAGGGGTTCAGTTTCACATTCCTTCCAGTCAGGGGTTTAACTTATCCTTGAATAATCTGCGATATGAACAATGCAGATACACATAGAAAAGATGCTAAATGCGCCTCCTAATTCCTTCGCTCTGCAAACCCTAAGCACATTGCAGGCATTGTTCAGGGACGGCAGCAGGTTGCTTTAAATTGGGTGACCTCCACAGTGTGCAAACGCAAACACAGTTGTTCAAAAGTAAGGCCGTAAACGCTTTTTTTTTTTCTCAGAAATATTCATTTGACATACTACACAAATCCCTGCTGGTAATCACTGCTATACATTTTTTCCACAGTCTCATCTTGTCTCTGGAGGCCAAACTCAACTTGCTGCACAACTACATGAATGTAACGTGGATCCGAATCCCATCTGAAACAAGGGTGAGTGTTTCTCTCACATGTGCGTTGTATTTGTTACAGTTAATTTAGCTTTGGAGAGACTCCCTCGTTTCCAGATGTTTTTGAAACCTCAGTAAGTTTTATTTACTGTCTGAATCCAATCATCTCTGGTATGTATGTGCGTCCTGGCTATGAGTCATTAAAAATGGGCAATTAAGTTGTTTTTTGTTCATGCAAAGATGATGATTTTCTTCAGTTGTCGTTCATCTGCTTTTGTTCAGGCTCCCCTGGCTCAGCCAGAGTCGCCCACGGCCTCTGCGGGTGAGGACGTCCAGTCTCTAGCTGAGTCCATGGACTCAGACCGCGAGTCTGTCGGCAGCAACTCTAACGTAAACACCGGCAAGCCTGGCAAGGAGAAGGACAAAGACAAGCAGCGCAAAGACAAGGACAAGAGCCGGGCTGATTCCGTGGCCAACAAACTGGGCAGCTTCAGCAAAACTCTCGGTATCAAGCTGAAGAAGAACATGGGAGGGTTAGGCGGGCTTGTGCACGGCAAAATGAACAAATCGAACTCTGGCTCAGGTCGTAACGGGGAGAACGGAGGAGAAAAGACAAAAAAGAAGGAGTCTAAATCAACCAAGGGAAGCAAAGAGGAGTCCGGCCATTCTACCAGCTCCACCTCCTCTGAGAAGACCACCACTCCCTCCCCTACGGATGGAGACAGACCCTCCAGCTCGTCCCCGACCGAGAGGCTGGACAGCGCAGGGCGGGGCTCAGGGGACAAAACCCTGGAAAACTGGAAATACAGCACAGATGTCAAGCTCAGCCTCAACATCCTGCGGGCCGCCATGCAAGGGGAGCGCAAGTTCATTTTCGCGGGGCTCCTGCTCACCAGCCATCGGCACCAGTTCCACGAGGAGATGATCAGCTACTACCTGACAAACGCCCAGGAGCGCTTCAGTCAGGAGCAGGAGCAGAAGAGGAAGGAGGCCGAGAAGAAGCCCCCCGCCGCCAGCGAGCCGGCGGCCAAGAAGCCCGAGCATGACGGCGCCTTCCAGAGGGAGAGATCAGACAGCTCGCCTCCGGAAAGCTGCTCCCCCGTGCTTCCCCACCACGCCTACAGCAGCCCGCAGCCCCTGCTGGGCCTCAAGACGCAGGGCAGGAACAGCCCCACGCCGGCGGCCGCGCTCGTCCCCGTCCCGGTCCCTCCTCTCACCCCGCCAACGGCCTCGCACCACGCCTCCCACCCGGCCCCGCCCCCCGCGCCTTACTCCTCCCCCAGCATCGGTGCTAAGAGAACTGGGCCGGTTCCCGTGTCTGCCCACTACAGCCATACGCCGCCCATCCAGAGACACAGCGTGATCCACTTACAAGATGTCAACATGCAATCCTCCATCTTCCAGGATGAACCCTATAAGCCTATGGTGGGCACCCTAAAGACGTGCGCCACCTACCCCCAGCAGAACCGCACGCTCTCGTCCCAGAGCTACAGCCCGGCGCGCCTGTCGGGGGTCCGCACTGTTAACACCATGGACACCCTGGCCTACAACATGCCCGGCGAACACAAGTCCCACACCTACACCAACGGATTCAACGCGGGAGACATTCAGGACTGCCTTGAGTTTGCTGACGAGGACAACTCGTCTCACACCTGGCTCAACCAAGACAAAACCAAAGGGCGGAGCTCTGGAAGCCCTTTGTACTGCTTTCAGCAGCGCCGCTGCAAAAGGGAGAACTGCTCCTTCTACGGGAGGCCCGAGACAGACAACTACTGTTCGTACTGCTACAGAGAGGAGCTCAAACGCAGGGAGAGGGAGAGCAAAACGCAGAGGCCCGTATAGCTATCACCACTACTTCAGCCACCACACGGCCGCAGGAGGGAACAACACCATCCGCACTCTGAATTTCCACCATGGCCAACATTACCCTTTTGGTTGAAGAATGCTTGTGTGTTGCCGCCACCTTCCCTTGTTGGTAAAGATGACTTTATGACGGGGGAAGCAGAACTGGAAACAGGGAGCAGCTTTGGCCAGATATTTTCGTCAACTTCTGTCCCATTGAATTTAGTCTTTTACTTGTTTTAAAGTAAAAGTCATCTCCACGTGATGTAATTTTCTGTATGTGAAAGAAAGTTCTTTATTTTTTGAAGTACAAAAAAAAAAGATTGCATCATCATCAGGAAGGAACATTTTAGCCCTTTTAATCAGTTTGAATGCAATACCTCTGCCTGGTTCTTCAAAATGTCTGTGGGAAATTTGTAGTTGTTTTGCAATCAAAGGAAATTTGAAGGGGGATTAGTATTAGACTTTAAAGCAATAAATTGGTGATTTTTGCTACACTCTCTCCCAATTTTGTCTATGCACCGATAATATAATTTATGTGGGTTAACTGTGTCTTGTAAATTATAAAAGAATGTCACAGTGTGTTTTTGTAAACAAATTTGAACTACAGGAATTAAAATGTGTGAGCATTATAGATTGTACTGTTGGATTAGGATGAAGTGTTGAACTGTCATTTGTTAAGTGTACCTTCGTTCTTGCCATGTTGAGAGGGTGTCGGAATTGGACCTACAATATTGACATCTATCTCTTTTGCCCATAGTTGACCTCCTGAAGTCCACAAACACTGCCAAGCTGGCTTCTTTACCAAAAAAACTAAACAATTACTGTCAAAATTTTCAGATTATTTCTGTACCAAACACGGAACAACATGGATAAGATGAGTTTCCTCTCAGATATGCAGTGTTTGTTCATGGTGTGCTTCTTTGAGTTGCCTGTCAACAACTCTACCCCGTAAATGTGTTAGATGAGACAAACTGTGAGTGGTGGGAGCAGGGTGATCTGTATTCGTCTAAAGTGTTATTACTTGTCTCTCCCCCAACGCACACATACACACACGCACCAAACAATGTGCAATCATGCTAACAGCACCGTGTGGTGACCTGCAGTATAAACGTGTCACCTATCCAGTGTGAGATTGTTCTTCTTCCGTATCTAGAGGCCGCTAAAAGAAGCACCTGCTGCTACGAGCACCTCAAGCCTTTGTGATCATCAGTGCTTTAACCAATCAGTGGGATTTTAAAAAAATACCCAGGCCTCCAAGTGCTTTCTGCTCATTTGACATGACTACTGTAAAAGACGCAGTGTTTGTGTTGCTGTCTGTTCTGGTGATGCTTGGATAATGTACCATGCTGTCCGTCAGTGTGTCCTGGCCAAGGATGTCCACTGCTCCCTCAGTTTGCTTCTGTCTCTCTCCTGTACACACTGCGGTGTTGCTCCTCTTTGTTTCTATGTGACTAGTTCATGGACTCTCACCATGTTAGGACTGTAAGATATGATTTTGTATTCCTTTAAGAGTTTTACACTACTTTAAATTATTGATTTGCACATTAGGTACAGATGTAAATATGAAAAAAAATAGTTTATTGTTACAAACATTGCGTGTGATTGTGTGTGTGTTATTTTGTTTCACAGCACAGAGTAATTGGGATGAACATGAATTTAACATTCAGGGTTTTCTGGAAAAGGTCTCACCTTACACGACGATACATGTTTCCCGTTCTTACCTATTTTCCAGTGAGGCCAAACACCATTTGATAAATACTTTGTAATTATGCCAGATAATCCAAAGATATCATGATATTTTACACATCAAACACATATAACTCTCTTTCAAATGTTCCAGCTGTATTAGCGCTCAAAGTTACCCATCATCCTTACATGAGTAGAGCAGCGGATTAGTGCTGCATTTCCATAATGCTGGGAGACTTGCATGTGACAGATTAAAGAAGCATGCTGTTAATGTAAAGGTCAGCCTGCTCAAAACGGAGAGCTGCCGTCAGCCCGTGAAAACACTTTAAAAAAATCTCAAGTGGGGTTTGGTGGATTTTTGTCAATTCTGAGGGAGAGAAAAAAGAAAAAAAGAAAAAACATTTAATCAGGCTTATCTGGTTTACAGACTGGCTATGAGGTTTTGAAAATGGGGGCAGCCTAATTAGAAACAGTAGGGTACATTACAGTGACTGAAAGTCATTTTATTCTCAGTATTTGCTACACCGCTATGCTTTTATCTATCCTGTCTGCCAGAGGTACAATTCACATCAAATTGTTATGAAAGTGTTTTTAAAAAGATGGTCAAAGCTGATTCCTTGGACACTGAAATAATAAGGTCTATACTGGTTTCTGATTGAGACCAAAACCCCCAAATCAAATCCAAAAACTGAAATACACGTCTGAAAAAGGTCATTAATCTTGGCTTTTTGGATAATTCATACAAAATGGAGTGACGATAAAATCTCGCCAAAATTGGTTTGGGGTTACAGAGTTGAGGATCTTGCACCAGCTGCCAAGTAGGGCAGCCCTCCAGGCCTATAGCTGTAACCGTGCCTCATTTCTCCAGGGATGCTTCCTCGTTGGCAGGAGGGTTGGCAGGAGGATTGACACCAGGCTGCGCAACCAGGCACGCAAGAAGCCACCCAACAATCTGCAACCACATTTAGGAGAGGTGTCCTCTCACTCCTGCTGGGGTTAAATTAAGGGGAGGGCTCTCTGTATGTTAGTATTTTCCACCCCACAGACTGAGTCAGAGGATATTCGGAGAGATTTATTTGTCATCGTCGCAGTGCTGGGCTGAAGTTAATTACAGCTTAATTTAATCTTTTAATGGGGGGAGCAGGAGCTGCTCGTGAGAACAGTTCAGTGAGAAAGGTTTCACTTCCCAGTTCTGCTCAATAAAAAGTCTGGACCCTGTGAAATAGGAATAGAAACACTATGTTCAGAGGAGGCAGACATATCGCTGCACTCGGACAAGGCAAAATTGCTTTGGACTTATTCCATTATCTGTAGTTAGCACAACCTTTATGTAAAGCAACTTACAAGAAACAAATTAGTGGGCAAAATGGAGTTCGGTGTTTTAATCTGTAGACTGAGGAAGAAGGAAGGTTTCACGTTTTTTAGCAAGACATTAACAAACCACATTCAACATTTCAAAAGATCAAATCCATAGTTGAATAATAAACTCTCCCTCCTGCAGTCCAAATCCATCATCCACTGAAAAGGACAGGGGGGGGGGGGGGAATGAGACCCCAAAACCAAAATCAGCCAGTATTCTGAAGCATTTTGATTGCAAAACTGCCCACAAGTGGTCTCCCTGGTTCTAAAACAGAGTTAAAAGAGCTGATGTGTCTGTTATGTGTATTTTGACTTACTTTGCTTTCTGAGAAGTTTGCCACTTATCAAAAAAGAAACGACAAGAAAGCATACAAGCGCGCTCAGCTCTTTTCTAATGGCATATGCACATGTTGACAGAGCCTGAAGCTCCAGCATGAGCTTACAGCTTGGCTCAGAGTTCACTTTGGTGCTCAGAGTACCTGCAGATTTTAAAACAGTGAGAGACATAAGTGTGAACAACACGCACAAGGGTTGTAACATTCACAAGGTGTTTGCCTTTAAAAGTTTTAGATCCCATTTCTTTCTCAGCTCATGAGTGCGAAGTACATTTGCTGTACAGTAGCAGCAGGTTGTGGAGGGGGCTCAGCCTGTAATGAGTGGGATGAACTGCATGCTTCTGAATCCCATGACTGGGCTTTTGAAGACGATAATGTGGATTATACACACTTCTCTGGTTTATATCCCACTGTGTCGCTAATAGTATGGAATGACTGGAGATGTAAAGATGGAGTGCAGCTGCGCATCGTGTCAAGTGTTAACACGTCCTCCACTCCTATGTTATTTACTGTCTGTAACAAAGTGAAAAAGAAACAGAACATTATCTGCTTTCTTGGAATCCCTGTCCTTTGGATTTCCTCCTTTGAATTTGCACTAGCAACTATCTTTTACTTTACAAAATGACTCAAAGCCCTATGCATACATGCATACAGCTGCAGTGAGCCAGGCTTTTCTTTTTTACTAACACCGCCCCCTCCACTTTTTAAATTCACTCTGTCCATTTTTAAAGGAAAATTTTAAAGGGATCCTTTGCAGTCATTTGATATGTTTTTGTCCTTCCCAGTATAATTAAAATGCATTAGAATCCTTAACGGAACACAATAGCTCATAAATATTGATTCTTATGGTAAGTAGGTCTCTCATTACAATAGTGAAATTATAATGTTCAACAAACACACATCTCCAATGGGTTTTATAAATAGAACATTTTCATTCTATTGGCACAGTTTTACACCTTCTGTAAAATCTGACAGCATCTCTACCCGGCAGCATTATGCAGGTTTGTTTTTAGTGGGGTTGTCGCCTCTAATGCCTGTGTTGCTATTGATGCCTTTTACCTCCCCTTCCCCCACCAGCCCGCCAACCTCCCGTAGCTTAGCCTTGTTTTCAGTCAGTGCCAGCCATCCAATATCTGAGCACATCCCATCCGCTCTGCAAAATCCTGCGCCAGTCCTGCCGTACTGTACAAGTTGAGAGTGGGTGGCATCACATGGCCCTTCATCCTGCCTTCTGGGGCTTGGCTTGGAGAAAGGCCTACACACATGCAGAGGCCTCAGTGTGATTAAGACCTGGGCTCTGGCTGCTACGGACCACCTTTTTTCCATTTTTTCACGTGGCGTGGTTCAGTTGATTCTCAAAGTCAGCATTGCCCACAAACCTCAGTGGACCATAGAGCCTTTTAAGCTCTCAGAGCCTCCCACGCTTTGAGTGTTACTAGATTGAGCACACCGATCAGCACTGATAGCACCTCCCACTTACCCCTCCATTCCAGTATTTTTCTCACTCACTAGCCCTTGCATTGAATCTAACATGGTTCTGCTTCTAATCCGAAGCTTCCTCTGCAAGAGGAATCCCAACTGATAACTGGGTGCTGATAATCCAAAGGAAAGGTGTGACTGAAGAGATAAATCAGTCAAACCGAAACCTCCTCCGCCCCCACATCCTGTCTGCAGCTTGATACCAGCAGAGATGTGTTCCCAACGCCCATATAACTGTTTGTACTTTGCTCTGCATCTGCAGCAACATACCACACTAAAAACAAGAAAATGTGTTTTCTTGAGAGCAAACACGTGATTGAAAGACAAGAAAGTCGCAGAGAATACAGGCTTCACCCACACAATCAGCAAAGCCCGGACATGTTTCATAATACAACAGGAGGTCTGTGAAAAATCTCGGTCAGTGGTCTCCAGAGGGAGTCCATTAAGACTCCAACATCATATTTTCAGAAGTTCAACAACTACGCAGTGTTGAGGGGAGATGCAGGGTTGATAGATTTAGAAGTTCAGTTATGATAAAAAGTGGATCCCTGCCACCATTCTAAGCAAAATACTATCAGAAGAAATGTTGAAACGTAAACGGCTATTACTATCTCTTACTGCTGACAGACGAAAATGCAACAACAAACAAGCTCTTAAGATGCTGGCTGTCTGGGCCCACCGCTATGCTGTCGTGCCAGGGCCAGCAGCTCGTCTGCTTGTGAGCTCCAACCAGCCAGGAGACGGGAGGTGTACAACTTGTGCGAGGAGAACACCGGGCTTTTCATCAAGAATTTTCAAGTCTGGGCTCTTTCTCTTCCTTCCTGTCTCACTCCACATTGCATATGATTCATTGAGCAGGAAAGGCCACGCCTGTGATCTCTCTCTGCTGCTGGTGGTCAAACCTGGATGAATTGGGGATAGATTCTGTACAAAGAGCAAATGCAGATGAGAAAAACTGTTTTTTGTACATCATATTTTGAGTGCTTTCATACATAGGAAGCCTGTGTAGGCTGTAGTGGGTGAGTTATTATCCCCTGACTGCAAGTACACATTGTATGTGCAGCATATTTTACCCATTTTATCAGTCTGTTATGCCTAATGTGCAATAAGGAAGGAAGGAGTCCCTAGCATTTTCCACCACACCCATTGTTGATACCCCAGCAGTTACTGTAAATATTTGCATGGGTGAAATGCAGGAACAAGGTGTACTTCCTGTTGTAAGAAAAATACTCAAGCACGTGGCAAACTTGTGACAAAAGGCAGTAAAAGAGAGGAACATCCCTCCTCCCCCCTGTACAGTAATGCTCTGCTGTTTTTAACCAACTTCAAAGTAACAAAAGAAAAGATTTTGGAGCTATGTCAAATAGCAAACATCAAAGTGAAACCAGACCAGAGATTATGGTCTGAAAGGAGTGTGCCATTTGTAAACAATAAGAAACCCACCTTGCCCTCATCAGGTCAGCAGTGGCCTTGTAGCTTTGTTTGCACGGCTATTGTTTTACTGTAGCTGTTTACTTAAAACTGTGTGTGACAAAATGTGCTATCTGTAATACTCAGTGACTCATTAACTGTGTGCAAAGGACAGTCGGTAGGACCACCCTGCGGCTGATAAACTGCAGTATTAATGGAAGTAGCCTTTTAATTTTTAGAAAAAAAGGGCTTTAAACCTGCATTCATCCCAACAGTAGGGTGAAAGGCAGGTAAAGGTCTGCTTTGATCTAAGTCTATAGGAAAATCATTCTACATCACTCTTCATATGAGATATTAGATGGCAAAGTTTGATAATATATGCTTTTCATTAGTAGTTTTATGTACATTTTCTAACTTCTTAATAGAAAATAACATCCATTTGGTGAACTATGAATTAAAGGTAAGGATTTAATTGACCGGGTCTCAAAAACGTCGATGCCTCCTGTAGTCACTTTAGAGTCACCAAGTAATCTAACATGCTTATTTATGGATGATGTAATTTTTTTGAGTTGTCGGCGGTTGCATGCTTGGAGAGACCATACAAACTCCAAACCAAAAGGCTCCTACCAGGATTCAATGCAGGCCCCCTCTTGCTGTGAGGCTGGACCTATGTCAACATCAGACACATTGACTTTCCAGCACACATCCATTGTGATTAATATTAATTTTTATATCCTCATTGTGATAGGCCACTAGCTGATACCAACAGAAATTACTGAAACATACATGTGCAAATGGCCTTTTTTTACGATAACCTTTTCAAACAGAGCTGTCAATACAGTTTTATATGGGATATTTCAGACAGTGTGGAAAAAGGGGTGTTTTTGGCTAAGCTTAGTCTCTGTTGGCACTAACAACATATGGTATTTACTGTACACTACAGCATATATGCAACACTGACTGTAATAAGAATATCATTTTACTAATAGGTTCATAAAACATTTCCTTTCCTGAAATGTCACTCAATGTGTTGAATAGGAGAAAGATGATTCAACAAATGATGGCGGCTTATTTTCTGATTTTATTTCCAAATGTAAACCTCACTATTTCATGCATACAAGTTATGACAACAAACATTATTCAACAATCTGTTATTTTTCATATTTGCATAGGACATGGTCACAATATATTGTCTAACATGTAAAAAATAATGCCATAAAAAGGTACAGCAGAGCAGCTAAGACCAGCACATTAGATTTGTGTAGAATCCAAGGAACTGTACAACTGTAACACTTGAATGTAGTGATTTTGGTTTGCTGAGAGGGGAAAAAAAACAAAACACAAAAACAAAGTGTCACCTGAAGGTTTAAGTGAGGTCATTGAAGAATGTACTGGCCATAGCTGAGTTGAGAGTTATTTACAGAGTAGATTATACTGGTGCTTTAAGAGGGGAAGCAGCACCTTGGAGCCACTACAACAGGCAACTGATGGTGAGGGGCAAAGGAGAAACACACAGAGGTATCAAGAGAGCAACCTTATACTGAGGAGGTACACTGAAGACAAACAGGTACAGGAAACTGAACTGAAAAGTTAGTGAAAGGCTCTCTATTTGTGAGGTCCTTGACAGCGCTAGGTGCTGCAAAAACCTGGAACAGACTAATCCTTTTAGGGCAACAATATCCAAAAGACTTTCTCTACAATAAGCACAGAAACGCTGCACTGTGACAGCTCACGCAGTTGAGTGAGACCACACAGTGAGAAAGCGGTACCGACAGATCAGGTCTGCTTCTGTCAAAGTGTGCTTTTTTTTTTGCTGCTCCGTCTCTCCGGACTCATTCAGTTAGTTTGCTTGTACGACTGAGGAGTTTTGCTCATTCGTGTTACTTTGAAAAGCAAAGAAATAACAGCAAAGTTACCCACTTGAGATGTAGGAAAAAGGTCCATATCAAGCAAACATCCATTAATCAACACATACAGCGAATAAAATGGAACCCAGCAGTGCAAACAGTGATGGATTCCAAATTACCGCAACATTCATCTTCCCTTCAAAGCCTTTGGTTACAACGATCAACAACCAGTTTATAATTCAATGGCTGCCTTCTCAAAAAGAAATGTAAAAAAAGACCCCCTACTGTTAAAGCCTCAGGACTTTGTCCAGAGGGAAGACATGCTCCCTGGAGACTTTGACAATGTGGGAGAAACGTACCTGGTGGACAACTCACAATGTGTAAAACCTGACAGTCAGGACAGATATCAATAAGCTACAAAAATGTATTGGAACGATAGAAGCAGTACACTTAGAGAAAATGCCACCGTCAATCCTTTGGAATGGTTGGGCGCCTATCAACATTAAGACTGTCAAACGTTAAAAATACCTGCTATAAGCCATTATACACTGCTTGAGTATTGAACAGCAACACAAAAAAGGACAAAATTAAATAATGAAAAGAAAGCTACACATTCAAAATTTTGCATGAAGCAAAGAAGGAAAAAATTAACTTAGAGCAGCTGCATATCAAATACGCAGAGTTGCTTCACTAAATCCTGTACATAACAGAAAGACATGTTGCACTCTTTAAAACTGTACAAGTTTGTTAAATGTCCGATAGAAGCTAGACTATTTACTCCCACCATCTGTATCCTCTTTATGAAGTTACCACAATAATTTTGGCACACAACTGTGTTGATCATGGTCGTCCTTCTGCAGACACTGATCAGTGACATGTTGTTGACATTAATATGAATTAAATATAAACTGTTAGTTGTTTACATACTTGGCAACAATGCATTTGCTTTTATATTATTTTTACAATTAGAATAAAATATTAACTGGTGCACTGTTAGTATCTTGAAACCTTGCATCTATCTGTTCTTTCAAACTCTTTTTATGTTTGTTATATTTTGCCAGATATCTGTGTTTTTACTACAATGACTGACATAAAGTTTTAATTTAAAAAAGTTTAAAATAAGAGTATGGAGGATGGTAAGGATGTTTATATTTTTCTCACATAAAATAATAATTATAGGATTTTCTTTTATGAGTATAATTCAGGAAACATTACTCATGTTCTCTACAAAACTTTGCAGGACCTGGCAACATAGGGTGGTTTCATAAAATGTAGCCCAGTGTTTTGTTTTTAAAGAAAAAAGTCTCTCTTTCTCTTCTTTTTCTTCTTCATTCAAGTAGAGACCAATAAAATTAATAATCGTGCCACGCATCAGAAAAACAAGCTACATGGAAGATGTTTTGAAAAGATATGAAGGTAAAACAAAAGTCAAATATTTCAAGAGGTATGATTTCTTTTAAAATGTACAACCTTGAACATGTCATGAGATAAAATCAACAAGAATAATAAAGAAAATGACTACATTGCTAACTCACAATGCTGTGGTCTCTATGTTTATGGAAAACCTTTATACATAATCTAAGAAAATAATGCAAATTAATTACTTAGTCTAAAACTGACATACATAGAGGTCAACAAGTGTTCACCCACCCAAAGGTTTGCTTTTCCTCCTGACTAAAAGGAATTTGTGGACAGCAGGCTCTATAACCTGTGTCCTGACATCAACAGATCATTAAATGTTCCTGATTAAAGGGGTAAACCCCTTCTCTTAATTAAGAGAAAGTCCAGATCTGAACAAAAATTAGACTGCTCAAACAAAAGCAGTCAATCTATACACGAGATGAGTTGGAAAAAACCCACAGAAATGACCTGAAAACAAATCGAAAATCTAGAAATGAAAAACATGAAAAAACTAAGTACAGAGCAGGCGACTATACGTCTTTCTTGAGCGGAGTTAATAATCAGACAACAAAAGCCAGTATAGTAAAACTGGACATGTACAAAACTGTTCAATGGCCTTTTGTGTTGGAAATATTCAAGTACATTTGTTACAGTGAGAGTTAAAGTTTCCAGACTCTGCCTGTGGACGCCTACATGTCACTGCTGCGGTCTGGATGGATGGATAGACTGGGATCTTTATCCTGTCACAGTCACTTTATTTTCAGGTGATAGGAGCTTCCTGTTCTGTAATTCCACTTACTGTAAGGGTCAATGGTGTTTAAAGGGGCATTTCACTGAAAAGAGCTCCAGAGTACATCAATAACAGGACTGTGTGTGAAGACAAGCAATAGGCAAAGCGCCTGGGCCTGCCCTGAGGTGTTCCTGTGTTTCCAGTGTGGTTGGACACTGACCAGCAGCGGACACTAAGCACCCAGGAACACCGGGGAGAGGCAGGCTGATATACGTGTGCAGGAACCGATGGAACAACTAAATCTACAAACTGTCCCATATCTGCTCGGCAGATGTCAACCCTGAGGAAAATGTGCAGATTACAGATTAAAAAATTGATTGTTTGATGGTGAACTTTTTTTCTTTTTTTTTAACGATTAAACCAGGTCAAAATCGGAATGAAAAAAGAAAGTCATGGACATGAAAAAAAAGCTGATTTTTAACAGATTTTTGACTTACTTATTTTCGTTTAAGAAATGGCGTACGGAAAAACTCTGAGAGCTGCTGATCAGTGGCATTCAAAGTGTCATGTTGCAGCCTGGAAACTAATCCAACATCTTCCAAACTATTAACTTCTTTCTCCCTTACTTTCATTATTTTTCTTTAATGTGTCGTTTTGAGCAAACCACAGCATTTGATTGAAATAAGGGGTTGTTTTCTCTCTGGAGAATGTGACAGAGCGGATTCATTGGTAGTTAAAGGACACATAGCTGTGGTGGAGAGTGAGGGACAAGGACTGCCATTCATGGACTTACACCTGCCAGATCGCCCCCCCCAAAAAAAGAAAAGCTCTTCGCTGTCTTTCAAGGCGCAGTTTACATGCATAGAGCGTGTCTGAGTCAGGAGCTGGTTGGGTCGAGTTCCCTCGTGAAATTCATGATGGCCGTAACTCTGAAGTAGTCAGACAAGACTGAACTACGCGGATGGTACAATCTCCAACTGTAGCAGTGAAGCATTAAAAGAAATGCAGGCATAACACAGACTGGTGGGGTGGCAGCAGTTTTGATAGTGGTGCCTGTTTGCATGGAAGGTTTACTGTGCCTTTCGCCTGACTTATTGAGGCATGTCTGTCTAGAAACACAAGTCGGCTTTCTCACGGTTCATCTGAGCTTCGCGTGCTGGATGACGTGAGGCCAATATGTGCTCTGCGCTTTGCTGATATGTTCAATTTGGTTCAAAATGTTTTTAAAGCAGTTTAAGAGCCCCCATGTTATGAGAAAGAAGTTTGAAAGCAGCTGTTTGGGAGTTGGGGTTGATCCGTGTGAGCTTAGAACCCTGGTTTCCTTGGCATTGTGAAATTTGACTCTGGAGCTGAGGAAGAGGAATTCTGTTTGTGCTTAGGATGCAGCTGAGTACATCCCACCCACGTTACTAGTGTTGTCGACTTCCAACTGTTGTTCGTACTCTTCTCATTTTCCTCTTATCCTACATTTTAGATCAAGCCACTAATTACAGCCATTTTTCTGCTGGCTGTTTCTACAGTTGGAGGGAGGAGGGCTGCTCGGGAAGGAGGAGGAAATGGGGGTATCTGCGACTGCTCGTCTCCTCCTTTGTGCTGTTCGGCTTGTGATAAACCTCTCCTATTTTTATCAGGGGCCTGCTCTCTCTTGCCTGTTTGTTGCAGATATCTGCTTTGTTCCCCATGTGCTCCACGATGTTGCAGCCGAAGCCAAGCTGCCAAACGCTCTGGCCCGCGTTCGACCTCTGAGTTAGGCAAGCCATAAAGAAAAAGTTGGCCGGCTCAGAGCTTTACAACTCTGTGACAGAGCAGGTAGAGCCAGATGAAAAAGGAGTCCCCTGGGGAAGGCATTGCCTGCACTGCCTCCTGCGGGCTCTGAATAGCTTCTTTTGGGTGCAGCTGTTTCCTCTGGGGCGGCCACTGAGGGCAGAGCCGGGAGGCGGGAAGTGAGCAGGCGCCCGGCTCTACCTGTGATCCTGCCAACCAGCAGCTCCACAGCTCAGTGAAGAGCAGCTTACGGGGCTGAATGGAAAGCTTTCATTCACTCGTGTCTTTGGTACTTTTTTTTTTTCCCCCACTGTGTGCTTCAAAGATGAATAAACCTTGCTTTAGTCCCTTTGTTCCCATTTTGCCTTTTAAAATTTGTGCTGATGAGACAGCTTTTTTTAAAGCCTGAACAGCTGCTTTGAAACTTAACTGCCTCCACATTTAAAGGTCAAGAAGCTTTTTTTTTTTTTTTAACTTTTTAACTACATTTATAAAAAAAAAAAAGAAATATTAGCCCAATATCATCCAGTCCTCCCTTGGTGCAGAGTTTAATGACTGCACAAAAGTATTTAATGCAACACACACCTAAGCCAGTGTAAGGTCCATGAATAATAACATTGCAGGAAGGGAACAGTTATGTCATTCCCTTAAGAAGACGGGGATAGAGATTGTTTTCTCAAAACACAGAAATTGCTATTCATTCCATAAGAACCCCTTCAGATTAGGAGATAGAAAAAGAACTTAACCTCCGAGTATAAATGACCATGTGACTGTAGGGCTTGTTTCCTTGAATGTGAAAGCCAACAAAGAAGCATAGAGTGCAAATTGTGTTGAGTGTAAGGCTGCAATATATGTACTTTATGTTTCTCTTCACCATGTTCATTCTTTCAAGCTAACAAGGCCATCCCTGAGCAGGGCATAAAATTCAACTCCTGTTGAATTCCAGAGTAAAGTGATGAGTATATTGTGCAGTCGATGAAAGTACTCATAAGTACTGTGGTTTTTACAGAAATAGCAACTGTCTTCAATCCTGAGGTGTGTGTGTACCCCTTCTCCTAACCCGTTCCAAAAACAAAGAAAAGTGAATAATAAAAAACAAACAAAATCTTTTTGATTAAACTTATCAGGGCATCTGTTGTTTTTTTTCTTTTCTTCTTCTTTTTCTCCGAACTGTGAAACTACACTATGCAACTAGCCATGATCAGAAGCTAGAAAAATACAGACATGTGGTACAGAATGTAGATATCGCCATCTGGGAACGGCACTATCTTCTTTTCGGATCACACAGGTAATTGCACTACAATAAGCAGTTATGTACAGTATAGTACACCACAGCAAGCGCAGAAATAGCAAAGGGCTTTTTTTGGGTGGGGTGGGGTGGGGGCGGGGTTGGGGGGGTTGCAGACAACTATGCAACAAAATGTCGAGGCAGAAAAGTGCGACCGGGGTTTCAATTTAAGGCGAGTTGGCAGGGCTGAGGGTGGGGCTGGAGGCGTCCGAGCGGCTGTAGTCGCTGAGGGAGCTGGGACGTTTGGTGCTGCTGGCGTGGGGCCTCTTCAACATGCCGGGCTGGAAATCCGAGTGGCGCCTGGCGTGCTTCATCAGGTGGTCGCTGCGCATGAAGCGCTTGTCGCACAGAGGGCAGACAAACTTCTTCTCTCCCGTGTGGGTGCGGTAGTGCCGGGCCAGCTCATCGGAGCGGGCAAACTTCTTACTGCAGTTGGGCCAAGTGCACGGGAAGGGCCGTTCACCTATAAAGCAAAGAAAGCTATGAGAAACTCGTTCTAACAAGAACACCTGCTTAGAATGACAACAT
The DNA here is from genome assembly GCA_013363375.1 of Menidia beryllina. Taxonomy (NCBI): domain Eukaryota; kingdom Metazoa; phylum Chordata; class Actinopteri; order Atheriniformes; family Atherinopsidae; genus Menidia; species Menidia beryllina. The sequence goes on from JABUIW010000072.1 coordinate 4,317,131, forward strand.
TTTACGCTTTTTTCTTTTTAATTCAGCCATTAATACTGATATGAAACATCCCCAGTAACTTGGTTTCTCTGTTTTAGTCAAAGCTACATGAATGGCTGTTCACACACATAAAATATATTTGTGACTTACAGTGGGAGAAACAGTCTCCAATACAGTTTTTGTACATGTATCATTCAGTTTTCACCATGCTTATTTTAAATTCTGCTGTATGCAGTCCAACTCAGCCATGTTCTGTTGTAAACACACTGCTAACAACGTGAGGCTGACGTTAGTTCCACCGCACATGTTGAAGTTAGGTTTGTTAATTGCGAATTCCTGTTTGTAAGATCCAATTTCTAGACGGAGGCTCATACAGATCATTTCCAGGGAGAAAGGTTCAACTACTCATTTCATGATGCGTCTTCGAGTAAATGAAAAACACCAAATGGAGAATCTAACAAAGTTAGAAATGTGCTGGTTGAGGAGCCAAGGTTCAAACAACACAGTCTTAATCCAATTTAAATTTTGAATCCTATTCTTAGGATGCTGAGTAAGAATGTAAACGTGGGTGATGTAAGGGATAAAACGTTTCAGCAGGACTATTAGTGTCAGTATGAGTGTAACCGCCAGTGTGCACGCTTCTGCACTCTGATTGTAAGGTTTTATAAATACAACATACAGCTCATCACAGGGACTGGTGACTCATACACAAACAGCAATCACAAAGTTATACCATACAGTATGACTGATCAATCAGAAAGGAGGGAAATTAAAAACCACCGAGATAGCAACACAATTATATGAGACATGGGACTAATGGGCTGTAACAAGACTTTGGATAAATCACTAAAATATTGGCATGGCTCTGGAGCAGCAGACACAGTTTAATTATCAAAGCTCCAGATACTTATCACATGATCACAATTATTACCCGGCCCATTCTCTAACATGCAACTATATGTGACTCAGCACATGGGAAATTACAACCTTCCCCCGCCATCAGGCGATAAAAATGGGCTTTGAGACAAATCTACTCAAAGCCAGATGGTAGTATATATATGGCTGTCTGGTGTTTTCTTGTGTGTGTTAGCATCAAACCTACATTCAGCGGTCTCAATCTTTTTGCCAGTGTGTTTTACGTTTTGTTTTATCGTTTTAATTCCATATCATTTCTACAGAACAGATCCAGCTTTTCAGACCTATAGCAACGGAGAGGACCTTTAGGGCCTCACGTACACTCCCGAGCCAGAGATGCGAAGCATGAAAGGGAAAAGATGGTGAGATGTATGATTGTTTATAGATGACACATAAAGGACAGACCTGCAAAGGGCTTTATTTGTTCTGTGGTTTCACTCTGTGCCCCAATGGAAACAGTGCTATTCAGCATCAAACACTCAAATGCTACCTGATGCCAGAGAGTCTTAAAAAACAGAACTTGGTGCACTACTAGTCTCGGTCCCTCCCCCCTATACTGCATCGTTACAAAACATGCAGACAGACAGAGCAAGTCTAGACAGTATGGCCTGTGTTCCTGCCTGTGACGCCTCACCTCAGCTCCAGACAAACTCAGTCTGCCCTACCCACCACAGTTCCTGTGGGTTCATGTTCATGCAGGGCTCAATGCTTTTACACTCTGTAAGTGACACATACACACAATGGATTGTGTCTTTACCTATTGTTTTCACACTTAAGATTTACATAAAATGAAGGCTACAATAAAGATGGATAGAATAAAACATCCCTGGTCGTTCCAACCTCATTATGAACAATTGATTACACCTGTCAAGAAACAGTATAAATTCTGGGGGCCACGCGTGGGACCGCTTTCATAATACATTAGCAAGAGAAAGAGCTTTGGCGGCCTGCTGTTACATCAAAACCAGTTATTGAACTAAAAGTGGAGCTTAGCTCTTCAGGCTGCTTAAGGCTTAACAACCAGTGTAACAGATCCAACTACATTCATTTTTAAACAGACACAAGAGAGCTGGGCTGAGATATCCAAACTAGCTGTCCTGATACGGTGACAATAAGTGGAAGCATCAGGTATCCAACAGCAATTCAATGGGATGGGTCGAATTTATTTAGAACCCATCTCGACCAAGGTGTGATACTTGATAAAAATCAATAAAACCCTTTTGCGCTGTCCCAACTCTGTTTTGTGCCTGTTTCAAAACAGGTGAGACCCTGGTGAATTTCGCTGTGGTAACTCAGAGGAGCCTTAGTGAAGGAGCCTTATTAAACCAAGTGTTGCAGGTGGACCTCACTGTCCCTGCTATTTTAATCGACTGCAGCAATTACTCAGCATCACTCCAGGAAAAAGAAGGAGAAAAAAAAAAGCGGGCCACTGGCTGCTCCCCTTGGCCCACTTTTTCTAAAGATCTTGTTACAGTGTTGTCAGAGCAGGATACCGTGGTGGCCATGATGTCTGGTCCAGCCATAGGTTGTTCTGCCCCTGGCTGTGTGCCACATCCAGGGTGTGGCTTGCCTTTCTCAGAATGTGTCAGTGACACGAGGGTGGGGGGGTGCGGGGGGAGGAGGACCGATGGGAGCTTTTCCCTAACGAACACAGTGACCCAGTTACCCATAAAGTGAGTTACATCATCCAGGCAACCGCACCTCTACTAAGCACTCGTGTCCCCCCTCCAAGGCGGAGCGATTATGTCACAGGTACTCCACTTATATAACTGTTCTCCCCAAGTCCAGTGGGTCAGTAAATAAGCAGCTCATCTGTCCGTCCCCCTCTCATTCATATCCGAGTGCTTTCCGCAGAAAACTGTCAGGGGGAATAGAACCTGTCTCCCAGCTGTAAGGGATGCTATGTGCAAAGACAAGATCAGGTCTCGTTTTGACGTAGGCAGAAGTGCAGGAACTGAACTTGATCACCTACCAGCATTTCAGCCAAATTTAGATAACATTCCTGATGTGTCCTCGGGCAGAAGCACACAACGTACACCTGAAACCCCCACGTGACCCCCATCCTTAGTTAGGTAGAGTCAACGGATTGGCTGTGTGAGAAGGAAAAGTAAAGCTTCCGTGGATGAATCACAGATTACTTTGAGGTTAACTTTGCTCCACCTGCACAGTAAGAACCAGAGCAGGAAATATCTAACAGAGGCAAGCACAAAAACAAGACAAAACCTTTGTGACTTTTATAAGCAAATGACTCAAGAAGAGAGCGTAAAGCTGGAGTCAGTCTGAAGATCACATTACATTAGCGCGTGAGCTACCTTGCTTTGGTGCCTGCTCGGTGGCAGAGCCAGCTTGGCAACATTAAGTATGGGGGGACACCACTAATTCCAGTGGTGGAGCTCAGCGCAGTCCTATAATTTGGTTTTATGTTTACAACAGACCTTAACCTGAAAGCAGCCAGGAGCAAACATCCCTGCCAGCAGACGGACCATTCATGGGATTCGGAGACACACTAAAATGACTGCAGAGGCCTCCATCTGCAAAACCCACTGGAGCAGACGGGGTTAACCCAGCCCCTCTGTCTGCATGCACCCTCACATGCCAGGACAGTATAAACACTAACATGTGTGTGCAGAACAATAAATATACATTGAGACCTCTGCAGCTCCTCCTTTCATTGTTAGCAAGGCATTATATGGAGGCTTTGCATGTGCAAAAATAACAACAAAGACATGAAAAGTTCTGCGGTTTCTAGAAACACGCCGCTTGATTTGAAACACATCTGCGATCAGAGCAACTGTTTATGCGGCTCTTGCTCTATGAAAAGCAGCTCGGTGGAAGGGGAGGCAAATGACGAACAAAATCACTTAACTACAAGGCGTTTTCTCAGAGTCAGTTTCCAACGAAATGTGCAGGAGCAACAAAGGGCTCTGCATGTAGATCAGGTGCTCTCACTGAGAATCAGTTCAAACTTGTCGTGAGAAAGCTCAGACAACATTGACTCTTTAGTGCATCATCACCCTTTGTCTTGATCGAGAGGGACCTTGCTTATGACTGAATAGCGTGCCTCCCTTAGCTGAACAATGGCGGCAGCCTTGCTCCCAGCAGGACAGGGCCCCCCCATAATGCATTTCCATCAGACGGGCCGCACGTACTGACCGTAACTCACTCTCCTGGTCTGCATGCAGGGCTATTGACATTCACACAGAGATGTGCAATGGGGTCGAGTGTGAATATCTGATTACTGGGCACACTTTGCCTCGCATTACTTCAACCACTCAACTGTTTCAGGGAAAGGCAGATATAGCGTCACTGCGTTGACCAGCTCATCACATTTGGCTCATTTATTAGAAATCGTCCCTCTCTGTCAGGCTGTTGCAGACATTGTTTACATCCTTTAAAGTTAACTGAGACGACGTAAACACTACATTCATTCTAGGGTATTTACAGGTGGTCCACAGAAGCAGTTGGGAGCAGGGATGCCCCATTGTCTATGACTCTTACGAGCCCAAAGTCTATTAATTTCACAGACAAAGTGTGACACTCCAGCTAGCATTAAATCAACATCCTTCACACGCACCAAACAAAGAACTGCCAAATCCTGACAGGGTACACTACTGCGTGATAAGAGAAGATAAAGGTTAAAGATAGTGTCAGATGTCACAATATGCAACTGCTGATACTCTGGATAGCCAGTGCGGGGGGAAATCTTCTCACATCTCACAGAGAAAACTATTAGGCCCTCTTTCACCAAGGCTCCAAAAAATACGGCTCAATTTGTCCTGTGGACCACACCCCAGTGTGTTGCGGTCTGCCACGGTTTGATTTATCACGCAGAGGAGGGGGACACACCTTACATACTGGAGAGAGCAGGCACCACAGCTAGAGGGAAAACATTCCCTCCAACATTAGCTGCACAGAAATTTCTGTATTTCCCCTCTCATTCAAGCCCTTAGAATGCAGCAGGGTAGAGCCTGGGCCCAAAGAGTGACGTCCTGACCAGGGAGGGTTGTGCTACTGAGGTCACAGCCCCTCAAACGTTAATCAGATTAACTGCAGTTGCGGTTGAATAAATGACCTACATCAGTGGATGGCATTGACAGTGAATATCCTGGTATCTCACCCCACCCCCATCCTGCTGCACTCTACTGTACATTCTGTCTTTGTGCTGCAGGTCCCTCCCTCACATGCAAGATGTGGCTGACAGGTTTTGAACAGTGGAGGGGGGGAGAAAAAACAGTGTTCCACAGGTCTGCATCCGTCTCTTCCCATGGCTCGTGATCAACAGCGTGCCCAAAGACGTGGCCAGAGCTCGACCTCACAGCACCTAGCTCCACTCACCGGCTGGAAAAGGCTGGGAAGGGCTGGTGGGGAATAGAGCTGCTTTTATAGAGCCACTCAGCGCTAACTAAAGAATATATGACCCCTGTGGGCCAGTGAAAGCAGCACAGCCAGAGCATGGCCTGACAGAGGACATTCACTGTTACCACCGTTCACAGTACATGCATGGCTGCTTAATCACAGTCAGATCAGGCTTATATTCAAACAGGGGCTAGGATCTGGCCCACTATCAGCACATGCAGGATAGCATGCGGGTAACATGTGCGCAAGCCACAAAGATGTCTTCCATGGAGCAGTAACACTGCACCAGAGGATTAGCAGGCAAGATGGTGGCACCACTCTGGATGTATTTACATCCAAAGGTAGATTTCACTAATTCCTTTGTTTCCACTGAACACATACTCTACTGAGTTTCCTGAACGAACCAGGTTCCATTCATGAGAAATGCTATTGTTTGCAGGTGTAGAAAACACAGTGCAGTACTCAGGTGAAAATAAGAGCGGTCAGCCATCTGTTGCACCATCTAGGTATTTTTAAGATCCGACTTCTTTGAACCGTAAAGCCCGGTTAAAAGATGTGAAGCGCCACACAAATGCGAAGCCCTCATTTCTGGAAAGACGTGGCATGACTGAGAGCTGTGGTGGAAATCCTGTCGTGTGGCAGGTAGACACACTGACCTCTTCTTCCCCTGTGGAGTTCTTACCCGTTGCTGTGCCACAGTAAGCCTCAAGCAAGGGCAGGAAAGCCCAATCTCCACCCTGCTACCTCATCCCTGCCACCAGCCACACATGAACACTGCACACTCTGTTACACTGCAGCCAAATATAAAACCACTGGCAGGGATTAAGCATATATAATCAGACTCCTGCTGCTTTTTCCATGTGGAATTTGGGATAATTTCACATAAAAAACGCCATTAACCACAGTTATTTGGCTTAAAATAGGTAGAACATATGAATAACTGGGTCTTCGTGGCAGTGGAACTGTGCTGCCAGGTGGTGCCTCTTTTTTTTTTTTTTTAGCATACTAAAGGGCTTTACAGCCATCTCACAGCATTAGAAGTGCCCCAGCAGCACACAAAGGAGGTTCAAACAAAACATCAACCCAACTGTAAAATATGTCATTATACTCTTTGTCGTTGAGAAATATTGACCCTGCTCCTCCCTGTGAGTCCAATAGATTTCAAATAGGCAGTGCACACTGACAAGATGTTCTTTTGTAAGACCTGTCTGTGGGGTGCACGGACGATCAGAGCTGAACAAGAGTGAGGAGCCTTGTCTTATCTGAGGACGGCAGTCTGCATGACATGACCTGAGCAAAGTAATGAGGCTTCACAGGGAACATTATGTACTCCAGGGCCAGGAGACACCTCTTAAGAAAGTAGGTTGAATTTATTGAGATAAAGAGACAGAGAAGGAAAAAAAATACTGAAAAACCAGACTTTAAGAAGTCATAAAAAGGCATCTGAGGCCCTTTTGAAATGTCTGTCAAACGTGCCATTATCCGTACAACAGTGTTATATGACTGTGTTTCCCATACCACAGGATATTTGCAGCAGGGAAGCTCCACCTCCCACTCCAGACAAAAGCTGTCTAGTAACCTTAGACCCCTGAACGGCTGCGGGTTCCTCACCATCAAACTCAATGCACCATAATGAGTGATTTAAATTCAGTGTATACTCCTATGTCTGCTCCATCTTAATGCCCTCTGTGAACTGTGCATTAGACAGGACACATTACACTGAAACCTACTTGTCTACACTGAGGTTATCCTCAGACAGGACCTTTTAAAAACATTCACTAAAAGCATACAGGTCCCAGTAACTTACTTATAATCGACTGGCCTCTGTGTGGACAGCTATTTTCTGCCACTATAAATGAAAACCATTCGCTGCTCCGAATGAATATCAAAAACAGATTTTACGATGGCTGGATTGACAATCCAAGCGTCCCCACAAGAAAAGTAGTTATAGCTTCTGGCTAACATATGGTCCCATTAAGAAGAGTTCAGTAGCATGTAAGACACAAACAAATCAAGCAGCATGAATGGACAATACTCATCAAATTATGATTTCAGGTAGTTGTAAAGAATAAGATGAAATCGACTGTCATATGAAATATGCAAAATTGGCAGATTCAAGGATAATGAAATGGAAGTTACAGAGGCCAAGTAAGGACATCTTGTCCTTGGCTCTTTGTTTGGTGTCTATTACAGTGTTTCCCTCCTCAATTAGAGAGCGGTGTTTGGGCTCTGATCGTTCTCTCTTGACTCTGCTGGTAGGGGCTGAGGGGAAGTGCTGCCAGAGTCTGACTCCATGAAAGCACTGCAAGATTGGCTGAGGGAGCCTGGCTGAACTCGGATGACCCACATTCTGGGCCTACCCAATCAAGCAGGCAGAGGGAGTCATTATTATCAGAATTTATAGGACACAGCCCAATCCTGAGGCCGGACGCCAGAGCGTATCCAAACAGAGAGGCAGGCGAAAGGAAATGCTTAATAGGCACAGAGACACAGCAGCAGGGCGAGCGCGGGGCAATAAAACTGCACTAAACTCTCTTGTCTGGGTGGAAGGGAGGCGGTCTGCGTGCAGGAGGACGACTCTGACCTTGCTACTGCAACTTTGTCTGAAAGCAGGCAGCAGAAACGAGACCTTCTGGAACTTACCAATCAAATAAGCAGAAATCGTCCCTATGAACAGAAGTGATAAGACGACGACCAATCAGCTAAACATGGGAGGGTTCCTCAAAAAACAAAGGAAACGCTCAGAAAGGGCGACAGGCATGTAGCACAATGGATATTAAACGAGAAATACAGAGGTTTTAGAGACCCCGTGTTATACTGTATGTCAAACCAGTGGACATGTTTACCTATTTTCTACATCTGTTAAAGAAAATGATGTCAAACAACAAAAACCTGACTTCAGACCATACCAAATGAAAACCCACCAACCCTGCAGGAAACCTTACTGTGTTTCACACAACGCTTTGTTTTATTAAACGTGTCAGTGAAGAGCAATGCCTCTGAAAGATTAAGAATCTGCTTACCAAAAGACAAATTAGGGAGAAGTGCTAATTGGCTTAAAAGTGTCCATCACATCAGCTATTTTGTTGATTGGCCTCTTCTTGTTGCGCACACAAGTGTTTCTGCAGTCAGGGGCAAATATGTGGGTCATGTCCCCCCGTGATAAAGGGAGCTGTTTTCTTTCTGCTATGTCAAGATGATGCATGCGACTGTGTGCGCGCACGGAAAGGAGTGGAGAGATGAGGCGTGAGCTGCGGTACACAGATCAGGAGGGAGCCAGCGATTCTTCAGTCGAGGCTCAGCTAGCCGAGTCTGTTGCTGGCCAGATCAGCTGGCAGTCTGTCTAGCGGGGGTGTGGCACATCATAACAAAGGGCTGTGGGCAGACAGGCGACTGCACAGCTCTTACCAATCCCCCCCAATTTGAGTCGATCCATATCTCCCCACCCTTCCCACCAGCACCACCTCTCTACGCCCTATCCTGCGGAATGCAAAGCGCAAATGTGCTCCATTCGGGAAGGTCACACGCCACGCACTGCTAATGGAGAAGCGGATTTGATTTTTTTCCCTCTCCCCCCCCCCCCCCCCCCTCTCTCCTATGGACTGACCCTGCAAACTTTCTGCGTGCCCATGCACACTCGGCTTATTCTGCGACGTTACCCTAACGCGCCGGTGTTTGTTGTGCATTGATTTATTTTGTGTGGAGCTGGAATGAAAGTGGAATGAACGCGAAACAAAAAAAGGGGGGCTTGATTTTTGTTCCGCGTTTACTCTGCAGTTTCTGTTTGTACACACCGTCCATTGCAGCGTGGGGGGGCTCAGATGGGAAGCCGTGACAAAGCTCAGTTGAGTGGGAGTGGCACTGTTTTTGACCCCCCCCTCCAGCCTCCCTATTCCTTTCCTACCCAGAAATGTAAGGACATTTCAAAGTTCACACAACTTTACAAACATGAACAGTAAGCCTAGACCGGGTCTGACCCCTCCGAATGCCCCCATCATTTCAGCTGAAGGTGGACCCTCGTATGAGAGTCGGTGACCCACTACAGCAATCATAGTCATCTGCTCAATTTGGCGCTACAAATAGCATCGATACACGTTTCGCCTCTTAATTCTCAGTTTCTAATATCCTCCTATCCGATCTGAGCTATGCAGCTGAAATAACAAAAACAAGTCGTATTCACAGCAACGCATATGTGGATCCAACGAACTGACCTGTGTGTGTCCTTAGATGGGCTTTGAGGTGGGATGATTTGCCATAAACTTTTTCACAACCTGAATAGTGGCATTTGTGCTTTTTCTGAGGAGGCTCTTGCTCAGTTCGACCTCTCGATCTTTTGCTTCTTTGTTTGAGCGAGGGATCGGAGATGGTGGTAGGTGTGGCAGAGTTTCCATCATCTCTGAGGTTCGGCATGCTCTCATCCTTTATTTTTGCCTGCTCGGCAACACAGTTGGGAGTCTGCTGGTTAAAATCCGCCAGGATCCGTGCCACCACAAAAAGCGAGGAGTTATCCTTCACCAGAGGCTCCTTTATTTCCTCTCCGTTCTTGGAGGAAGACGGGATTTCTGGTTTAATCTCCCTGTTGCCTTTAGGAGCGTGGACAACTGCACGGCTGGACATTGAAACAAGGCACTCTGCTGCAAAGTGATCCATTTTGTCTTTGAAACAGCCCCCTCTGCTTCTTAATGACATTCAAAAAATAAAACGACGGCGCGTGGGGAGGCAGGGGGGCAACAAAAAAAGTGGACTTGTACCGTGATGGTTCCTTTTGCGGACTGGCGGTGGTGAGGAAGAGGTCGTTCTCATCAGAGAGAACTGACTTTATGATCTTACCCGGCTTTCCAATATCATCAACATCCTGTGTGAGAAACGCCTCGGACAAAAAAAAAACGCAGACAACCCCCCCCCCCCTCTCTCTCAGAGAGAGAGAGAGAGACACACGCACAGAAAAGGAGAAACCAAAGTCTTTGTTTAGTCCAGCGACGCTGATAACAGGAACTCTAGAAACTTGGATGCGTTAACTCCCATTGCGGCTCCAAACAATCTCCGGCATGGTGCGCGCGTCTCCGGAGCGCCTGTTCCTGCTCGGTGTATCCATGCTGGGGGCGTGTCGACCAACAGCGCTCACCGGCATCGTCACGGCAGCCGCTCATTCATTGGGCGCTTCTTGTCCCCAAGTGCACCGAGCAGCACGAGTTACTTGAAAGTTTCACCACAGGGCTGTCTCCATGCGCGAGGATGATATTAGGATGGGTTAGGGGTTGCTTTTCTAAACCATCGCGGTGCGTTCGAAAAAAAGTCACGCTCCATTGCAGAGTTTTTATCCATCCGAGAGAGTCTCTCTGCGGCACATGACACTGATCTATAAACCCCAATCTGTCACCTGGGTTATATAAGCACCCCCTGCAACGACAGGAAGAACGGTTTTGATAACAGGTGCTTACGACTCCATAAAGGCCCTGAATTTAGCCTCCCAGAAACACACCACATCAGCACTTCCATACGGAAACAGAGCACGTGCCCAGTCTGTTACCATGCAAGTTTGAAGACTGTTACATTGATAAGCACATAGACAGACCCAGATTATGACTAATAAAAGACGATGTGGAGAAAAAACGACTTATTAGAGATCTGATAGTTGAGCAATGGAATTGATTTCAAAAGCACCAGCTTTTATTTGGGTTTGGGTGTTGCCATCAAGCCGGAATGGTTGTTTTGGACCGCACGGTTCAGGAAACGTCTTCATCTGACTCTGAAGACACCAAACCCTTGGATGTGCCTCCAACTCAGAATTGCACCGCAGCCCTTTTTTTTTCCTGGCATTGCAAAGGAATTAAAGGGAGCTGCTTTAAACTGATGGATATCTGCATTTATGACATGCATGTTGAGAAATCCTGCCAACCGAAACTTTAAGTCAGACAAAAAGGGACTTCTGTTTTACATTTTAGCTTTACCTTTGACCAGAGGAGGTGTCACCTCTTTGTTTCATCAGATCTACAGGAAGCAAAGACAACTGAAATCACATAACTTTATTTTAGGAGACTTTTTAGATTCACCTTCAGTTGTAGGACTGTATTAGGAGAATTTTGGATATAAATAATCATTAGTTCACACATTGTGACAACTTGAAGGATGAATACTCGTCTCCTGCAACAGGGCAACCATATGTCTTTTGTTTAAGCGGTTATAAAGTCTTCATAAGAATGATACAGTGCTGGTTGGATGCACAAAATAGGCCCTTATGGACTTTGTAGGACATTTAAAAGGGAAAAACACAAGTTTAGCCTTCCATGGTTGAAGGTTGCCAATGTCATTGCTTGGTTAGAGTTTGAAAACTCTGGCTGATTGCTCGGTTGAATTTAAATCCTGCACATCATGGGGAAATGTTAGGCTCTGTTACCCATACTTGGGTCTATCTGTTGGAAATATATTTGTGCTCATTAACCCCGCAGCTTTTTTCACGCCAGCCAAACAACGGCGGAGCAGCCCCGCATCTCTGTTTCGTTCCACAGATCCTCCTGGAATTAGCTGAGTGACAGCAGCCATGTTGGTCAGAGGAGCCCGTTCTGCGATGCCAGCTAAATGAGAGAGAGCAGCAGGGGGTGGGATTGTTTCCCCTCTGCTGCCACGTCACAGAGGCCAATCACCAGCAGGTATACTTTTTTTTTTTATACTTTGACCTCCTGTTCTGCTTCTGTACTATTGCACATGATCTGCAAAAAAGCAGATCGGTCGCAGTCGAGTTTAGAAAATACCATCATGCTTAATGCTGTACCATCATAGATGCCATTTCTCCCCAGTGTATGCAGTTCTTCTCACAAAAACTTTTGATCAGAGTTTCTTTAAAGATATAATTGGCAGTATTGGCAAGATGATCATATAAGCTAAGGGTCGGACTAAAAGAGATTTTGTCTATGAAAAAGTTGAACTTTTCCTTCATCAGTACAGGATAAAACCTGCTTTCCTGCAGCAGCTGAGGCTCGCATGTGAGAATGAATGCACACTTTCAGCGTTGTGCACAAAAGCCCACACTACTAAAGTTCCCAGTGTTCAGTATGAGCAAGGCAATGCGGCATTCAGTGGGCCATCTGGCTGTATTATTTTACATATTCTTTCACCACAAAAACGTGGTGTTCTTGTGTTTCATGTGGTGCTCTGGCAATCTTTTCTATCGAGAGCACAGTGAGAGGGTATAGTTCCTCTTTCACAGTGTTATTTCCCAGAGCTGTGTAGAAACTGCAAGTGTTTATCAACTCCCATTGGGCGTCGAGTGCACGAAAGCCAAATTAGACAATGGGGAAATCAGCTGCAGATTGTACAACTGAACCTTTACTAAGGTAACAAGCAGCTGTAGAAGTGATCTTTGAAAGATCCCACTCAGAGGCAAACAGACAAATATCTCTCTCTGAAGCAATGTGATGATTCAAGAGACCTTTTGTACATTCCCAAATCCCAGCACCAACCCCCAGTGCACAGTGTCCAAACAACACACTGTCTGGCACTGACATGATGTTCTCAGGCAGGAACAGTGATTTGATTGGCCTCCTCACTTCTGTTTGCAATGGGAGAGATCCTCTGTGAGCACATGGCAGCCTGACCACTGGCTGGGCTGTCGTGTCAAGGCCCTTGTGGCAGAACAAAAAAATACCTTCTCCACCATCCCAAATGCATGGAACTATAAAAGCTTCCACACTAACAGATTTAGAAGGAAGAGTCTCACTTCTCTTGTTTTGATCCCAAAGTTCTGTGGGACATGCAACAACATGACAAGGAAGTTACTTACTTACCAACGGTTAAGGTGCAGTGATACTGCCAAAAATCTGAACAATTATTTTTGTACCAAAATGTAACCATCTTAACCTAATCCTAAATCCTCCTAATTAAGAGTAGTAATGAAAGACTTTCCCAACGGTTGGCAGCAAAGGCTACAGTAGTTATAGTTCAGTAGAAGAAGCAGTTTTATCATACTTTGGACATGGTGTTGATTATAAAAAGACATTTGTCAATCATTTGAGGTTGTTAGTTGGTTCTGACACAGAGTCAAGTCAATTCAAGGCCTTGCCAGGTCACACAGGACTCTGAATGTTCTTTTTCAGCTTCCTCTGATGTCAATAAAGTGTTTTTCAAAACAAGAAAAACTCATATCAGTGAAATTTTTGAATGCGAGCTTGTTGATTTTTATTCTTATTTGCATATTTAAATCCAAAGACTCAGCTAGGGTGAGAAACAAATCGTATTAATGTATTTACTCGTTTAAGTTACCTATTTCTGCCTTGTTTGAAGACAAAGTTTGTTTCATTGATGTGAAGTAGAGAAATTATTATGTATGCTGTACACACAGGACTTACCTCAACAGGGCCCTTCTTAACACAACAGCTATGTGAGATAAAAAGCTAACGTGCCTCTAGTACAGTGTGTTCTTGTGGAAACGCATCAGAATAGCAGTACAGGAGCAAAGCTGTTATTATGTTTACCATCTTCGTCACGACGGCAGTGTGTGGTAATTAGAACACATAGTTCAGCAGAGTGTGTAAAACTATGCACGGCTTTGGTTTTACAGGCACAATAAAGTTAGGTTCCAGAGAAACGAAAACTTTGACCCGGTTGTTGTTCTTAGGTTAATGTCCGACCTCCAGCTTGGCCAGAATAGTCACACTTGCGTTTTCTTAAATCAAAAAGTAGCTTCTCATAAACCTGGTAGTTGATTAACACAGAATTTTTCACCCCAGTTTCTTGTAACACAAGCTGGAGAGAGCAACTCGTCACACCTCTATCAAATGAAAACTAAAAGAGGAGGAATAATAAAGACCTCATTTAGTGCAGTGGTTATTAAACCCATATTTCTGGTAACACGGAGATTCATTGTCTACTATCGATTCACAGGAGAGATATGCTATTGTGGTTTATGGTGGTGTGGTATAAATGTCAGCCAATGAGGCACCATTTTAAGTTAAGCAGGTAATGTCTGTTGTGCTATTCTGTTTCCCTTTTGTCTTGTTTCTCTACAAGCATACTCATCCCTAACAACACAGCAGCAGTTGGGCACCATGACTAATGATGACAAAGCAGGCCTCATTTTCACCTGTATAGAAAATACTCTGATTAGTCACATGGAGGACACCCAGGTGTTAAAAAGTAAACATGTGAGTTGAACACGTACTGTAGACAGGGCGTGCTCTCGCCTCCCTGGCTCCATGCAACAATGAGCCGCATGTTTGAGTTTCAATGGACTGCAAGTGAAATATTGCTCCTCTGACAGCGAGGTGGAAAACACAGCGTATCGTGTACATGTATAAATGCAATAATGGCATGATCCATTGAGCCAGTCAGGTGTAGCCGGGATGAGTAAACAAGTCCAAACTACACGTTATTGTCACAAAGTTCATCCCGTCTGCTGCCGAGCAGGATATACTGGTTACAGTCTTATCAAGAATCAACTGTCATGAGGTCACTGTTAGATACAAAAAAGTGCAATTACTGAACCAGGTCTTGTGGCAGAAAAGATACGATGTAAGTCACGTGAGTTTCCAGTTGCTCTGAATTAACATTTCGCATAAAAATCATATTTTTTCCCCAACAAGACAGGATGTCGCTTCTTCAAGCTAAATTGTGTCCCAACAAACACAATGTCGTGGTACAGCTGAATATTTCAGTTTGACTTATTTTCTCAATTTGCTGATAATTCAACACTAGGCCTTGGTAATCTGTAATGTACATCAGGTTAAGTTGATTTTTAAAAGGCACATTGGGTTATTGTTGGTTATGTCCAAATAACAATATATTTTCCATTGTCAGCCAGGTGTTAGCTTAGCTTGGCATAATATTTGGAACTAAATAAATAGCTAAATTGCATGATTTTCATGCTTGTATTACAGTAATTGGTAGTTATCTTCACACCTCACTAAAACATGAAAGATTACTAAACTTTTTCAAGTTTTCAAGTAATGTAGGTACATTTACCTATTGTAGAAGACTATAAGAAAAGATTTTCAAATATAATTTCAAGCCTTCTACATACAGATCCTTTTCAGCTGTTTCGATGTTTTCATATTATTGTTTATGAACAATATGTATGCATGAAGCAACATGCATCCCTTCAGTGCATGGTGTGCTATAACAGCCAAACAGCACAGAAGGTGTAGTAATGACACTTTACATAATTGCCATGTTATTAGTCAGACCAGACTGACTATGTGAGGGATTGTACAAGAAGAATTGTTTGGTGAAAAGGTGATTGGTGCAGATATATCAGTAGCCACATTAACTCATAAAGTCAATCCAGAACAGTCTGTATGCTGCTCTTTAAGCAAAAAGCTGTTGGGACTGAGGGTAGGGGGAGACTGTGTGTTTTGGCATAAAAGAGCATTCAAAGGTGCTGCGAGTAGCACTTTGCAGGAAGGGGGGATGAGGCTAAAAAAGGGCTTACTTGGGGGAGGTGTTGTTTTGGGTAGAGTTGAATTCAGTTGTCATCCTCCTTCTTCCTGCCTCCAGGCTTGCAATGTTCAGCCACCCAACAGAGGCAGCCTTCTTCCCCACTATGTTAATCCTGCCTGCCTCCCCCGCCATGGTTCTGCCTCTCCACCACACCACCACAAAGAACAGAGTTCTGCACATCATCACCGACATGCTGTATTGAATTTTCTATAGCACGACTTGGAAGAAAAAGACGACCGCTCTGTGACATGACGTGTGTGTGACGACTGGCATACATGTTGATGAGCTGACTTCAGAATCACAAGCTTACACACACGTCAGTCTCTTGACCCCGGGGTGGTGCTGAGCCACCGCGGCCATCATTGTGAGGCGACGCGGCAACACGGTGCCTTTGTCCCCTCCACACAATATGGCTCAAAAGAGCAAAGTGAAGCGGACAGAGGTTTGTTTTTGCACCAATCTGAGGCTCGGTAGCAGCCCTATTCAAGCTGCATTGATCGGTACATTGGCTGGAAAGAGATGCACCTCGCAGGCACCAGTGTGGGGACCTGACGAGAGAATACGCCATTCAGCTGGCCGGTGTGTCTGCAGGCTCTGCATTAACTGACTGTGCTGATTCTACAGAGATGATGGCCTCTGGTCTAATGCCATTCAACAGAGGCACTTAGTGTAAATTAAATGTAGTCCGTGGGGAATAAACATGGAAGATAGGGTAGGCCATCACAGAAGACTGAAATTACATGAGAACACCTATAATATGTTTACATATAACAGCCCTCTTAAACTAGTTATCATCATCATTACTGATAACAATCAGGTGAAAATGTGACCATTTTCATGAACCAAAGGTTCAATGACAAAAGGCCCGGGAAATGACTTTTTTCTGTACCCTACAGGCAGTGACTACATACAAAACATGCAGGAGCCATATCATTAACCAGAAATTAGCAGTCACTGCCAAATAGTTGTGCTAATGTATAACTGAGAGGGAGATTCAGGATTTTCTAAATGATCAAAGTGCACATCAGTTTAAGGATATGTCATAAGGGAACATGTAAAATGTCTGTGAGGCTCTCCGTGTTTTTTTTTTATTTTTTATTGCCTTGCTTTACCAGGATGCTGCCTCGATTTTAGCCAACTAAACAAGCCTTTTTAATGTGTAACAAAGTAGTTTGGTGCTGGGGCAAAGTTTGTCCAAAAGCACTTCAAATTAAGGAAATAAAAAACAGCAAACCTCAGTGTTTGACTGAAACATCTGACCCATACCTGGGACACGGGTAGACTGTCCACCTGACCCCTCTGACTCCATTACATAATCCATGTTAATGGTTTATTAAAGAGCACTCATACTGATGTGCTCATGCCTCACTCAGTGCAGCAGAAGAGTAGCCGGTAATGTGCAGCTGTGAAGCAGCCTGCTGGACATAAAAAAGGGATGTTAAAGGGGGCACCCTGATACTGAAAATAAAGCTCCTAACTTATCTTTAGTCTCAAGATTGCAAGATGGCCGTACTGTGATAACGTTTGGCACTGACTTTGATCTGCCATTCATTTGAGTAGACACTGAGACGTGCTTCCTAGTTGTGTTTGTTGGCTTATTTTGACTAAAGCTCTCCGTGTCTGTACCACCATGTGTTGGCACCGTGTTGTCTATCATAATAAAATTGTCACAGGCGGCCGCCAATGTACATTTTGTTCTGGCCTGCGTTGTTTTCCAGCAGGCTTCGTTTCGACTGCAGTGTCAAACTCGCAGTTTTGCACAGAAGTGATGCGCCGCAGAGTTGGAATTCAGAGGAGCAACTCGTGTGCTCCTGCTCCCCCTTCGAGAGGCGTCGCGGTGCAGGGAGAGTTCAAACGGAAAGGGGCTAGGCAGAATTTCAAAACGCACGCTTTCCACAGAGACAGAGCTCTTACATCACGCGACTGTTTCTCTGCTCCGGCCCGTGTTGCGCTCTGGTGTCAGCGGGTTCACGGGGTGGGCGCGGCTTCACGCGGACTCGCGCGCAGCCCCGGCGGGCGCGCTGCGTGGACCAGCCCGAGCGTGACGCGCCGGGAATGATGGGGGGGGGGGGGGGGGGGGGTACGAAAGGGTGGAGGCTCCCGCCAAACTTCCACGGCACAGTGACACCGTTTTACAGGGGACGCACGCTGTTTATCCTCGAGTGACCCCAATGCCGAAACGAGAACATCCCGTTCCTGAGATATTAATAGTTCCCCCTTGCGTCACCGAACTGTGGCGGACGGCTCTGCTCGGCACGCAAAGGGGAGTCACAAATTGTGCCAGCAACACATTTTCTTCCAAAGTAAACACGGTTATAAAACAGGTAGTCATCACTCTCCACCAGCTGTCTACAGGCGCTAGACCAATGTGATTACCACTTTAAGCGCTACAGCATTGTTATTAGGGGGGTGCCAACGGAGACGTGGGGATAACAACTTAACCGGTCAGTGTATGTAAAACTTTAACATGAGGCTGATTTAGGGGGGCTTGATTGTTTCAACGGGCACGTCTGTCTGGTGGAAAACAAATACCACCAAAGGTGGCCAATGCGCATAGGTCTGCTAGGCAGTCTTTCAGCCTGAAATCTAGACATTTACGCCCCGAGCAGAGCCTGTGTCGTAGGGCTGAAAGCAATAGCCTACAATGCACAGTGTGCCATATGTTAACCCGGTCCCTTCCCCCAATCCTGGAGCCAAGTGAAGCAAGGGGCTGAGCGCAGAGCCTGGCCCGCATCGCTCCAGGAGGGAGGGAGGGAGAGGTGGGAGGAGAGTTTCTGTTGCTATGTTCGCTGGGAGTGCCCTGTCTGGAAGATCTATGCGCAGACTGACTTTGAGGGCTGACATGGCAGGTTGTATGTGGGTCAGAAACAATGAAACAACAAGTGCAGGCCTACAGACACGTTGTAGGAAAGTAATCTAGTGCACCGCTGTAAATCTGCATTCGTGTGACTGGTGTGAAAAAAACAAACTGGAAGACCGAGATGCCTCACCCATTCATGTCATCAGTGTTTACCTCTTTTTTCCTGTCACCCTTTCTATAATGTGACTGGATGAGTGAAAAATGGCTCCACACCTACATCCTCAACAGTGGAGGCTTTCACACCAGGCTGATGCTAAATAAAACCTCCTGAAGATGCGTAGTAGTAAAATTTCAGACAACCTTTAAATCACACATCCTCCTCTTTTCTTTTTTTCTCCTCTGGGATATTTCTGCTTTTTTCCAGTATAACTTAAAGTTGGGTAAACGCACTCAAAAGCAACCTCATTACCCAGTAGAGCACTCTCAGCTTGGAGAATCAGGGCAGAATTCTGACAGAGAGCAAAGCAAAGCTACTGAGACGGAGACCGCATGAGAGGAAATCTGTGCCATCTAAAGCAACTGGCACCTCAATAAATTCACAGCACTTTAAACATATGCTATGTTAATATATTAAACTGTCACTTAACCACAAGGTAGTTGTTTACTTTGTCAATACTCTCCCAACCAAAGAAAATCAGTTCTACACAAATGCTTAGAATAGAAAAAATATCTTTAAAGAAATAATACTTCTGCTGTCCAATAATGTCGATAATAGTCATTTCAGACTTAGATAGGACACAGTGGGTAGTCCGTCCTCTCATCAAATACATCCACACAGGGCCTTTGTCTGCACAGGACAAAAAGGCCTGATTAGAAAGCTGTATATTCACATTTAAAAAAGAGTGTAGTTTAGTCTGAAACATGATACGGCCTCAACTCAGTTTGAGTCACGATAAGTCGTTCAAAAAGATGAAACATACTCAGCTGAACTAACTATAGCAAATCTCAAATCAAACCCAGTTTAATTGGATTGACAGAGTCAACAGAGCTTTGGTTTGCATCTATAATACTGTTTATTTTCTCCCAAGTGTCTGAATGCTCACTATTGGGATGGTGACATGTGGATGCCATGAGGACATGCCTTCAGATGAACTGATTGTAATTATTTGATTAACTGCAGTTTCACATCCTAAAATTCAATTTCAGGTCCATCAGAAAAAAGACATGTTTCTTTTTTTTTCAATTCAATGGAAAAAAAGACAGTCAATGACAGCCAAATGCTTTGTTCTGATTTGATGTAGTGAGTGTTTATCCTTAGCTCGGGTCTTTAAAGATTTGTCTGCTAACCCCGACTTTGCTTTGTCTCACCAACACCATCTGTGTTTCAGATCATCCAAGACAGATCTAATTACAGTCATTGGCAAGAGTCCATAGATAATGACAATGCTGCTATGATCAGCAGGATTAGACAGGTGCTTGTCGACTTGTTTTGACTCGGGCTTTTATGGCCTGTAGCAACTTGGACAATCAATGAGGAAATGAAAGCCTAAGTCATGTCTTTGTCCTCAGCTCAGAAACACTGACAGTACGATGTTCTTTAACAAAACGGGGTTGCCTTCACATGTCACAGTTTGATGTAAAGCCATGTCTCGGGGCACAGGAGCGCTTTGATTATTTGTAGTGATTAAATGGAGTGAAGGCAGTGCGCCGTACGCCAGACACTTGATGCTCCTCCATTTAGGTTAAACTTTTTACAGTAAACCTGAGGTCTTGCTTTTCACTGAAGTCAAACCACCTAAAATCAGTTTAGGATTCTTGTTTTCCGAGGTCCACCTGATTGGACCTGGAGCATGTATCATTCAATGATTATTGAGTCCTTGTACAAAAAAAATTTGATTCACCCGTTCAGGCACGCAGGAGGTCGTCTAACTAACCCGATCAGTTCCCTTTCAGCAGCCTGCAGCTGACTGCTTCTGTGAAGGGAAACTATGCGAATGAGCATTGTCTCCGTTCAGGCAGATATACCTGTTATTAGCAGGTGATCCTATTTAATGCAATAGACCAAAATCTGGATTTCCACATTTAGAATGATAACAAGTTGTCTTTAAAATTCAGAGATTCCAAGAAATTTCCCATTGACTCAATGAAAATAACTTTTATTTTTGTGGGTTCATGTGTAAAAAGCTGAGTTGCCACAAGCTTTCTATCATGACTTTTTCCTTCGGTCATATTGCCAAGCCGTAGAGCCACTCAGAGCAGGCTTTCTCGCCAACAGCTGGAACACTAATTGGCTAAAAAGACAGCAGACGCACCCCAAATACTAAAAAGATAGACTGAGATGGGCCAGATATTCGTTAGTGCCCAAGTTCCCTGAGAATTCCCCCCTGACTGCTCCTGCTGTGGCACCACAGCTGTTCTCACTCACAAATATGTATGCTGCTATTCGAGAAAGATCTAGAGACAATAGAAGGAAAATCAGCGTTGAAAACAGTTAAAACAACCGTGACATGGTTGTTTAAATTGTTGAATGGGCTCAGGAATCATGCTGAAAACTCTCAGTGGAGTAGATTTATGCACCTGTGCCCTTGAATGAAATTCAGCTGTCTATCAGAAACACTGCTGGTGAACTTAGGTGAAGTAGAAACCTGGACTGGGGTCAAAACCTGAAATTCCTTTTGGAAATCACAGGCGCTGCATCCTGCCAGGTAAAAGGAGGTGGGAGACCACCCAGTTTGATATCAGGCATGCAGTTTGGAAGGTTCGGATAATCTAATTCAACTAGGATTGTTGTTACATTATTGTATACTTTTTCTCTTTTTCTCTATAGCATACTTTTTGCTCTGTGTTAAATACGGACACTGTTATGTCAGCATTTTGTTGGATCCTAAAACTCAGATGTTATGTGAGACAAATGAAACAGCCAGAGCCACACAGAGGTGTTTCTGAGTGCTTTAGCGAGAGAGGCCTTTCTGTGGACTGTGGAGAACTGCCACAGCCTTAACGGGGACCTGTGGAGTTCACAAGAAACATTGTAAATATCGACTATTTTGTAATCACACTTACGGCTGCTCCTTACTTAACAAGGCCATCACACAAGCACAGCAATGATTATTGATTTTGCTTGTTTGCTTCCAGATCTGACATTCATTTACATCTATGAAACTGTGGTCACAGTCTGACGCAAAGGCAGTTGTATCATGTGGCTTCAGTTCCTGGTGCAAAAGGACTCATCAGCAGTTTTGGGCTTTTTGTCTGTCTTGCTGTCTGTTCCCATGTTGTACTTCCACAGTGTTATTGCAGGGCCGCTCAGATCTTCCTTTCATCACGGCCCCGTCAGTCCTTTAGAAGGTCAGGGAGAGTATGGTTGGAATAAGGCTTTCGAGAGTGAATCCCACATCTGGTTGTTTGGATGTGTGCCGATAAGCTGATTCTGGAAGTTTATGCAGCTGAGCACTCAACACCCCCTTTTCTGCCTCACTGATCCTTGGGAAAGAACATATACTGCACTCCCAAACATGGGGTTTGTAACATTTATTTGATCAAAAGAAGGAGCCTCTGTTTGTTCCTGTCAGCATAACAAATTCTGAAATAAAGTTAACTGAAGAAACTTCCTGGAGGTTAAGAGAGCTGCTGTTTACGGCCCTGCCGCACCATATGGATTCCCTGTTAACCCTTGTGTGGGGCCCGGGTTGATGTTGGAAATTCCTCATGCCAGCATGTTCGCACCGAAAAGCCAAATGAAGATAAGTAGCCTGGTTATTTGCTACAGCATGGGATTCCTTGTATGCATTTATCCCAGGAATAGATTTTCCAGGAACAGCTCTGCTGTCATCATGTGTGAAGAGTCAGTCTGCTTGCAGAAGCAGGCTAAAGAAGGTGCACAAGCCAGCATTGGTCTTCAGGAATAAAACTATTAAGTCACAAGCCGACCCACGGTCTTACAACCCTCCAGTTAATGCTGACATTAGACTACAGCGTGACCACTAGAGCAGGATTAGATGATAAGACTACATTTTACTATCACATCACATACTCCTAAAGTAAAATGCACGCTGTGTAGATTCAGTTTCTATTTCTTTACTTCAGAGTCTCTAACAATCATCAGTCAGTGTTGCAAGTATGGATCAATCTTATGCTATAAACACAGGATAACAGAAATAAATGGAGTCATAAAGCAATGCATGAGCCACCATAACTAACAATACCACTTAGTTAAACTGAACACTTTGTCGTTTCTTCAAATCTATAATTTGTAAGACTAGTTATCTTAACTATTAACTATAACTATTAACTATTTACTATTAACTATATAGTAGATTTTTTTTATTTTTATTAATGCCCACCAAGCACTCTTGTCCCAAACTTCACCACTTTTAAGACTAAAACAGAAAAAGGAATCATTTGCAATTGAATTTCATTATACAATATTCTTTATACTCATTATAGTATTTTCAATCAAATAATTATTTAAAAGAGTCCAAATACTCGGTTTGAGGCGAAAACCCAGAAAATATGGAAATGAATGTTAGAAACTGCACCATTAATAGTAACAACACAAGAAAAAGTAGTTATCTAACAAATTAATTTAAATTTTAAAGTATTGCAATAAAATATAAAAGCAAACTCATATAGTTTTAATTCACCACAAAATGCCATCAACATCCAACATTCCATCCTCCAATTACCCTAAAGATAAGTCAGTAGTCCAGTTATTATTCAACAGTTTGCTAAATTAGCTGAGGCACAACAACTATACAAAAGTGGTGTCAAAAAGGAATGACAGCAGAAAAAACAACTGAGGTGTTTCTTTTTTTTTATAAAGACATGGTCTGGACCACCTTTCGCCCAGTGCCCATTACCCTGCTGGGAATAAGCAGGTGTAGAAAATAAATGGAAAGATAGTGTTTGAACTAATAATGAACTGCTTAGGTTTTGTAGATTCGCAGGTTTATTCCTTACACAAAAAAACATCAAATGCACAGTAAAAAAGCCAAAACTGTGCCCAAATGTCCTTTTCATTTTGTCTTTATGTTGAGTTTAAAGCAGTAAATTCTTTATGTTGCTATGCTGCATTCAAGTTGTGTTCATATGGAGAACTAAAAAAGATCACATGGTGGTAACAAGTTTGGACGTGACCCACTTCTAAAGTATCTTTAAGACATAATTTCCTGCAAAGAAGTTCCCCTATCTTTTGACACATTGTAAAGAATCTCATGCCTGCGATGGGTTATCTCCCTCCGAAAATGTAACAGAGAGTTCTTTTTTCATTATTTATTTAACCGGATGCATGCTGTGAAGTGTGTTTGTCCTCCCCTGCAGCACCGGGGGACTGAACACACCTGCAACACCAAGGTCTCAGGTGAGAGGGTAGATTGTTTCCTTAGCAACCAGGGCAAACACTGTCTACACACCAGGTCAGGAACACACAACTTTTGCTGTTTTGTTTCTGCAGGTCACCTCAAATCACCTTGATAAGATCTGGTACACACAAACAAAAACACACACAAAGGGCTTCGCTTGGTGTTATCCCCCCGCCCCCAAGATTTGTGCAGCACTCCTGTTCTGTGGATTTGAATGTTTGGGTTTCCTTGCGAGAGGCTATGCCTGTAAGCACTTCGCAGAACAAAGAGAAGCTTCCACAACACAGACAAAGCCACACAAAGAAACATGCCCTCTTCCCCGAATGCGAGTTCTTTCCAGAGACTCCCATGTGGAAGTAGTAAAACCTGCTCTCCAGCTGCTGGCTTTATGCCATCTGGTTTAAGTAATAAGATTAGTCACACAAGCATTTACAAATTAACAAGTAAAACAAAGTGAAAGTAAATTGAACTTGATGCAAACCAGCAGCCTCTCACTTAATGTCTCCTAAAAGGAAACGCTCGTTTTTGCACGTTTTCCTGACCGAGTTGGCAGATCGTTGTAGTCGCCCTGACCTTTGAGACAACCTGACTGAATAAGCACAAAATGTTACAATCGCGTCTTGGGTGAGTCCCAAGAAAGAGATTTGCACTTCCATAGCGATACAATACTGACCTCTATTGGCTCAATTAGGAGAGCAGAGATTCAGGGGTGGTCGGCTCCATGGCCTCACAGCAAGAGGGTTCCGGGTTCAAGTCCCCAGGGGGAGCGGGACCTCTCTGTGGGCATGTTCTCTGTCTGTATGGGTTTTCTCCGGGTTCTCCGGCTTCCTTCCACCATCCACAAACCTGCATGTCAGGTTGAGCGGACACTCCAAATTGCCCCAGGGAGTAAATGTGAGTGTGTTGTTGTTTATCTTTGTGTGGCCCTGCGATGGTGACCTGTCCAGGGTGTATGCCGCCTCTCCCCCGCTGGATAGGTTCCCTGTGACTCCGTCGGGAAGAAGCAGTATAGATGCATATAGTTCATGGCACAAACTGCAAATAATTTACATAAAGTTGAATTATCATTCTGTCCATCATCTAAATGAAGTGATTGACCCTATGATTGATTCAAGAATATTTCTCTTAAGTAACTTTAAAGAATAAGAAAGATGGTTACTTATTAAAAAACTATTTGAATCAAACTAATTATTAAATACCCATAAACAGCTTTTATTTCAAACATATATGATTTTCATGTTGACTTGATTTCCCTTTCCCTGGTTTGATACATAACTTTTATTTATTTCTATCTTTGCACTTTTCTTTACATCTACATTCCCCCCTCTTGTGCTGTCCTCCACCTTCCCCTCAGAACAAATAATCTCCTCCACTGACCAATGCAAAGCCACTAACAGATAATAAAGCTCATTTGTCTCTGCTTACTAGGAGAAATTAAGCATTATCCATTCTTAGAAGCTGGACAGATAGACATATGGCTGGCATGGACAAACGGAAAAGGGGAATCATCGATTCATGACCTGTGTTTGTTTAGGATTATGACACAAAACAAATCAGGTATTGTTGTCTCTCATTGCACATAGTAAGAAAAATTGTTAAACTTTTAGGATGTTGCCAAATCTTTCTCTTACAGATTGTTTCGAATGCTTGCAGTTTTGTGAGCTGTAAAGCTATCGTACTGAACAAAAATTTGTTTTTTATTTGGTCATGTCATCAAATTGTTCTTGTTCAAGATGACTTTCATTCTCTGCTTCTCTCCATTAAATCTTCACTATTTAAACTGTGCTTGGAAACTATCAAAATAGTGATAATCACCTTTTCCCCCTCTTTAGACCATTCCATTTCACATCCAGCAGATGGAGTTCCTGGATATCAAATTTCTTCACGGAAAATTTTGTGAAACCATCTGCAGTGTAGATTACATTAAGTGTATATGTCAGAGAAAACGGCTACATTTCATCACTGGATATAATTTCCTGTTACAAACCTAAAATGAAATATTATATTATCAATATTTACAACTGTTCTACAACTAACAGACTTTGCGTAACAGTAGAGCAGATGAAAAGTTTAGAATGTTTTTTATATTTCAAACGCTGCAAAGTGTTTATCGCCTTAGCAAAAATGTTAAGTTTAATTTTTCACCTCATAAAAATCAAATCCAATAGCTGACTCAGCATTGGTCAATTTATGAGCAACAAAAATGATATCAATGGATGACAATGAAATACTGAGTGAAACGCATATGCAGATTAGCGAACATGATTTTGGGAGACGTGTTTAATCATACGAGTCACGCAACATTTTGATGGAAAATCTGGACGGAGCTGCGGGTCATGTCTGTGTTCTGCCTCTGTGTGTCTGTTTGCACCTTGCTGGGACTCCACTGTCTCCTCTGACAAACACACTGAGCCCCATGCAGTGGGACAACCTTTGGCTTTCCACTGGCTAACTTTAGCTTCATAGCTTGCATGGTTTCTCTAAGCTTTGTTTTGGGGTTGTGGTGTACTAAAGTAGATTTACCTTCAATAACCATTTATTAAATCTCTCTCCATTAGACTAAGGCTTCAAGAGCTGGCTGCATTAAGCCCGATTATAGGATGCCCGGCAGAGGAAAAGGGTCTATGTGTCAAGTGTGTCATCGAGTGATTTATATCCCTGGCAGGGATCTCTGTCTTTTCATTTGGGACTAAGTTGCAGAGAGGAGAGAGAAGCGCTCAAACCTGTACTGATGGTGAACTATAGGCTTAATTATTTTGAATTTTAAATCAAAAGTTTCCTGTTATGACCTGGCTATGTTGCCCTCTTGAGTTTCTATCTAATATTGTCACTCTTGAGGATCCCTTTTTTTAAGTTAAGGCTTCAACATGGACCCCAAAGGCCCGAGTGGCACCTTTAAAAGGTCTTCCCTTAAACGCAGCACATCTGGCTCACAAAAGGTAAGATGAAGCACGGGGGACCTATGTGACACTGAATAGGTAACCCTGTATTACCTGTGTTCATTTATTCTTTATTCAATTTGCCAAATGGCATTTATCACGGCATTGAATTGAATAATTTTTGTATCTAGGAAACACATGATCTCATTCAAACTACTTGAACTTCAGGCCTGAGCTCAGGTCTTTTTCAAATATAAACATAGACAACGCTCTGGACAGCTGGTTCATTTTTAGTATGCATATAGTATTTATTTCTAACTTTTTAAAGGCAGAGTAAGTGGTGTTTAATGCTGAGCCTGCACTTTTTCTTGTACAGAACTTTAATCCTTTATAATGGCCCCACTGTGGAGGACCACGCTCGTAACAGATTAGGGACTTATGTCCTCATGCACTCTGCTTTCATGTGATTAACAAATTCCTCCTAACATGAAAGCAAGATTGGTGTCATTTTTATATTTTTCTGTTCATAAACTACCAATGCTATATCATAGAATGGTTATGCACATTCCACAAATGAAAGCAATGCAGTGGATGACCATCCTCAGTTATATACCTAAAAACCAGTAGTTCAATAAATGCATTAAACATAAACTGAACAGTTAAGTTTTATATACACATCATGGCATCATTTGGTGATCTTGATATTCTTTGTACAATATGCAGTCTTTAACAGGTCCTTTGTCCTTTAAAGTAGTCACAAATACTGTGATGTAAACAGTGATGAGATCCAGGGAAGAGTACCTGAGAAATAACAATGTCTACTTTCCGTTGCTGTATACAGTTTGCATATCATGACAGATTTTAGTCAGAAATATAATCTTCTTTATCCAGATACAAGACACAGCCTTAGATACATTTGGTGGTTTATTACAGAGCTGGATTCAGCCTTTATCCAAATTTATTTGAATAGAATTAAGAAATAGGATTAAAATTTGATATATAAATGGGCAAAAAAGGGAGGAAAAAAGTCATGCAAGACAGCAAATGTGCTTAAACTTATTGAGATGATAGTATTAACATTAATGGAATTAGTAAATCCTTTTTTTTTGTTACGAGGAAAAGCCCTTTTTTATATGGCGAATAAATGTTCTGACCATGACCGTCCAGGGTGTACCCCGCTTCTCGCCCACTGGCTACTGGGATAGGCTCCAGTCTCCCCCGCGACCCCATTAGGCAATAAGCGGTTACGAAAATGGATGGATGGATGTTCTGAAAATGACTGTAGTCTGATGGCTGTGAATAAAATTAGATGAGTTTTGTGCTGACATAAATGATTAACTGTTCAGATTGAAACTGTAGAACAAGCATAAATTTGATTAACAAACCAAATGGTATTCACTGGGGTTGCAAGCTCATGTGACTGTGTGTGATGCAAGTATGTGGCCCGGGTCAAGTGACGGCCAAAGATCCTTAAAAAGCTTTAGGGCTCAGGACCTAAAGCTCAGCCCTGAATTAAGAGTTAAAGGCTGAGCAACAGCCGATTCCTTTGTGTTAAGAAAACTCACAAAAAAAACTAACAAGCAATATTCCATTGAAATGTTTCACATTGTTGAGATACAAAACCCATTTTGTTTTGTATCTCTGTCTGCATGTTTTCTGAAACCAACCTAAAACTGTGATTTGTTTAGTAGTTTTTACCATTATTTAGTAGACACATATAAGAAAGAAATTATTTTCAGTTCCAACTTTTTGCCATATTTTAAATGTGATGCTGGTAGCATATTAAAAAAACTTTGAATAAACAATGAAACACTAAACAGAGTATTAAAGTGATGATGTTCTTACTTCAGGGAGATTCTCTAATCATCAGATTAACTTGTGACTGGTGAGGGTGTCAGGACTGGGTATAAAAGAATCTGACAAAGGCTTAGTCTTTACAAGAAAGGATGGCCCTCAGCTCACCACTTTGGGTCAAACTTGGTCAGAAAGAACGTTACCGTTAAACTCACAAAGAACTTTTGTATTTTATCATCTACAGTGCAGGAAACTAGTACCCAACCCCTCTACAAGTTTGTGTTCTAAAGTCTCAGTTTAAGTTTTTTAAAACCCCCCAAAGCATTTGTACTTTTTTCATACATAAAATAGACAAGGAGGCTTTTCACTGCAACTCTGCTACTAAATCCGTCATTGTTTTTATGTCACTAAAACTAATATGAGAACTTAAAACTAAACATTTTATGAAATATCTTAAGTCTCTTATAAACTTACAAAATTGACCTCAAACCTGCTAGTATGTCAGCAATGTTCATTGACAAATAGAACTGAATCTGCTGTGTCTGGTATACATTTATTTCTTTTATGTATTTAGGCCTCTTTTTCAGCCAGGATTTC
Source organism: Menidia beryllina (assembly GCA_013363375.1). Taxonomy (NCBI): domain Eukaryota; kingdom Metazoa; phylum Chordata; class Actinopteri; order Atheriniformes; family Atherinopsidae; genus Menidia; species Menidia beryllina. The sequence goes on from JABUIW010000072.1 coordinate 4,346,242, forward strand.
CTTCAGGAAAAACAGAAAAACAGCAGTTTTAAAACATGTCTTATGACTCGTTCGACTCTCGGGGATAATCAGTGACATGTTGGACTCGTGATGGCTAACTGGATTTTCAAACTCAGGAGGACAATGAGTGCATTTACAAACAGGGCTCAGTGTTTCACAGTTGATGCAAATTTGCCTATCCAGAGCAGGAAATTTGAGTGTTTTGCTTTGTCAAAATATCTTCTCACCTTGAGAGACAGCCGGGAAAAGGCACATTCATTTGCAGTTTGTGTGGATTAACCACGAGCTTGGACTTCTTTTTGTTTCAGATAGTAAAAAGAACTCGGCTATCCTTCCTGTCACATTGCATCAGGTTCTAATCATGCTGCCATTCACTACCATTGCAGAGCAATTAGTTTCTTTTATCTTCAACCCTGTTGACATACATTCCTCATTGGACCTCAAAATCCTCTCTGAGCCATGTCTCTTACGTGTCGATGAAGCGTTTGTTAGACATAAAACATCTTTACTCCACTACTCTTTATATAGTGTTACTTTGAATACCTTAGAATGTAAACGAGTATTAGTTTGAAGGTAATTTTCATACTACCTCCTCCAGATGACTTTAAGAGCTGAATGGTGGGATTGTAGTTTGCAGTGGAACAAATTGACTGTGATCTAGTTGCAGTGGGTCAGGAGACCAGCCCCATGTGATTCTTATACAAAAAAGAATGAATGTATGGCACGCCGTGCAAATGATCTGCATGTGTTTTGAGAGTATGTCTACTGCATCATTAAAAGTGTCGTGGAACCCGCTGAGGGAGCAGAAGAGAGGTGCGTTTTAAACCTGAGCAGTTAATGATTTTAGAGCGTCATGCAACGTCAAAGTTTGAAGAAAAAACATAATTTCATCAGTACATCTAATGAAATATAACTTCATGTCTCTATTCAACAGACCAGCAGCTATTAATTTCCTCTCTCGCACAACTTGTCTTTTGTTTTCGTTTTCTCGGCTATGTCTGCTTGTTGAAATGAATGCTTTTTTTTGTTCGGAGGCTTGTCTTAAGTCCCGTTAATGTGCGTGGTGTGACACAATCTGATCCTGCAGTGTCTAATTCTTGGGGGTCTTTATTGGTAAGTGCTCAAAGGCAGCTCGTAACGAGCCAGCTGCTTGTTAGCTGGATTTTGGTTTTAATTGCTGTGGTTAATGAGTTTAAGTGAGCTGAAAAGACTGCGTCACACCAGCCAAACCCTTCTGGAAAATGTTTTGTTTAGTTCGGACATGATTAACTTCAGGCCACATGTGTTTTTTGCCCTTTTAATCTAAATTAGAGCGAGAGGAACGTTGGGGTGTTTGGCTTCCCTCATACTGTCTCTGTGTGTTATCAACCACCAGCTTGCCTTGTCTTTGTAAGTCTGAGTTACAGTCTAAAACTGCTCTCCAACCATAAAAGGTGAACTTATGAAATCACTCACATGAGGAAGACTTTAAGCAGATGTGCGCTACTTTGTGCTTGATAACTCCCTCTCAGCCCGTTCATCTAATACCTTCCGGCCATTAATAAAGTGCACGAATAAAGTAAATAAAAAGCTTTCGGTTTGGTTTGAATAGACTGTAGACAGAAAGATTAAAACTTAATGATCTCACATTACCATGATTAGAAAGCAAGATCGAGAAACTATTGAATGGCTGGTCTGTTGAGTCCTAAAAAAAGAAAAACATGGATGGTGGAAATAGAGATTAACTGCAATTACCATTGACTGACCTTACCCCCTACTGGACACCAGTCATGTCTTAACAAAGTGTTTTACAAAGGAATGTCTGAATCCAATTCTCTCAATTATGCAAATAAGGTTGAAATCAAAGTAGTTGAGGTAGGGAGGGGGGGTGAACATTTTTCAAATGAAAAGAAAGTTGGGGAGCCTCTGAGCAAGTCTGCGGTGCTTTTAGGATGGACACTCTGCTCCGTCTCCTCACACAAGCTAAGATCCTCCACACTCTGAAGCAAACACAAAGAAAGGAGTTTCAACAAATTGGGAGATTAGGGGCCAGTAATCAAAGTAGATTTATTGTGCCTTGTTCAAGCGAAGGATGAAAATACCCTGTGGGCATGGAGAAGGGGTCATGGGACTCCCAAAAGGATTACCTTGAACTGGAGTCATGAGACTTGGGCGAACAAAGACCTTGCTCACATGCTCATCATATTAACTGGCCCTCATAAAGTGAAGGAGTTTCAAGTCCTTCAGGATTCAATGAGAGCGCTTGACTGGGAGTGCAGCAGCAGAGGAAAGCTCAACCAGTGAACCAGCAGATTGTAGACTTCTTTTCAGCGCTCAAGCCTCAGCCTACACTCCATCACTGCTAGCAATAGGAGTCTGACGCCTCGCTCCAGGATTGTGTAAGTGTAGTTTTCAACAGCAACTCTTATTTTGGACCAAATTTTGAATCGTTTTTCTTACAGAATCAGTCAGGTTGTGCTTCAGTTTTTCCAAACTGAAGCAGATGGTATTAGGTCTGAAGAGCCTGGAAAGTGAATTCAGATGAGGTAAATGTGAGCAGGCAGCACAGCGGGAGCTCTGGGTGCTTAATGATGCATGGTGACAACAGACCATAAAAAGGCCAAGAGAAGGTTTAACAAACAGCAAAAAGAAATTGTCTGCAAAGTACAATGTTATGGAAATATCTATTAAAAAACACAGCTGCCAGGGTTGAATAACGACAAAAACGTGGCATGTCTCCTCTTTTAAAAACTTAAATCTGCAGCCACAGTTTAGGATATTTTCTGTTTAACATAACTTAAACCTTTGTTTGATGAGTGTGCACTCAAAATGTGCTTTTGTAATATATCTAAACAGCACATGCAAAGTTTATACATGTTTACCTTTTTCTGTAAAACAACTAAAGCCGAGAACAAAATTCAAGGATAGCTAACTACTAATTGTTGCTGGTAAGGAAACTACATGGAAACAAAGTAGTTTCTCCACATATTCACACTGCTTTTAATTTTTATCACTGTTAGTGAGTCATTAATACTTTTCTTAATAGATTTGTGGATCGTACAAACTTTTCTCAGAGATATCAGTTCAGAGATTTACTCTGGTTTGAGGTATCAGTGGATTTGCAGCACAGCTGCTCTTGCAGCCGAGGCAAACAGGGACTCAACAGTAGCTGTAGTGTGTTCGGAGCTCTTGTGACAGTCACAGGACTCCAGTAGTTGTGGATGGTCTTTAATCTATGACTCTCATATGACTTTAGGGTAATAGTTAGATGGTAGACGACCAAGAAGATGATCAAGTAGCGATGTTCAAAGACAAGAACGCTTTGAAATAGTTTGGTTCAATTTTCAACTAATTTCCAACAAATGTCTTGGAAAGTGTTTCCGATGGTTCGGTTTTAATTGGGCTGCCACCGTTAACAAAGGCCCTCAGAGAAAGTTTCCTTTGTACCCTGGGTGTGTTTTTTTCGGCACTGGAGGAAGATCAAACAGCAATCCAAACAGGACTTGACAAAGTGTGCAGACAGTACTTTTTGTGCAATGCTCCACTAAGAGTCCACATTTGTCAGCATCAACTGCAGCATAACAAACCCTGGAATCCCAGGATATTAGTTTTTTCCACCAGCTATTGTGCAAACTGCATTTAGCATGTTTTGCATTATTTTGTGGGGATAATCCTTAGATTGACTTCTTCTGTAACACATGATGATCTAACATTTTTGCCACTTTTTGTTTTCACAGGCACAACGGGCTTGGATTGAGAGGACATTTCTTAAAAGAGAATGTGTTCATATATTTCCAAGCAAGGATCCAACCAGGTAATATTCTCTTTAGAATTCAACATAAAACAATCACATTTGGAACATTAATTTGAATGGAGGAATTTTTTATGGGTGAAAACTTAAGAGTAGGGCAAAGCTCAAAACATAGAAATTGTGTTTTAATATGTTTGAAACATCCTGTCATTAAAAATGTGTTTTGCTTGGCCAAATCCTAAGAGCAGTGACACGCAGACACTAATAACATGAAGTCAAATTACATTACACAGATGTACTGAATTGTAGTCACGCTGGAATAAAGGTCGCTTTCTTGACAAGAGGGCTCTTGTTAATGTAATTCAAATCTCATGACAGTGACATTTATCAAAGTAATTTATCAACTGTGTTGAACTATGAGGAATTTAACTTTATATTTTGTTCTGGCTCATCACTTAAAATCATTTCTCTGGATAATTTGATTAATTTATTAAACATCAAAGCTTTTAGCAGAATTGAAGCACAGTTTTTTGTCTTATCAGACACAACTACATTGTAATCTGTGTTGCTGACGTACAGCCTTTCAGCTGCAGAGGCACACTTTTCCCAGTAACAGGCACACTCACAAAGGAGGCAGAGGAATGCCTCCCTTTCACTGTGAGTTGTAGTTTATGACCTCTGTGATCTGGCTACCGTAGATGTGCCTGTGGTCAGTTGGTAACGCAGCATGTGGCCATCCCTCCCGGTGCCAACTCATTAGAAGAGGCGACGCCGCTGGTGCAGATTGACACCCCAAATGACAAATGGAGTGTGATAAAGCACACCAGGACGTACCCGACCGACTCCTTTGGGATCATCGAGTTCCAGGGAGGAGGGTTCATCAACAAAGCCATGGTGAGGCTTCGCCACTGAAAATGAAAAAGCATTAAAGAAAGTAGACATAAACATTTCTCAAATGTATACCACTGAAAGCATGTGTAATTGTTTGACTGAATTATACAGTTTTGACATGCTATATTTCTTTTTCCGCAGTATATTCGTGTTTCATATGACACCAAACCTGACAACCTCCTGCATGTGATGGTCAAGGACTGGCAACTGGAGCTGCCCACCTTGCTTATCTCCGTCCACGGAGGCCTTCAGAACTTTGACCTCCAGCCCAAACTCAAGCAAGTGTTCGGCAAAGGCCTGATCAAAGCAGCTGTTACCACAGGAGCGTGGATCTTCACAGGTGGAGTCAACACAGGTAGGCCGGCCACAGCTTAGGATGATGCTTTTAATGTTCACTTAACAAATGTGAGATTGTGACATTAGAAGATTGCCTTTGCTCTAAATTGTAATTACATAATACCTGCCCCACAATTTCCTGCGGGGGGTTTGACCCATTGTCACAGGCTTAAGCTTCATAATTAAAGCTTTTTCTAGAAAAATCAGCACGAATAGCAATCTGTGTGGATTTAGCATGCAATATCCTTCATTATGCAGCCCTGTTAAGAAAATGAACGAGTTACCCCTTATGTGGCTCTATTTTGCTAATCAAAATTTAGGGGTGATCCGTCACGTTGGAGATGCTTTGAAGGACCATTCCTCCAAGTCTCGGGGAAAGGTGTGCGCAATAGGAATTGCTCCATGGGGGATCTTGGAGAACAAAGAGGACCTGATCGGAAAAGATGTAAGAATTGTACTTCTTATTTTACGTGTTTTTAAACACACAAAAATAATCGTATTAATATGTTATTTTCACATCTTTCACACTTTCTGCTTCTATTCAAGGTGACTAGACCCTATCAGACAATGGCAAACCCACTGAGCAAGCTGGCAGTACTCAACAACAGCCACTCCCACTTCATCCTCACCGACAACGGAACCTGTGGAAAGTACGGCTCTGAGGTCAAACTGCGCCGGCTGCTGGAGAAGCACATCTCCCTGCAGAAGATCAACACTCGTAAGTCACACGGGGCTCCGCAGACGCCGTGCAGCATCCTCCATCCCGTGTTGTGTGAGTGTCAGCCAGAGTATTGATGGACAAATGGATGGAGAGCTCCTCTGTGACCTGTGGGCTTCCCTTTGTCATCCTATGCCTGGAGCTCGGATAAGGCAGGGACAGCAAAGGGATGCTCAGCTGTCACCACTGACTTCAGTCCCTCTTCCCTCTGGTTGGTCCCTTCACATGCCACGTCCAGCTCTGACCCATCGTGTCATTTCAGCCCTTCACTTTTAGGGATAAACTGTTTGGATGGAGGGATTGACTGTCCTCCTGTGCGTTTCAGGTTTGGGACAGGGGGTTCCTTTGGTGTGTCTGATAGTGGAGGGAGGTCCCAACGTCATCTCCATAGCGCTGGAGAGCCTGAGGGACGAGCCCCCCATCCCGGTGGTGGTGTGTGACGGCAGCGGCCGGGCCTCAGACATCATATCGTTTGCTCACAAGTTCTCAGAGGATGGAGGGTGAGGTCCCGAATTACTTGTCCGTCGGCATGTCCTTCTATCGAGAAAAAAAGACTAAGTGTAATTTTTCCTCCAGGCTGGTTAACGATGACGTCAGAGACCAGCTTTTGGTGACCATTCAGAAGACCTTCAATTACACCAAAAGCCAATCGCAGCAGATCCTGCTCATGGTGATGGAGTGCATGAAGAAAAGGGAACTGGTGAGTGACGGTGAAGGTGTCAAACGCCTCATGCTCTGTAAGATTCAAATCATCTTCCATTTGTGAATAATACATCTGTGACCAATAAATATTTTTAACTCAAAAATATCTGGTCTCCATTGTCATTCATCTGTTTCATTCATTGGTGTGTAACTTCATTAGCATGAATAAACATATTCACCACAGCCTGCTTGTTATTTCTCCCTTTGTGGTCATGTCTTTGAGCCCACCACCGTGCTCCTGTATGCATGTGAGTGCACAGTGGTAAAAAAGACATGTCAGCTGTAGAGGTCAGCGCTGACCCTGCTGAGAGTCTGCACAGGGAGCAGATTAATCCCACATGGCTGAGAGTGTTTCTCTAAAGTGTTTGCCGAGGACTTTAAACAGAAGCAGCCTTTGCTCTTCTCTGGCACATTCCTCTATAAGGAATATGATACATACTTTTTTTAATGCCCATTTTATATAATCCTTTAACGCCGTATATCTAGATGGGAAAGATCGGTGCATATTACGGCACACTTGAGCCTCTTACTTCCTATGTTTAAAGAGAGTATGCAGTACACAGATGGAGGAGAGGCTCTATCTCTCTAATCCTCTGACACATCCCTATCTCCAGCACCATGGCTTTCAGTCAGCAGAGTGCTGTCATTTCACCCACGACTTTGCTCTATCCATCCCTGATGTTTTTAACCACATAATGCTCCAATGGACCCAGATAAGCAACTTTAACAGCTTTTTCAAAGATCAGACCACGTTGAGCTTTTTTGATAGCTTTTAGCTATCACTTATTCCCAGTCTGGGCAATCTAAGATAAGATGTATAAACTCTCGCACAACAAAGCTGCCTGACTGTAGCCTGCTTTTATACCAAAGTGCCATAACTAACCTATAGGTGAATCAGTTTCACCATCTAGTCCCCACATAATCCTTTCATCCTGAGTATATCCACGGTGAACAGCTGGCAAAGACCAATAAAAACACACATTTACAGGTTTGATGATAGTTTAATCCCGGTAAACTTTTTTAAAAAGTCCCTGTTTTTATTTAAAAAAAAAAAAACATATCAAACCATACAACTACGCAAAGGAGAAAAAGTTTTTTTTGTGCTCAAACTGATGTGGAATGCCTATTATTAACGCATCCTGAGGTCACCCCCGAAATCTCTGCCGCTGTGCCACACATTCATTCCAATCTAATCTCATCCACCTCGCCTGCACATGTGACAGACCTGTCAGTGTAATTCCATTTGACATAGTTTAGTCTATAATAAGGCAAGTGTTATCACTCTGTCCAATGAGCAAATGGTCGTTAGTGTTCCCAGGGTCACTCATAGGGCTCAACTCAGAGATTTACCAGAAAAATGTCAATTATGCATTCATCCAAACATCTCTTCATTCATTTACCCATTTTGTTGGTAACCATCTGAACATGTATGCTGTATGACTGTGCAACTCATGTCTGCAATCCCCTCTCTACACATTTTTTCTTTTCTCTCATGTAGATCACAGTGTTTCGAATGGGCTCTGAGGGGCAACAGGATATTGAAATGGCCATCCTCACGGCCTTGTTGAAAGGTATTTTCAAGTGGCAGCCATAAAATTCTACAATAAGTAGGAAAAGGATGTACAGCACTTGTATAGTCTTGAGGGGAATTGTTGGCACCAACAAGTTTTAAGTACAGCACTGAGATTCTATGTAGAAAATGAACAAATCAGGCCTGTTTGATCAGAATATTTCAACAGAAATAACCCCAACCCCAGAAATATTGCAACACAGGACAAACATAGGCATGTATTGGTCAGTGAGGGTATCATCATTTCATTAAATCAGCTGATCAAAAATTAAGGGAAAAAGTACCCACTCGTCAGTGTTCACATGATCTGAATTAGGAGATGAATGAAGGCTTTTGTTTTTGAAAAGGGGATGACTTCCTCCATTTTCTTTCCAACAATAGCAAACACAAGAGCACTGACTGAGAGCATTCATATCTATAAAAAAAGGCAAAGTTCTGATTTTAGAAAACAGTTTTGACAACTCTTGTAAAAAACAGTTCTCTTAAAGTCGTGTATACAAGCGTAGATACATAATATACATAATATGTAACCTATCAAGAATTATAACAGAGCTATTTACCTAATTTTACAAACCTAAAAAACATTTTATGTGAAGTATCTTTACGGATTCCATCAGTGACTTATGTTTGAATTTGATCATTTTACTGTAGGACAGTACCCGTTCACCACAAATCTCTCCATCTCTCTTTCCTAAGGAACAAACGCTTCAGCACCAGACCAGCTCAGTTTGGCTCTGGCCTGGAACAGAGTGGATATTGCCCGAAATCATATCTTTGTTTATGGTCACAATTTACCTGTGAGTGGTCCTCCCAACATTGTTAGCCCAGGCAAATACTCATCACTTGAAAAACTGCACAAGATGCATGTTGTTCAGTATTTAACGAGAGAATTGGGTTTAGGAAATTGAAGAAACTGTGTAAAAAATTAGGTTGATAAAAACTCCCCTTCAACAAAAAAAAGTGCTATTCTCAAGATTAAATTCTCTAGGTATGTGTGACTGTGTCTGTGCAGAATGGCATATTTGCTGTTTTAGACACTAGAGAGCTGTTTTCAAATCCCTCAGTTGGAACAACAAGTTTTTAAAAAGCATTCCTTACATATATGTTAGTGTTGATTCTCAGTCATTGCATATCATAATTAAAAACCAGTGTGCTCACTTCATAGTCATAGAGAAGTCTTTCTCTGGCAGAGCTACATTTTCAAATGACTGATAGTGACAGCAAAAAAAGACGTCTCGATGTTCCTCCAGAGTACAGCTTTTTATGCTTTGATTTCAAACTGCTCAGCCTGCCGGAGCCGTTGCCAACAGTACAACCGGTGCAGTTCAAACTCAGGAAAAACAGAAGAGCCCTGCCAGCGCACCTCGCAACAAGGCCCGCGGCAAAAAGGGAAAGGGGAAGGGGAAGGCAAAACCTGAACCTCCAGAGGAAACGGATCCCAGGAAACTGGAGCTGATTCGCTGGGTGAGAGTTCATGAAAACAACACCTTCTTAGAAAATAAGTATCCAGAAAAAAAAGAAAGAAAAGGTAGACATTGTAACTGCTTTATCTCTCAGGTTAACTCTCTGGAGCAGGCCATGATGGATGCACTAGTGCTGGACAGAGTCGACTTTGTCAAACTGCTGCTTGAGAATGGGGTCAACATTCACCACTTTCTCACCATTCCAAGGCTGGAGGAGTTATACAACACAGTAGGTTCCAGAAACAGCAAAAAGAAAACACAATTTCTGATGAACAGCTTCGTGTGAAATGCAGAGTATGAAAATAAGTGTGAGAAAATGTCAAACTATATAACTAACTGTCTCTTTTCAGAAACTTGGCCCTGCAAATACACTGCATGTTGTGGTTCGGGATGTGAAAAAGGTGTGTCTTTTCTACAGTTTTAAAACATCCACCATTTACTTTTATACGTTGCATTGAGAAAATCAACACTCATATTTATAACTCTGGTGATTCTCCAGGGAAACCTTCCTCCAGATTATCAGATCACTTTGATTGATATCGGTCTGGTGCTGGAATACCTTATGGGTGGAGCATACAGAAGCAATTACACAAGAAAGGCTTTCCGCAACCTGTACAACAACCTGTATGGTTTAAAAAGGGTATGCATGGACAAAAAATATATAATAATCATTGTATCAGGCAATATTTCTATACTGAATATGAATTTTCATCTCTCCTACTGCAGCCAAAAGCTTTGAAACTCTTGGGAATGGAGGTGGGATTTATTACTTTTTCCAAGAAATACTTTAATACTTTGCAAGAATTAAGCCCAAAAAAGCTTTTTCATCATAAATTTTCCCCTTATTTTTCAGGATGATGAGCCAAGAACTAAGGGCAAGAAAAAGGGCAAAAAGAAGAAAGAGGAGGAGGTTGAAATTGACGTGGATGACCCGGAGGTGTGTCGATTCAAATACCCGTTCCATGAGCTGATGGTGTGGGCAGTGCTGCTGAAGCGCCAGAAGATGGCGCTGTTTCTGTGGCAGCGTGGGGAGGAGGCCATGGCAAAGGCTCTGGTGGCTTGTAAACTGTACAAGGCCTTGGCCCATGAGTGCTCAGAGAGTGAGCTGGTGGACGACATCTCCCAGGATCTGGAGAACAACTCAAAGTCAGTAGCACAGCCACATAAATCACATTTGTCCAATATTAGTTTATTCTTCTCTTTTTCTGTGAAATACAGCACCAACCGTGTTACAGACCCCAATTTTACTTCAACTTTTGCTTTACGTGCTTAAACTTGGTTGAAATGTTATTGTTGTTGTGCCTTTCTTAGAGATTTTGGCCAGTTGGCCTATGAACTTTTGGACCAGTCCTACAAACACGACGAGCAGGTGGCCATGAAACTCTTGACGTATGAGCTGGTTAACTGGAGTAACTCAACCTGTCTGAAGCTGGCCGTGGCTGCAAAGCAGCGGGACTTCATCGCTCACACCTGCAGCCAGATGTTGCTCACTGACATGTGGATGGGTTGCTTAAGGATTGGGAAAAACCCTGGCCTCAAGGTTTCCATTAAGCAAACATGAAAATGGTATACAGCGATAAAGGTCATTAAATAGCTGATTATTAAATCTTCTATGTCTGATGTAGGTTATTCTGGGAATCATCTTTCCTCCTCTGATTATGCTCCTGGACTTTCGTATTGGAGATGATGCTTCCTATCACGCACCTGGGGACAAAGGAGAAGGAAAAGACAAGGATGACGACACAAAATCCAGCAAGGTCCCGGTTCATGCTGACTTCACGTTTTTTGGATTCATTTCCACTTGTTTTCTGTTGTCAGAATGAAAGGGGAAAAGCTCAGACTTTGCTGTGATGTTGCAGGACGCAAACACTGACGCAACCTCCAGGAAAGGCGACGAAGAGGAAGGCAGCGTCAAGGTCCACAAAATCCCCATTGGCAAAAGGTTTTTTGAGTTTTACGACGCGCCCTTCACCAAGTTCTGGTTCAACACTGTACGTCACCCTCTAGTGCGGGGCATGAAACATCCGACAAATGCTCGCAACTTAACTGCAACTGAAACTATTGTGCCACCTTTTTTTTTTCTTGACAGATTTCCTATCTGAGTTATCTGATGCTGTATAATTACATCATCCTGGTGAAAATGGAGAGATGGCCATCCTTGCAAGAGTGGACTGTTATTTCATACATCCTCACGCTTGGGACTGAAAAAGTCAGACAGGTAAAAAAATAAATTATGCAAATGTGGTGTTTTTGACTTTATCAAAATACTATACATTAACACTTTTAACTTGCTGTGAACTCCTGGTTTCTAGATTCTGATGTCGGAGCCGGGGAAACTGAAGCAGAAGATCAGCGTGTGGATGGAGGAGTACTGGAACATTACAGACATGTTTGCTATTGCCACCTTCCTTCTGGGGCTGATGCTGCGTCTTCAGCCTGAGCCCTACATGGGCTACGGCAGAGTCATCTACTGCATCGACATCATCTTCTGGTACATTCGAGTGCTGGACATCTTTGGAGTCAACAAATACCTGGGACCCTATGTGATGATGATAGGGAAAATGGTAACGGCAGCATAATCGCAAAGAAAGTCTCCACAAGGGTTAAAAATGTCTACTTAGCTCACGTGCCGTGCTTGCTTGTTTCAGATGATCGATATGATGTACTTTGTCGTGATCATGCTGGTGGTGCTGATGAGTTTTGGAGTGGCTCGGCAAGCCATCCTTCACCCAGATGAGGAGCCAACATGGCGACTAGCCAGAAACATTTTCTACATGCCCTACTGGATGATCTACGGAGAGGTTTTTGCAGACTCGATAGACCGTAAGACTAGAATTCATAGTAAGATTTTGTTTCCTGATTCAGGGCAGATGATCCTTTGTCTTATGACCCGCCATGTCTTCAATTCTGTTCTGTTTGGGTACCACATTTGACACTGTGTCTGCTCAACCAGCTCACTCCAATCTCTTTGATAATTATTAAAGCAATACATTGAGATATATATTGCACTGAATTGGGGCAGGAAAGGCATAATGTTTCTCCTAAATTATGATCATCTGCCTTTAAGTTTTCTTTTAATGGAAGTTTTTCTTCTGTCAAGGTGAAGGCAACAATCAATGATTTGAGAAAAAGGAAATAGCAAAAGCAAATAGTAGGTCCATATTGCGATTCAAAAACAGAAATCAGCATTTTGTTGTTAGGACAAGGGCAATTGTCCAAAAACCAGAGTAAGCTCATTTAATTGCTGAATGTTGTACAAAGAAAACCCTTTTTGATTAGACCCAGTCCACAGCACCACATTTCACTGAGGAGAAACTGCTCTGAGACCATAAATGTCACATTTTCAGCTCTCTTTGTAACTCATGGATACTGCAGCAGTTTAATTAGAAAGAAGACCACCAGTCCATTTTTCATGGACAACAGCTTCACTTTGACAGAAATATGACAAAAAGGGGGGGAAAAGCGTTTGATGCTAACCGTTTCTCCTTGTCTCTGTGGGACTGCTGTTATCTGGATTGTGAACAAGTCTATGCAATGGAAATCAACCGTAAGTAGTCTGAAAGTCAAAGACATTTATATCAGTTTGCTACATTTTCAAAAGATGAAATTTATAGTTTCACCTTCTTTCCCATACAGCTCCTTGTGGAGAACATTTGTATGACGAGGACGGGAAGAAACTTCCCCCGTGCATCCCCGGTGCCTGGCTCACACCTGCCATCATGGCCTGCTACCTGCTCGTTGCCAACATTCTGCTGGTCAACTTGCTCATTGCAGTCTTCAAGTAATGATACATTCCAACATCTGCCTATTTTTTTTTTTACATTTGAGAGACAGTTTGTGCTCACTGGTTTGGCTCTCCTCTCCCACAGCAACACCTTCTTCGAAGTCAAATCCATTTCCAACCAGGTGTGGAAGTTTCAAAGATATCAGCTGATCATGACTTTCCATGACCGCCCCATTCTGCCTCCGCCTCTCATTATCCTGAGCCACCTCTACATCCTCTTCAGCAGGCTGTTCCGTCGCTGTGCGAGGAAGAGGCAGGAGGGCGAGCTGGATGAGAAGGACCGGGGCCTCAGTCAGTCTCCTCCATCAACCTCTCGCAATATATAGCAGAAGTTCAGAGAAACGTTCACTGTCCTGTTGTATTGCTTTAATGCATTCTTGTGTTTTTAGCCCTTTAAAATCTTGTCCTGGGTGGCAGCTGCGTTATTTTCTAGCCAACCATTCTGATCTTGACATACCTGACATGTTTTTGCTTCCTTCAGAGCTCAGGCTGAATCCAGAGGAGCTAAAGAATCTGTATGAATTTGAGGAGCAATGTGTGGAGGAATATTTCCGCAATAAAGAGGACGAGCAGCAGTCTTCAAGTGATGAACGAATCAAGGTTACTTCGGAGAGGTACATTTCTGCCGGTGTCCTATTCTGGGTAGCAAAACATTTGTGGATCTGTCATTGACTGGACCTGTGATGCTTTTGGCAGAGTTGAGAACATGTCGATGCGTCTGGAGGAGGTCAACGAGAGGGAGAACACCATGAAGGCCTCGCTGCAGACGGTGGACCTGCGTCTGGCCCAGCTGGAGGAGATTCACGGGCGGATGGCGGTGGCCCTGGAGAAGCTGGCCGGAGTGGACAGACTGGAGCTGACCCGGACCTACTCGCGAAACTCGTCCGTGTGCGACCCCTCCTCCCTGCTCCGGCAGGGCAGCATCAACAGCGCCGACGGTTACAGCCTCTACCGCTTCCACATGGACATGGAGGAGTTCGCGTCCCGGCAGAACGAGGCGGAGGAGAAAGGCGGCCTGGAGGGTCAGCGGGGTCCGCGCCAAGCCTCCAGCACGTGCGCCCTCAACGCCAAGGAAGGCGGGCAGACGCTGGAGGTCGGGGCCCTGCAGAGGTCCCGGCCCGGCTCCTGCGTGGACATACTCATATCCCCGTGTGAGCAGAAGCCCGCCTCGGCTGCGTCCAGTCAGGAGATCATAACCGACCCCAAGCCGGGCAGCGCAACGCTGCTGGATAAGCCGATCGACAAGAACCGACTCAAACCTTTATCCCCGCCCAAACGGACCAAATCTCTCAAACACTACCCGGTCGAGGACCAGGCCGCGTCCCCCCTGACGAAGAGGAGAGCCATGAGCACATTGACGGTCAACCCCCCCGATGAGCCGGAGCCCTCCGCCGGGCCGACGGCCAAAGCCACGCTCGCCGTGGGAACCTCCGCCTCCCCGAGGAGGGCCAAGTCTCTGCGGTATCTTCCCGTGGAAGGCCAAGCGTCCCCCCTCACAAAGAGGAGGGCCATGAGTGGCATCATCTACAACCCGGCCGAGGTGGGAGACGGGGCGCCCGCCGCTGCGCCCGCAGAGCCTCGAGACCCGGGCCAGACCGCCGCCGCTCCCTCCCAGACCGAAGGAGCTCCACCGGAACGAGAGGGAGAACAAGAACGGACGAAGGCCAAAAGAATCCTCTCGGACACCACCGAGTATCTGACCGTCGACGACCAAAGGTCCACGCGGCCCACCAGGTCAAAGAGCTGCACCGCCAGCGACATGAAAGCCAAGCCTACGGCGGCCCCCAAGGAGCCGAGGGCCTCCAGCTGCGAACGAGACCCCGGCAGGGTCTCAGCTGTTGGGCAGGAGGACGAGAGGGAGAAGACGGAGGCAGGGAAGACAGGCGACGATGCAGAGTAGCAGAAAAAAAGATCTAAATCAGTAACAGAAGGGCTCCTCTTCTCTACGTCACTTCACTCCTCTTTAAAAAGTCCAGCATTCTCATTCATGCAGTTAATGTTAGGAGTTAAAACATTGTAGTCAAATATTAACACAGTCTCGTTAAGTTCAACTTTCTTTACTTTTGCTACTTTCTGTTGTTGTAACATACAAAAAGCTTACACAGACAATCACATTATCGTTTTCCCAAGTTGCTGTATTGTCAAGTCGGAGATATGAGCGGGAACCTATTGGATGTCTGCTACTTCAGAGAAAATAAGAAACACATGCATACACAATATGAACGGCAAAAACATTAGCATTCCATTTATAGTTGGCATTTTCAAATACTTTCTGTAAACGCTTTTTTTTTCCTCCGATCCTGTGTGCTCCGTGACATCCGGTCAGCCGTCTCCAAACAGCTCTAATCCAAATGCCGACGTTTACTTTGACAGCATTAAGTACAACTTTCAAGAAATAAATCCTTCCTCCACAGTCTCCTTTATACAGAAGCCTGTACAGGTTCCATTAAAAAGTGAATAAATAAATAATCATATACAAAATGTTGCATTTACACACATTTTTTTGTCTTTTCCTCCAGAGTCCATCAGTACGGAAGTGATGGCAGGGTAACTGAAGGCCATAAATGTAACACATGTATTCACATAGAGAAGTACAATCAGTGCTGAAATTTTAGAATAAGTTGACCTCGCAGCGTCTTTGTAGGAATCATGACGGGGAGGTACTGTTTAGAAAACGATGCTTCCATATATTAAAGAATCTTTGTTTTCCTTTTTTCCTATTCATAAGACAATAACGTGAAACTGATACATATATGTTTATGATATCCGACAGATGAGTAATAAATGCCAGCAGAATCGTTCCCCGCTGTGAGCAGGCACTGCGGGTCAAGCTACAAACCACTGCTGATGTTTGGGCTTACGAGTCTTTTGCGTGAGCAGGTAGAAATTGCCAGGCCTCATACCTCATTGATCCTCCTCTGTCAGGGCAGAGTCTCACCCACCAGATGGCAGAGAGGTTTTCTGATCATTAGCAGTGCTGCTGTGGCATGGAAGCCCGAGAGGCCAGAGAACCTCCAAAACGACACGGTCACGCTGGGTAACGCGCTCACCGGGGCCTAAAGGAGCGAACACTTGAATAATTTAATTCGCTTGGACTTCTTATCGGTGATCTTGACCGGTTTCCCTGATCCTCCACCACTGTTGTCAGTCTGCCGAGGGGACGCGGTGACAGACACAACACAACAAAGTCAGTGCGAGTCACACAAAACCTATTATCTGTTTTTCAGAAAGAAAATTAACTACTTACTGTCTTTGAGCTCAGGTTATGTAATATGTCCCTCCCCATGGTATAAAAAGCCTTCAGAGACAGAAAAAGAAAATCAGAGGTTTAACCCTACAAGTCTTGTGTGTCTCGGTCGTTTGATGTGTTACATTCCGGGCAGAAACACTCAGTCTTACTTCTTCTACGTTTAAGCCAGACTTGGCACTTGTCTCCAAGAACTTAACCCCATAATCAATAGCCAGCTAAAGGGAATAAAACACAACGTTACTGGCTTATGACAGCACAGAATTTGGCAAAGATAGGTTTTTCCTAAAGATTGGCTGGTGTCAGAGACTTACTTTTTCACCTCTGTCTTTAGACACCTGTCTCCGGTCAGACATGTCACATTTGTTACCCAGGATCATCTTCTCCACATCCGACGAGGCATGCTGAGAGAATTGCACATTCTGATCAGTGTCGTTAAAGGTAACAAAGCGTCAAACGAAACAAGCTTGTTTTTAGTCATTCTACACAAAAAAAAGAGAAAACATTTTTCCATCAATATACCTTCCGACCTCACCTCTTCAATATTTCTTATCCAGTTTTTTATGTTGTCGAAGGATTTCTCGTTGCAGATGTCATAGACCAACATAATGCCCTGAAACGTGAAAAAAGCAAAAGAACAAAATACTGAATTCATGAGCCCTGATCCAAAAGAGAAAGGTAGATTTCCAGTGACGGGCTGGAGATGAGGGGACTTACCATGGCTCCCCTGTAGTAAGCTGTGGTGATGGTGCGAAACCTCTCCTGCCCTGCCGTGTCCCTGAGGGAAGTCATCAGAAAGACAGAAATCAGAAAGGGGATTTTCTTTCAACCAGACAGTTCATTGCACTTTCACTTTCATTCACAGGGGGTAACCCACTCTTACCAAATCTGGAGTTTGACTCTCTTCCCATCCAGCTCTATTGTTCTGATCTTGAAGTCTATCCCTGCATTTAAACAAACAGGTCCAGGCAGAGAGGCATAAGCTCATGCTTACTGACATGACATCATCAGAGATGACACACAGCACACCGAGTCTTCCCCAGACATGTGACTATGTCTTGAAAACTAAATATCTGGCATGAAATTATAGAGGAACATATATGCTCATTTTAAATAGGAATACTGAAACAACATGGACCTTTATATCCATAAAGGTCCATGTTTAGACTTCATGACTAAACAAACACCGTAAAACATCAGAAAGATTCTTGGGATTGCAACCATATCAATCCAGCATTGATCTGTACAGTGTAATATGGTATGCTACATCTCTAAAAGGTCAAAGGTTTGACCTGGATCTATTTTTCATTTTTCAACATATCAAATCTAAGCTACAATTTATCCCATTCAGCCTACAGGAAAGATTTGTCTCTCAGTCCCATTGTCTTCCTCTAAGCTCTGCCAGAAATAATGAGTCTGCATGACATAAAATAAAAGGGGAACTAGACTTACTGCTACTAGATTGTAATCTAAGCTCAGTAAAACCATCTTTAAATAGGCGTGTATGCTTTGTAAGGGGCGTCCAGAGGGTACTCACCTATTGTGGATATGAAGGTGGTATTGAAGGAGTCCTCGCTGAATCTGAACAGTAGACATGTCTTACCGACCCCACTGTCTCCGATAAGCAGCAATTTAAAGAGATAATCGTACGTTTTTGCCATTGGAGCTAATTTTCTTCTTCAATCTGTCGATATCTAACGGCGGGTTGTGAGCCGGCAGGGATCACCGGTCTTGAAAATCTCAGCTGTCGATTTTCGACTGGCAGCAGAGCAGACCGGTGCCGGAGATGGGTGACGTAATAATGCGCTTTGCATCATGGGTTATGTAGTGCGCGGCTTCAAAACGAGCTAGACTACAAAACAAAACTACAGGTTATTGGGATATGATACTTTTTCAAGCATGTAACTATGCATGGACACAGTTAAGGAACACAAAAATTCAAATGATCCACTATGGATGACTCCAGAAAGCTGTTAGAAGTTGTACTATAGAAAAAGTTAACACGTTTATTTGATTATTATCCATTCTGCTTTACTCCTAGCAGGTTGGCGAGGGGGCTGGGGAACTAACAATTTTTAATCATATTCATGACAAACTGGTTCTCAACCCGCACCGAGTTTAATGTCATAATTTTAGGAATGTTTTGTCTCATACCTATACCCGCTTTGCACATTAACATCGATTTCCAGCTATCAGACATCAGTGAGCACATGGCTGATATGCTGCTAGTGTCTTTTTGTTGTGATATTTAATGTGAATGATGATCTGTTTGTGAATAATTCTATTTTCACTCCCTTGTTTTTGCGTATTTCTAACTTGTCTTACTCGACTCTTACCATTTGAAAATAGCATGCCATGTGCACACATAAATAAATATAAGAATAAACCAACCAGGCCACATTAAGTTGTTATTGTGAGAAAGCAGCTCTAGCTTAACCACCTTTGTGCTCTGTCTCGCTTGTGATGGCTTATTTGAAGTCATTTGCTGGATCCTGCTCTGTGCAAACATTCAGGCTTCAAAACTATATACATGTAATAAATAAAAGATGACATCTTACAAGATTAACTCTAAAGAGACTTTATTTTACAAAAGGACAAATTGTTTAACATGACGTTACCTTCATAGAAAGCATATAGTCGTCCTTTCAGCTTCTGAGTGGAGAAGAACTTTTGTGCCATTCATTTGAAACAGACTTCCAAAGAAATTAATTGTTCTTAAGAAAATCAAAGGCAAGAACACAGAAATATAGTTTTGAAAACATACTTCTCATTATGGATCTTTTTTTGTGCCGCAAAAGTAGGAAACAAATTAGCGAATTGGCAACTGTTGTAAGCTGAATGCCACCATTCAGAGGCAAATATATCACAGGGACTTCATAGGCATGAGTTGAACTTCCTCTTTAACTAAACTATACAAACATGAACAGAACCCCACATGCTTTACACGGAAATATGACTGCAGACTACAATCATTGTGTCTGACATTGCACTCCTCCGCCTCTGGGTCCCTCTTCATCCTCCTCATACGCTTCTCTGCCGTAGCTTTTCTGTTGTGACTGCAGGTCTACCTCACAGAGGTCCACCTCCTCCATGTCATCAGTCATCATCACATCATCTCTGGGGGGGAGGAGTCTTTCCAGCTGGAACATGAGATGCTCTGGAAGCCAGTGTTTTCCTGGGAACTCCACCTGAAGGATAAGTTCTTATTAGCCATTTGCTTGCCCATGGATCTTCTGAGAGCTGCTTTTAAAAGAACATGCAGTTGATGTCTTACCTGGAACTGAATGATCAGCTGTCCCCTTTCATAAGGATCCCTGTGTATAGGCATACCCTCATTCTGCACACACTTGATGTCATTGTGCTTAATGACCTCGCCTGTTGTTAAAAAATTTAAAGTTAGTTTAGTTGCCTGACAGATACTCCCAAGCTTAAAACACCGGTTAAGCTCTCTGACCGCTGATGATCACTGTACCTGGCTGTGAGGTGACGATGAGCATCCTGTTGTCTAATGTTTGGACGGTCTTCTTAAAACCACATAAGGCCTCCACAAGTTTGATGTCCATCTTCATTATTAAATTATCTTCCTGTCTCTGAAAAACTGGGTGGTCCTTCTGATCCAGAACAATGATGACATCACCAGGCTCTAGTCCAGGTTCTTGGTCTCCCTCCCCTTGAAATGTGATTTTCTGACCATCTTTCATACCTGGATAAACAGCAATATTTGCAGTTTGGATGTTTAGAAACACACAATGGCACAGGTTTCCCTCCCCAAATGGTACAATGGACAATTGTGATCATGAGTGGTTTACCTTTATCAATGTGAACTTCAAGAATTTTCTTCTTGCGTTCAACTTTGTGGCCATTGCAGTTCTTGCAGCGGTCTTTTGAGTTAAACTTCTCGCCCTGTCCCTGGCAGTCTGAACACATGCTTTGGATCTGCTGAATCATGCCTGGTCCAATCTGTTGAACTTTAATTTGCACACCTCTTCCTTTGCAGGTTGCACATTTTTCCAAAGCACCCTTCTTCCCACCGTAACCTGGAAATAAAGACAGGTCAAAACTAAGCTTCTATTTTCTATTGTGCTATACATACGATGTGACTTAACCTTTTTTCTGTAGTTGGGAATACTAACCTTCACACTTCTCACAAATGACGTTCTTCTGAAGTCCAAGCTTCCTTGTTGAGCCATTGTACATCTCCTCCAGAGTTACACCGAGCTGATGGACAACATTCTTCCCTACAGACAAAAACATGAATGTCACGATGGATGCAATCTCTACCAACTAAATGTATTTAAAGATCTCATACTATGAAAATATATTTCACCTCTTCTCTCTCTCTGCATCCTTCCACCACCTCCAAAGAACATGTTGAATATGTCCATTGGAGATCCTCCTCCACCCATGCCTCCCTCTTTAATGGCTTGTTCCCCCCCTTGGTCATAGAGGTCCCTCTTTTTTGGATCTGACAGCACCTCATATGCTTGGGAGATGTGTTTGAACTAAAAAAAAAAAGCAGGGCAGACAATTAATTCACTGGAGAGAAAATGTAAGATAAGACAAAAAAACATTAACACACTGTTGATGAATATCATATCGACCATTGACCTATGTGACAAGCTAAACTTAGCCAGGAATATACAAATATAATACGTCTGGTTAATACATATATATTTTTTACATTTTCTATTTAATAAATACACTAGCTTTATCTCAAAATATACTTCACAAACTCAGCAGGCATTTAAGGTATGTAGCAGGCTAATCTTTCCTAGCCTAGCTTCCACAGAGGAGCAGCGGAATGGATGCTTCCAGAAAGTTCCCGACGTTCCCTCAAAGCCGCGTACGGTTTAAAATTAGACCGGACATTTGCACCGGGGTCGTAGATGACACCGTAAAACGCTCTCTGGATCACTCACCCTCTCTCCTTCATTTGGGTTCTTGTCGGGGTGATATTTCAATGCGAGTTTTCTGTAAGCCTTTTTTATTTCGTCCGGCGAGGCTTTTGGGCTCACTCCCAGGAGGTCGTAATAGCCGGTTTCGTGAACCATGTCGATGAACCTGGAAAATAATAAAACACAATCGTCATACAATATGTCAAAACCACAATTTGTCCTATCATATTCTTGACGTTAAAATCTAAGTATGATTCTAAATATATGCACATTTTTAAATAACACCATAAGAGACCTTAACGTTATAGTTTGACGGAAGTAACGTTTTCGTTAGTTAGAATGTGTAGCTGCATTACCTTAAAAAGCTTGGAAAATACCGTTACTTGTAGGCTAAAATTCCGCCCGTTTCTAGATATCCCAAAAATACTGTGCACGACGGTTTCAATGGGGCAGCACGTGCAGTTAACGTAAAATTACCAAGTCAGTATCGTCTAATTTAGTCTGAATGAAACAACCTCTGAGTCGAATGGGTTCAGCTAAATGTTCTTTCCAACTGTTGTAAAAAAAACAAACAAAGTAGTTTTCAGATGTTAGCACTCCTTGCTATTCTACCGCGCGATAGACTGAGACTGGCTGTCAAGCGGAGGCGGACGAGTCTTATAGCCACACCGTCCGTCAGAACTTTCTGGAGAGTTCTGAGAAGAGGAACCGGATGTTTCGTTGGCTGGGAGCGACGTCCGCGTCTAGAAAAGACCGGAGCATAAAAGGCAAAGGGGAGGAGGAGTGAGTTGCCGGATCAGCATCTTAAATGTCCTGTCCCAATTTTCAGAATGGTCGTGTTACCTTCGAGCTGACAGTGGGAAAATAAATTGATTCAGCGTTATTACACAAGAGGAAACGTGGCCTGCTTGTCCTTCTTTTAAATGACAGACCGTATAAACGTGTTGTAACGTTCTCTGTGCGCTTTTTTGTCATAAATCCCAGATTAAGGCAGTTTCGACGAAAAATAAGGACGATGTTCCACCTTGTCCTCCTAAAGAAGTACCCAAAAATGTCTGTATTCAAAACAGCAAATCCACAAGTTATTTATGTTAGAATTCGTTTCTATTGGTTCACGTCGGAGTTTTATTTTCTCACTGAACTTATGTAATTGATTGATTTTAGAAAGTGTTAGAATTGGGCTATAATTACTTGCGTTAGCATAACATGCTATAACTTAATCCATGTAAATGACTGATTGTATTATTCCTTTTATATTAATATTATTCCATTTATAATTCTACTTTTGGGTTAAACTCTCTGGCTGTGCCTACTCATCCCCATCTCTCTGTTACAATAGATACACGTCTTCAAGGTCAACACACACACACACATTTTCTTATCACATTCCCACGAAACCTGCATGAACAAAGAGCCTCTGGCCTGATCATGACCAAACTAACTGGCCAATGATGCTCGGCTACGCCCATCCGTCTTCCCCCTTCGAGGCCCGGCCCAGAGGATAACTACCCATTGCATCCGGAAATCGAGGCTCTTGCCAACTGAGATCCTCCGGGAACTTTGTCTGTGAGAGCCCAGCGCTGATATACTTTGCTTGTGACCAATAAATGTCATATTTGTACTCTTGATCTACTCTGGTTTATTCTCAGGCTTCCAACTAAAGAACCGAATCTATCAAAAGATACTCTTGCACTGAACTCACTGGCTGTAATCACATTCATCCTCAACCTCTGTTGCTTTAGATAAACGTCTTCAAGGACAACACACACACACACATTTCTTATCACATTTCAGTGAGATTTGGATAATTTAGGAGCTGGCCAGTTCATTTCAGAGGTTACTGGATAATAAGAATGGGTTGCCTTACATGACAACAAAATACCTGCACACATTTAACCTGTTTCTTTGTCCTAGTTTGAATTAAATAATTGGTAATTTATTTTAGTCCTTTAATAAAGTTGTATAATGTTTGTGGTAACCGATAGGTGTCAGAGCAGAAGCCTCACATGCTACCCTGACTGCAGAGAAAGTTTTGTTCTTTTTCTTTGTTGCCTGCCAGTGTGTGATTTGGTAAAGAACATAAGAAAACTGTTTTACACATGAAAAGACTGAGCTGATTGAAATTCAGGACGTGGCTTGTGTGAGCAGTCCAGTGCAGTGGACCCATGGTCTTTCAGATTTACTTAACAGAGGCTGAAGACTTCATGAGGTGTGTGGGACTCGCATTAGGAAACTCTGCTACAAGTAGAATGGCACTTTCTGAAAAAGAGAAGGTCACTGATACACTCGGAGACAGGTAAGGAAATTACAAGGACATTTTTCACTGTTCTTAAATGAGGCAGACGTAAGAAATCTGTTGTATCATGTGAAGTTGTGGGACAAGCCAGATTTGCCAGTTAGCCTGCAGGTCCAGCACAATTCACTAAGGTATTGTAAATTGAATTTGTTTTTTTCACGAAATCTTCAGCGTTTACCACTTTTACCCCACATTCCTGTCCACCATTTGTTAAGTTGCCTATGTGAATACATGGCCTATATAGGTACCGATGGTGAAATGCACTGCAGTTGGCGTGGTGTATTGTATTTTGTAATGAGTCGGAGTGAACACTCTTTTGACTCATTGAATAAACTCTATCGAACAAAGGAAAGGGGGTTTAGCCGTGCCAACACTGACATCGCATTGTGCAAACAATTCGGCTGAAAATTACAAGCCTGTGATGAGATGAAAACAGCAAGTTCAACCTGTGCCAACGTATGGGCCGGGCTGTATCCTCTGTGCGTTTCAGTGTGGCGTTTTCAGCTCAGGAGTCAATGGCACAAGTGCCGACAGACAGCGCAAAACTCGTCTCTGTGGGTGAGTTATCAGAGCTCATGGTGGCATCATGGTGGATATTGTGCTTTGCTTGTACCGAAGGGGAAGAGCCGTGTCTGCTATGTTCAAATGAGATTTAAATGATCTTCGCAGGAGAAAAAGAAGCAGAGAAGTTTGCCTGCCCCTCCCTGGCCCCTGCTCACTCTCTGTGGACCACTGACGTGAGAGGCTCGGTCAAGCTGAGGGTAGACGAGGGATGTCAAGAAGAACCCGTCACAATTCATCAAATGTTCAAAGCCTCAGTTGAAAAGTACGGAAACCTGCACGCACTCGCCAGCAAGAAGAACGACAGATGGGAAAAGTTAACGTTCTCAGAGTACTACCAGTTCTGCAGGAGGGCGGCAAAGAGCTTTATGAAGGTAAACACTCAAACAACGAAGGCTCTTTTCAGAAAATGAAGAGTAACAGCTTGGGTGGTAGGAGTTTTAAAAGAGAGGAGACCAAATGTTTGTCGATGTGTGCAGCTTGGTTTAGAGCGATTCCATGGAGTGGCCATACTGGGATTCAATTCCGCAGAATGGTTCTTCTCAGCAGTCGGTGCCATCCTGGCAGGGTGAGAAGCACCTGCTCCTAGCACACACCCGAGTCCTCCATTAAGCTCGCCTGTCATTTCATGTACAGTCATCAACGCTGTCTATTTTTTTGCAACAAAACTAACACTTCTTTTTTTCCTTCTCAAATAATGACGACCTCTTGTATCGTTTCTGGCAGAGGAGTAATGACAGGAATCTATTCCACAAACTCACCAGAGGCCTGTGAGTACGTGGCCAGTGACTCCAAAGCAAACATCATTGTGGTAGAAAACCAGCAGCAACTGGAAAAGATACTACAGGTACCTCTTCATTTATACAAGTTTGCCTGTCCTGGTTACAATGAAAGAAGGAATAAAAAAAAAGACAAAATCCCACCCTTACTAACACAGGTACGGGACAGATTACCTCATCTGAAAGCCATCGTTCAGTACAGAGGACAACTCCAGCAGAGGATGTCGAATCTCTACAATGTAAGTTCTTCAGAGGACAGAATTGTGCACAACACAGTGCTCAGATGGACAAACTGCTGTCCTTGGATAGTGGGACGAGTTCCTGGACCTGGGTCTGGATGTCTCCGACGAACAGCTGGATGACATCATCAGCAGTCAGAAAGCCAACCAGTGCTGCGTCCTCATCTACACGTCCGGCACCACGGGCAAGCCAAAGGGGGTCATGCTCAGCCACGACAACGTAAGTGTCACTCACTGCCCACCCCCACAGACGTGGATGCACAGACAGCCGTGCGCGGGTTCATTTCGTCGTGCTGAAAGCGGCACCGGACGCTGTCCCGCGCTTGTCTGTGGTCAACATCCAGATCACTTGGACCGCCAGTTATGCCAGCCGAGTGGGAGACCTGCAGCCAGCCAACATGAAGCAGGAGTCGGCTGTGAGCTACCTGCCTCTCAGCCACATCGCAGCTCAGATCTATGACCTGTGGACGGGCATCCATTGGGGGGGGGCTGGTGTACTTTGCACAGCCAGACGCCTTAAAGGTAACAGCTGGAAAGATCCGGATCGCACACCTCACGGTTCTTCATGGCTTTTATTGAAACTTTAACATGCCTTTTGTTGCAAGTTTGTTATTAAGTTGGCATATCTATGCACTAAACAATAGTGAATGATTGAGCAAACATAATGTTAGTGGTAATAAGCTGAGCAATATGTTGAAAAAAATATATATTTTTCCTTCTCAATTTCACAGGGAAGCTTGATAACCACTCTGCGAGAGGCTTGTCCAACATCCCACATGGGTGTACCAAGGGTATGGGAGAAAATGATGGAGAAGATAAAGCAGGGCATTAGTCAGTGTGGATATGTGAAAAGGAAACTCATAACATGGGCAATGTCAGTCAGCCTGGAGGCCAATCAGAGATGTCTGCTAAAGTAGGTACAGAATAGCTACAAATGGTGGACTTTCCTCATACAGCTTTTGAAGTTTTTTTTTTTTCTTTGCTTACTCAGGGACGACGAGAAACCATTCCTCCTGTCTCTGGCTGACAGTCTGGTGCTGCAGAGGCTTCGGGCCGAGCTGGGCCTGGGCTGCTGTCAGAAGTTCTTCTCTGGGGCGGCACCAATAGGAAGTGAAACTGTGCAGTTCTTCCTTGGCTTAAACATCCGCCTGTACGAGGCCTATGGGTTGAGTGAGAGCGCAGGTCCTCACTTCATGTCAGGCCCCAGTGCCTACAAACTACCCAGGTAAAAAAATAAATCAAGCATGGGAATATTTCTGTCTCATATGCTGCGCTCGTGTCTTGAGTTTGAATCCAAATGAGAGACTCTTTCCCACAGCTGTGGTAAGGTGGTGCCTGGCTGTCGATGCAAACTGGCCAACACAGACGCTGAGGGGATAGGTGAAATTTGCTTTTGGGGACGCAACATTTTCATGGGGTTTCTTAACATGGAGGACAAAACAAGAGAAGCTCTGGATGACGACGGATGGCTGCATTCTGGTGACTTGGGGAGAATTGACGAGGAGGGTTTCTTGTACATCACAGGACGGATGAAAGGTAACTGTGAGCGCCCGTCAATGCTAGAAAAATGTGCCGAGTCAATAGCTGAAATGTCAGGGTGACCTCCATTTCCTCTTAGAGTTGATCATCACTGCTGGAGGGGAGAATGTTGCTCCTGTTCCCATAGAGGAAGCAGTGAAAAGGGAGCTGCCAATCATCAGTAATGCCATTCTGATCGGAGACAAGAGGAAGTTCTTGTCTATGCTCTTAACTTTAAAGGTCAGTTTTTCTTTTTTTAACCTTTGCAGGATAATGGTTTAACGCAGCTGCATGCTCTTTCTATGAGAGTCAGGAAGCATATCATATCTTAGACACCGGCGTATCTTTACTGTCTGCGTTAATGCTTTAATGTTTTATTTCAGTGCTGTGGCGATGCAGAAACCATGGAGCCAACCGAGGAGCTGAGCTTGGAGGCAGTGGAGTTCTGCAGGCAGTTAGGCAGCCAAGCCTCTAAAGTCTCTGACATAATTGAGGGAAGAGACAAAGAAGTGCACCAAGCAGTGCAAGAAGGGATCAACAGAGTGAACTCTGCAGCCATCTCTAATGCCCAGCGCATTCAGAAGTGGATGATTTTAAGGAAGGATTTTTCAGTTTCTGGAGGGGAACTAGGTGTGTACACAGCACGTTCCACTTGAACTTATACACTATGTAACAGTAGTATAGATAGATGATTGTGTGAATCAATTTTTGGGACTGAAGCTCATATTGGTGTCTCCTTTTAGGTCCAACAATGAAGCTTCGTCGCCCCGTTGTTATGGAGATGTACCACAACGTCATAGAGAGCCTTTACAAAGAGGCGTCATGTCCTTAAGGAGACGATTCTCCTACAAAACAAGCAGTTTGATATCATTAAATAACTCTTATTTGCAGGATGCATGATAATAACAATAATGATGATAACTTGGTTTGTTTTTCAAAACATTTAATTTAATCTTTTATTTAATTGGTAAATACTCTGTTCTTTTATGTTCACAGTGGTTTCATAAACTGCCATCATTCTAATGTGTTTCTTTTTTTTTTTTGAAGACTGGAGTCATTGTATTTAACATTTTAAAATCTACCACTTAACATGCAGAACAGGAAATGATCTGATATTTTGTGTACATATTTGTTAATATTCAGCAGTTGTTTGACCCAAATTTGGAAGAACCACTATAAAACATGGATGTAACTCTTCAAAAAAATAAATACCGAAACCTCACACATAAAAACATCATATGCAGAAAGCTAAAATAAAAATAACTCAATGTCTGGCGTTTCTGGTGGCAATTTATTCTACATATTTTTTTATAGTTGGAGAGAGGTGAAAGAGTTCATAAGCGCAAAATGCCTCTTTTCTCTGCAGCCTGCTATAGCTTGAAGCAGTTTCTTTAAGCACATAAAAGTAAAGCCCACCCACAAACATGAATATATACTTGTGCCACTTTGACAAATGATTGTTCATCTAGCTGTCTTGAAGTTACAATGCCAAGTACATTTAAGTTCAAATTTGACAGATAAAAGCAGTTTTTCCTACAGATTAACGACTAAAGAATATGGTAAACTGTACGAATACGGTGTGACATATGCAGAAACTGTTGGTCAAATGTTTTAAGACAGCAAGTTGAGATAGTGCAGAAAAATAAAGACATTCAGGATCTCCAACTCCTGAGTTGAAAAAAACTCATTTAGTTTAAACTGTGAAGATACAGTACAGTATCCACCTAACAATTTTCGATACTGAAGTGATCAATTTACAAACCCAAATCCTAACTAGTACCTGGAGGCCATACCAACTCATTTCATTCCATGTCCCGCACTCTTTGACATATAGCCTCAGTGAATTCTGAGCACTTGGAGTTTCCTCCCAGGTCTCCGGTTAGAACCTTGGGAGACGAGAAGAGAAAAAAAAACATTATAAATCCTATCAGGATTATACGTAACATGGTTAAAAAAATAAAGAAAGACCCTTTTACCTTCTTGTCTTTAATGGTGTTAAAACAGGCTGCTTCGATGTTGTTGGCGTAGCCGTGCAGACCCATGTGCCGCAGCATCATGACTGCACTGAGCAGCAGGGCAGTGGGGTTGGCCATGTCTTTTCCTGCTATATCTGGAGCGGTTCCATGCACCTGGAGCAGAGACATTTCATAACAGCCCACCGTTATGCTTGACAGAAAACTCCAGATCTTAAAGAAAAGTGTATAAGCCCCCCGCGACTCCATTAGGACATAAGCGGGTATGATAATGGATGGATGGATGGATGAATAAGCCACTTCTGTTGTTTATAGATCAGTACCTGAAACTGTTCACACACAAAAAAAAAGTGTGAAAATTTACCGACTAACATACCGACTCAAATATAGCCACGCCGTTTGCCCCTATGTTTCCACTGGGGGTCACTCCCAAACCTCCAATCAATCCAGCACAGAGGTCACTGCAACACCAAAGAGACCAAGTTACTGTCAGCTTTTTCTGGCTCCTGCCTCATACCTTTGATGACAACCTGATGTCAAACTAATCCATGTCATAGATGAAAAGCTTCAGTGGTGACGGCCACTCACCTCAAGATGTCTCCGTACAAGTTTGGCATCACCAGCACATCAAACTGTGTGGGATCCTGTACCATCTGTAAGTAGGAAGAACCACTCTTGTGCTCATTCGGATGTGACTGAAGACTACTTACTATGCATTTAAGACAAACGCATGCAGTTTCCAGTAAGTTTTTTTTCTTACATTAAGGCACACGGTGTCCAAGTACATTTCGGTGAATTTCACGTCTTTGTGCTTTTCGGCAGCCTCTCTGCATTTTCGAAGGAAGAGTCCATCTGACATGCGCCTACAAAGCAAACAAAACACAGACGCTCAGCAGGCCTTTGAGATTTCTCAGTCTTTTTAATGGATGATACCTACATGATATTAGCCTTGTGAACAGCAATGACGCTGGCCCTCTGATTATTTCTTGCATATTCAAAAGCGTACTCGGCAATTCGCTCGCTGGCTTTTTCTGTGATGAGTTTAATACTCTGCACAACTCCATCCACAATCTGAAAAAAAAAGATACCAATAGAGAGGGTAACCATCACCTGGATTTTTTCTAAAATTTCACACAAAATACAGACATATTTTTCTTTACACTGAAACAAAGAAAAGCTAGAAAGACATGGGTGGAACAGCAGGTCTTACCAAATGCTCAATACCGCTGTATTCTCCCTCAGTGTTCTCCCTGATGGTAACCAGGTTCACACCAGTGTATGGAGTTTTGTAACCCTCGATAGACACACAGGGACGCACATTGGCATAGAGGTCAAAGGTCTTCCTCAGCAGCAGATTCATAGAGGGGTGCCCAGCTGCTATTGGTGTCTTCAAAGGACCTTTGGGTTAAAAAAATTCCACACAAAACAAATTAGGAAAACGTATTTGTCATGGATTCCTCTTTGAATGAACTGTGATGTCCCATTATTACTTCAATACTGCATTAAATGCCTTCATTGGTATAGTTTTATTGCTTTGGGAATATTCAGCCACATGTCTAAATGATTTCTCCTGAGTTGTTGAAAGAGGATGAAATAAAACATTTAGACAAATAAAAAGTATTAAATGTAAACACTTTGATGAATGACCTTGAAGTAAATAACCCTGTACTTTATTTTACCTTTCAGGCCAATTTTGGTCCTGTCCATGGATTCTTTGGCATCAGGAGGAATCATCCACTTCCCACCAGGGCCTTGAATGGCAGTAACATTTCTCTCTTCCCACTGTATGGGGGCCTAAATCAAGGGCAGACGTACAAGACAAGGACTAAATTAGTTTCTATAATCCATTATTTGATTTCTTTAAAAATTCTTTTAACTATAAACCTTAACATTTATTCATTAAATTGGTACTTCCCATTTAAACTATGTCTGTCATTCAAATAAAATATCAAAAAAAGATCTGTGTCATTGTTACTTTATTTTTTATTATTATTTTCCAGAACTAACTTTAGCTGCTTCAAATATCTTCATGACAGCAGTAGAGATCTCTGGACCGATTCCATCACCAGGGATTAAAGTTACAGTTTGCATCTGTGAGACAAAGAAAGACAAATGGCAATCAAGAATACAAGTCTGATCACGCTCATTAACATAAAGAAATTCTGTGAATGGTGAAGAGTAAACTTGAATAAAGTCATTACATGAAGAGCAATTATGTTGATTGTCATTTTTCTAAACTACAGTAGCTTTAGAAGTTAAGAGATATACCCCTCGGATGAAGTTCCTGGATTGTGGAGTCTCATTCTTTAAAGCACCAACTACGCGGGAAACCTGTCAATTAAAAAGCGCAAAACATATCACACACCAGAAACAACCTCCAACAAACATGATCAATAAAGCAATAAATATCCTTCTTGTTGTATTTATTTGACAATTGATGAGTCTTGATGACTCTGCGAACTGTTAATAATTTATAGTCAGTTTTTTTTTTTTTTATGTGTGCAGGTGTGGTGTTGCTCCAGTAAACCTATCTGAAGCTACTAAGTAGTGCCATCACATGACACACCTGTAGTGTGCACACTGCAAAACTTCACTACGGAAGGCAAATGTAAGCTAAAGCCAAAAGTTCTGGACCACACCCTGTGTGTGGAGGGGTCTTGTGGCTCTGTAGAAATAAAATGCTCGTGAGGTTTGGGTATACTTACCTCATCACAAGAAGGGGTTTAGTGCAAAACAATATAAAGTTTGTCAAATTGATCACCTTTATTCTCTCATGAAATATTCATATCCTATATCTCCTCCAAACATAAAGCGGTCACCAGACAGAAAGCTCTCTAGCACTCTAGCCGCACCATAAAAACACCTAGAAAGGGAAAACAAATTGACAGAATGGTATTCCATTCTTCTGGGAGACTCCCAAAGACTTATAGAACCAACACTAACTTGTTAAAACTGCTCTGGTGGAACAAGGAGCTCCAACACTCAAAAGTGTTAGCCTTAGGTCGTATAACTGCATGTTCATTTAGCTGTTTGTTCAACAAAAGCTGCCTGATGCCCCTTTTTTCCCTGTCTTTTAGAGGAAGGTGGAGTTCGATCAGTAAAGTCAAATATAGCAGCACCTTCCCAAGTCATTTTAAGTTGGTCGCTTCTTTACATGACTGTTTTTCCATTAACAAGCTACTGAGATATGTTGAAATAGGATTTTTCGGCGGCGTTTAGTGTTAATTTTCATTAGTAGATTAGTGAGTTTAGCTTGGATGGAACTGTATAAAAAGTCTAAGGTCAACTCAGTGCACATATTGCACAGCAAACGTCCTTGGCCTCCGTTAAGGTGGCAAATCAAGATGCCCATTGCAGTTTCAACTGCATTACTACTGAGGGACATTGCTAGCTAGCTCTTTTTCTACCGTCGCAAGGACAGTCAACAAAGTATGCTTAACTTACTTTCTGTGGTTTGATTTTGTCCTTGTCATTGATGGATAAACCCAACTTTCTTAGAAGATTAACAATCTGTAGACGATAGACATTTGTTGCCATAGCTTAGCTTATTCAGAAGATATTCAAGATGAGCAATCAGCAACAAACTGCTACTACGATGCTTTATTTTTAGGATAAAAACAGCTGAATAGCTTACTTGCTAACTGGCTAGTAGTCAAGTCTTGACTGCTAGCCAGTTAGCTACTAGTTGGCTCAATAGTCGTCGCTATAGTAACTTTAAGCATGCAGTCTGTGTTAGCGGTTAGCCTAATAGTGAGCACTGCATGCACTGTTTTAACATCCACTGTCCTTACCTAAGTAGATGGCAAAATGATATCCTAACATCAACTGACAAGCGAGACATGACGTAAAGTATTCTGTGCCAAATTTCAGGCAGATAAACAGAAATGTAGATGTACATACCGCTGACCTCCACGCCGTTCCTGCCATCCTGAGCTAGCCAAGGTCGATACAGCGGGTGCTGCACTTATCAAGCTAATAGCCTTAAGAGGATCACTTCCGTGTTTCAAAATAAACCTTTGCTGTTTAACACACAAATAAAGACTCGGTTGGTACTATCTGGAAGTGTCTACAATGTGAGCGCAGAAATGTCAAATAACAATAATATACAGCGCCGATCTATTTTTTTTTTTATTGATATTTGTTATGGAATAGGGGCGGCACGGTGGTGTGGTGGTTAGCACTGTCGCCTCCCAGCAAGAAGGTTCTGGGTTCGAATCCCGGGGGAACCAGGACCTTTCTGGGTGGAGTTTGCATGTTCTCCCTGTGTCTGCGTGGGTTCTCTCCGGGTTCTCCGGCTTCCTCCCACAGTCCAAAAACATGCATGTTAGGTTGATTGGAGATTGGGGAAATTGCCCTTAGGTGTGAATGAGAGTGTGAGTGGTTGTATGTCCTGTGTGTGGCCCTGCGATGGACTGGCGGACTGTCCAGGGTGTACCCTGCCTCTCGCCCGTTGACTTCTGGGATAGGCTCCAGTTCCCCCCGCGACCCCATCAGGGAATAAGCGGCATTGATAATGGATGGATGGATGGATGTTATGGAATACCTGATCGTGTTAGTTTTATGTTGGGGGAATACGAGTTTCAATTGGCGCTTAATCCCTCCCAACAAGAGGTAAACGGAACAACATGCTTTCTTAAAATAGCAACGCTTTATTAAACATCTTAATTCTGCATTATATTCTACAGTTTTTCTAAGGGACAGTTGTTTCATCGTGACATCGAGATGGAAAAAAGGCATGGGACAGTTATCGCCAGCAGATGGCGGCACTGGTTTGCTCCTGAAACTAACTGTACCGTGAGCAGCTCAGTAACCATTATTTAATACGTGTATTCTGGGAAAACTTTCTTTATCTCTACATGTGCAAACAGAGAGAGACACGGATATATAATACCTTATAAAGTACTGCCAGAGGCAGTGAATGAGGTGCTCCTTTATAGGTTTATAAACACCCTCTCATAATTTGTTAGTACACATAATAAACTTTATGGTATAAAACATTCAAAACAGCTGACACAATCATTCACTTTTTGCAAAAATGCAACTTACAAAGAAAGCATACAGCATGGGACAAATAGACTCCCCCAAATAAGAAATGCTAAATGGAAAAAAGAGCTCTTAATAACCAAAGACCTATATAAATCTTTAAAAGCAGCAGAGCTGTCAGCATAACACAGGCAACAGCATTGTACAAAATGCATACTGAGGAAGTTAAGACATCTTTGAACCACACCGAATGGTGTTCAGCATGGTTAAAGGTTTTTCAAACCACCCACATTTCTTCTGATAACAAATGCATTGGATGCATATAGTTACAGCAAATGTCACACACTGCAACACGGAGCATGTGTTCCAGGCAATGGAAATATCAAGCATTTTGATATTCTGTGGTTTTTCTTGAAAAAGCTACAGTACATCAGCCACGGTAATTTGCACGATGAAAAAAGTTTCTAAATACTGCACACCCGAGCGTGGGAAATAGCCCAACTCATATGGCGTATTGCTTTGGTTGCTTCTTTAGGCTCATGGATCTTTCAGTTTGTGAAATCACATGTGTGGCTCTGTTGTTGAGGAGTCTGCATTCATGAAGAACATCTGCAGGCAAGAAAAAACAAACAAGAAAAGACAAGAATTACATGTGGTTTGGTGAATGACAAGACTGCATGCAACACGGTGCTCTTGTGCTCACCATTAAATTGCTTGTAGGCCTCTTCGATAATGGCATTGCTCGATCTCTTTATTTCCCAGTAAGTATCTTCTACCCAGGGCTTGCAGTCAGGCTGTTCAATGAGCTGTCCATTCTTGTACGAGCCGGCTGATCATTTAGAGGAAGACAAAAAAGATCGATAATACTTTAAAGGGGGGAAAAAATAACAGTATAACTGTTTAAAGTAAAAGCTGACACAACTGGTTACTGATGTCAGTGATGCCATGGGAAAAAATATTCTGTTAGATAAATATCACAATCAAGAACAATAAAGAATGAATAAAACAAATACCTTTAATGGTCTCATCAATGTCTTTGCATAACTGGTACAAGTCACTTCCACGTCCCACAACTCTTTCACCTACAATTAGAATCATTAATTAATTCAAAGTTGCTGTAGACTATTTTCATTAAATAATGTTACTTAAGAGTAATAATATAAAAATATCATACCATCCAGCACCTTGATGCTGGGGAACATCTCAAGCACTACAGCCCTGTAAGATGTGTTCCTGCAAACTGGCATAAAGAAAGTCATCTCAAGTTGTCTCATTCCGGTTTTCTATCCACTGAAATGTAAATGTCAGTGAAAAGTACCCGGGTTAGTGAAATTGTAGGTGTTGTCTTTCAGACGTATGTTTTCCAGCTTTCTCAACGAAGTAAGGCAATGTAGGGTCTCAACACTAGTGTAAGGAAAAGGCAGATTTTTAGGAATAATCTCTCAAAATATTATAAATTCTATAAAATGACAGTATTTTGACTGTGTTTCAGCATTACTGTGTTATTAACATTCTAAAACCATAACACAATCATGAAATCGTACCTGGATATGACGTTACCAGCCACATTTAAATTCTGTAGACTTTCACAGCTACGCAGCGGCTCTGCAGATTCAAATAAGACGAGAAGTGAATGCACATTCTATATTTTTTAAAGATGTGCAAAAGAAAACATAATAAGGAAATATAGACAATACCTAAATTGGAAATCCTGTTAGCAGATAAATTCAAAACAGACAGAAGCCGAAGAGAAGCCAGAGGTGCTAAATTACTAATATTATTCCCAGATAGGTCCAACCTCTCCAGACTTGTACACTCCCCAATACACCCAAGATCGTGCACACCTGAGGACAACGGATGACAAAAAAAATTAAATAACAGAATAATCCAACTCATCAGCCATAAATACTGACATATTACTTTGATCTTACCAAGACCTCTCAGCTTGAGAAACAGAATGGACTCCAAATCAAACTCTCCGGTGCGTGACTTGAGCAGCAGGGCAGTTATCTTCTCACAGTCTGCATCTGAAAGAATCCACACTGTGCGTGAGAAAACATCTCCCCTTTTCCCTCCCTGTTGATGAGGCACAGAAGCATGGCCCTGCGCTGTGAGTCAGCGCCGCTGAAGAAAATGCTCCGAGCCTTGTTTGTTCCAGTGGAAAACATCAACAACCCATGCTGCCCTCTTTAAGGAAGGGGATTTCAAGACAAGCAGCCCGTGAATTCTACAGCTGACCGCACACAGAGCATCTCCTCTGTCCGTTTCAGTGGAGAGGGTCACAGACAGGCAGATGTGCTGATGTGGCCGGAGTTATGTAATATCATCATGCCCAGGGCCAGGGGACAATAACAGCTTTAGGGACTCTGGACCTTGTTTGAGTTTGCTTAAGGCTATGCCAGAAGCACAAAAAATAATTGTCATTGCATTCAACCTCTTAACCAGATATAATGACGTCGTGTCCACTTGTCTCCACATCACCATGTTATGTCTCAACGTTTTTTAGTGGGTTTAATGTAACGCCAGTAAAATAACTACACCAAAATGGGTGGGAACAGTAGGAACAAAATATAAAAAAAACAACAACTGTATGTTGCGTTGCTCCTGTAAAAACAGGTAACGAAGTTTAAATCAGCATTACAGCGAGTTAACTGTAACGTTAAACGTTGTTAGCTAGCCGGGTGTTAGCCATGAGCGTCGCCCTGTGAGGCAGCTGCGTGACTTCATGCGGATGATTCAGCCGGATGAAAGTGGGTGGGTTATTGAACAAGGCGGCGGCAGTCTCCCCCCTTTTCGTCTGTTGCGATGACACACGCAAGACGTGGTGTAACAAACAATAGGCGGCGGGGTTCTCCTTATCTTAGCGCACAGCTAGCAGCGTTAGCTCGATGCAGCCGGTGGCTAGCCTCAGCGCCATAGCAACAATCCGCCCGCCACAACTCACCTTGGTCCTTCTCTCGCTTCGAGTCCATCCTGG
Source organism: Menidia beryllina (assembly GCA_013363375.1). NCBI lineage: Eukaryota > Metazoa > Chordata > Actinopteri > Atheriniformes > Atherinopsidae > Menidia > Menidia beryllina. The sequence continues at coordinate 4,382,904 of JABUIW010000072.1, forward strand.
ACAACTTTGCTAATTGCGGAACTGCCAGACGCAACAGAGAAGCAACAGTTCGACCAACGTAAGAGCCAGGCGAGATTTTTTTCTTTTTCAAACAACTGTGAAACGATCATCAGTCCCGGGGTGCGGTGAGGACTGCTGAGCGGTGAGAGCCGGCAGGTGGATCCGGACGGACAGCAGGCTCTGCGGGGGCGGACGGCCAGCAGATGGACGGCGACGCGCGGTCCAAACGAGGCTGAAAACAAGAGTCTAATAACTCACTTCACATGCAACAGGTCACGGGTTCAAGTCCGTAATAGTTATGTTTAATTAGTTAAAATGCTCTTACTATGCAGAGGCTGTGCTTTTTATAGTAACTCAGCATAACATTTATAATATGGGGATACGTAAATGATGATATAACCTGTCAAACAAAACACCTGAAGGTTTGGAGATATTTTTTGAGTTTTGAGATCTTAATAATTCCATCGAATCATTCCTCACAAACCTAAATTGTGTGACACGATTATCAGTGATTAAAAAACATTTAAAACAAATTTCAAGGACAGTTGGTCTTGAATATCCAGCTGACATAAATCAGCACTCTGCTACTGGACCAGTTTTTTATATAAAAATTTGCCTGTGCTGCATATGTAGGTGGCCTTAGTAAAAACTAAATGAATTAAAACAATCCATAAACCATTAAAAAGCTGTCACAAAAAAAAAGCTCTACATTCATTGACGTAACAAATATTGAAGCATTCAACATCTAATAATTTTAAAGATGTTATCAACACTTTCACTAAAACTTATCTTCATTTTTTATAGATGATGATTTTTTTACACCTGATATTGCATAACTATGTCGGGCATTTCTACACAACTTTGTGCAGTAGATTATAAAGCAGGGCTGATAAAACCCCTTTATAATAGGCCGAGTGACCATTCAATAGATGCAGAGTGAATAAATGGAATATATACTGAGTCATTCTTATCTTTGCTACTATAATTGAATTAAGGTGAATAAAACGTTTTATCTAGGCGGCCCACATTGCCGTTACATCACCCTCATTACCAGCAGCCTCCGCTCTGCATTCAGTTATTTATTTATTTCCCTGACGTGTCATTGGTTTCCCTGGACTCCAGGAGACACACCACCTGGGTTCTTAAGGAGAGGCGGATCAGTTGGCTCTCATCGAGTCCGTCCACGCTGAACAGCCACCACTCCGGCTCAAGCCCAGCTGGATATTGGAACATCTCCTTTTTATGGATTTTAATCAGCTTTTTGCTGTCATGACAAACTATCATTGGACAGATATCAATAACAAAAGACTTTTTAAGCGTTTGCGACGATCTCAAATCAACCTGTGCAGAGGCTTTGACTCTGCGGACCTCATAAATGCCTTTCACTGAGAAAAGGCTTGGGACGTTCATTGCTGTGAATGTGTACAAGCAGCAAATGACTTGATAAAGATGGGCAACAAGCAAACAATCTTTACAGACGAGCAACTTGATGCTTACCAGGTAAGCTGGCATGCCTGTGTCTACCTGCATGAGGAAGGCGGAGAGGGTATGAAATAACACCTTACTCTTCTTCACACAGACATTTGAAACATGTGCTCATCCTGTCATAGGAAAGAGCTTTTATGAAGAAATGGAGAGCTTAGTAAAAAAATAACAATAAAGGGATTTTTCTCTCTGTTCATTACTGTTTGTCTTTTTTTGCATTCCTTTCATGTTGAAAGGAGAAAAAAGGAAAACCAGCATGTTCAGGGTCATTGATTATCATCAGTGATTCACTAATGATTTCCTAAATTATTTATAAGCCTGAGTGAATTTTCTCTTAAGTATAGCGAGTAGCTGCGTTAGCTGAGAATTGCAGAGGGTTTGATTTCATTTCCTTGATTAAACAAAGGATCTTTGCTGAGCCCTGGCCGGAGAAGATGTCCCCTTTTGTCCCTTTTGCCAACAATCCAGGTTTTCCCAAAAAGATACACATCTTCATAGGCACAGGTTTATCATGTGATTAGGTGTGGACTTAATAATTGATGCCAAGTCAGTGATATGTGGTGAAACTCTACTCTCAGGACTCCGTCTAGTTCTCAAGAGCCTCTCTGGTTACTACAGCGGCTCTTAAAAAGCCCCTCTTAGAACACTGTAGCTTTGCGTTTCTTCTATACTTAGTTTCTCTTCCCAATTTTTCAAGATCCTGCAAACAAATGTCCAAAAACGTCAGCATCAGCTGTCAGAACTTTGGAGTATGGCCTCACAAAAATCATCGGTCGACATTTTGAATTTTGACGGAAGCTATTAGGTTTTGGCTGTCCTTATGCTCGGACATGGCTGCCTTTTGGGTACCATGCTGTCTCAGCGGTTGACTCTCCCCCAGGAGCAAAGCTCAGACAGCTAGATACAAGGAACAAATGTAAGCTGAGGTGCCTCCCGCAAGGCTGTTTGGGTCATGCGTGTGTGTGCCAGCATATGCATGTCAGACAAGAGCGGCTCATGCTGCTGCCTATACTCACACATCATTGTTGAGAAGAAAGCGAAGACCTCAGAGGGCTTTTTTTATGCCCTCAGAGGAGCTGGGATGTTTTCTCATGACTCACAGATGTGTCAGACAGAGTGCAGAATGCAGATTATCCTCCAACACTGTCTGCATGTGAAGCTTAAGTAGTTCTCGCATTTGTATGTTTTACTGCTGTTTTTCTCTCACTGCAGGACTGTACGTTTTTCACTCGCAAGGAAATTCTGCGGTAAGATTTTATTTGGTACATGGCTCTGACTGACCGCTGGCAGATGGCCTGTCGGTCATTTGTGAACCAAATATCTTGCTTCCTGCTTTTATTCTAACAAAGTTGTCCAGAATGCTCTTTATAAAGCTTTTTATCTCCATGGGCTCTTATTCATGTGGAGATAGGATGTTAAAGCTTTTTTAAAATCACAAGCCCTTCTTAGTTTAGAAGAGATCTAAATCCCTTTAGACTGTATTAGCTTCCTCTTCTGTGCAAAATTTCTCCCATCTCCCCAACAAGGTTAACCTATTATTCATAGTTGAAGTAAATCAATGAAATGATCGATGTAATTATTTATGTTACATGAGCATCACTTTTGGAAACATGTTTCCTCTGATCAGCAAATTTCAGTTTTAAAGTTCTGTGTTCATGCTTATGCCAGCCAGCCCTCATAAAATTAGCTTTGTGCCATATAAACAAATGCAATATGCAAATCCCAAGGAGAAATGCAAAATGACTGAATGCGTCCCCATTAACCCTTGTATTGTCTTCACTTTTGGGACCCTCTGGTATCCCTCGGGTCAAATTGACCCGTGACATATATGGGGCTTTAAAAACCATTGTGAAATAAAATTTTACTTCATAATCTATTTAAAAATATTGTCTTTATCTACATTTCAAACAATTGAGATAACATATATGTTTAGGGAATGCAATCAGTCTCTCCTGGAACACAATTAACAATGGAAGTGTTATTCGTTTTTTTGTCATAAGGTTATAATTCATGTTAAATATCCACTATGTGATCATGCTTATCTTGGAAAAGTTTAAGTGGGACAATGTTTTCATTAACATTTATTACTTTGAATGCAAACTCTCAATACATAAACTGGAACTTCAACAATCAATAACTTTTATCTTATGAAATACTTGCAACAGGGTTGATGCTTTTGAAAAATGACAGGCATGCCTGTTTACAAAACACATGCATCACAAAATTTGACAGTATGTGTACCACAGATGTACTTTTTGCAGTTTCAGAATCACTTTCAGAATCAGAATGGATATCTAAATGATCCTCAAATTCGGAGACATCTTCTTCTTCCACATTGCTGTGTTCCTGACTCTCTTCAAATATGAGCTCCAAAGCTCTCTGACAGCTAAATCTTTTTGTCATACTGAGGGTGGAAGAATCTGTACTGTGATGCAGTGGTATTTATCTTTTTTGTCCCCCCCTTGATGGGCAGGTGCGAGAAATATAGTGCGAGAAAATTGTTTGATGTATCAAATGTTATGGACAATCATTCGAAAAAAAGGGGTTTACAGGTGGACACATGAAAGAGGGTGCGGGAAAGAGTGGGAAAGAGTGCGGGAAAGTGAGAGCAAACTGCTTAGATTATAATAATGCAACATTATGTGTGTGTGTGTGTGTGTGTGTGTGTGTGTGTGTGTGTGTGTGTGTGTGTGTGCGTGCGTGTGCGTCCGTGTGTGTGCGCATACAAGCATGCGTGTGTGTGTGTTTGTGTCTCTGTGTGTCTGTCGGCATGTTTCTGTTTGTCTGTGTGTCTTGTGGGCATGTTTTTGTGTGTCTCTGTGTATGCGGGTCAATCTGACCCGAAGACCATACGAAGGATGTAAATGTGTGGGGTATAGTAGCATGTGTGCTCAAATATTTTTTTTTGTTTATACATGTTCATCACAGAAAATAAGGTAAGGCCATTGAGTTTCAGGTAGAAAAAATGTATACTCGTACCATTTTTCTTATTGTAAAAATTTGAAACGGGTCAATTTGACCCGAAGACCATACAAGGGTTAAGTATATTTTTAGAGCAGTGCACTTAGTGTGTAAACATGATTTGTATTGACCTAAATATTCCCACCCGGTAAAATGGTTATCACAGTATAATGACTTGACATGCTCTCTTGCAAGTGCAAAAAAAGCAGGAAGGATCCGGAAGGTTCTGTTGCATGTCTGTGTGACAGCGTGTTACCTAAACCTCTGAAAGTCGTGTTGACCCTTTGACTCAGGTGTTGTTTTCAGTGCCACCCAATGGAGCGTTACATTTCTGGCTCTTTCGACATGCTTTAAAGATTAATATGACTATCCAGTGATTGCACCCGGGGATCATGACTCGGAGGGCACTATCTCTCTCTAGATGGTGGAAAGCTGCTTGCAGAAATCCACAAATGACCTACATACTTTTAACAGATCTGGACAGAGATTCACGTGTTTTGAATGTATATTTTGCCATTTGTTCAAGAAGTTTGACATTTTTAAATGTCATTCTTCCTTGAACATTCTGTGCAACATGTTGACTTGCACACTGTTTATTTTCCAAATGGCAGAGACAAAACAATGAATTAATTTTGATGCTTAACTTTTCTGTTCCTCTCCAGGTTGCACGGCAGGTATCATGAGTTGGCACCACATCTCGTCCCGATGGACTACACTAATGATCCTGACTGTAAACTGCCTTTAGCGCTGATTGTCAACATGCCAGAACTGAAGGTAAATGAAAAAGAATCCTTCATGGTATATGTTCACCATGTTTTCGGTTTTTATTTTTCTTGTTTTGAGCTTCGGTGACAGCATCCTCAGTTCAAACTGACCAACACACTACCAGTGAACGCTCCCCACATGAGAACAGATTGGATTTTTAACCCCTGTGATAAGTGACCTTGTTGGATGGAACCACACAGTGTGAGTTTGTGGACGTTAATGGTCTGTGAAATGTTCAGTATTTCTGTCCCGACAAGACTCCCTCCCCTCCTATTTCTGAGCATCTGGAATTTAAAAGCAACACCCGGAATGTTCCAGGATTTTTCTCCTGCACGTTACTGTTGAATTATTCACTAAAAGTTCAGAAAAAAGTTTCTCTTGGCATAATTGGACTTTACCACTAAATCTGTCATGACTGCCTGGTTGCAAGGGTGGCAGGAGAAAATTGTGGAGTAATGAAAGCAGGATATATGAGGCATGGACAATACAGTCACCTAAAGCCGTTTACAGCATCATAACGATGAATATTTTACTATCTCACTGGGCATAATGAGCTGTGTGGGGATGACAGGCGTTTACAGACATCTCTCTTGTATATCATGGGAACTTTTCGCATACCTGGAGGCTTTTTTTAGTCTATGTATGGTTTGCAGTCATTTGGATTCTAACATTTGATTTCTTTCTGAAATGAGGCATTCAGTGAACATTGGTATATTTTATCAAAAGAACTCAAAGGAATAATCCACAGTAGACACAGCTAAGTTTCCGCTGGTTATTTCAAAGCAGGCAGCTAATGTATGATGAATTTCTCTCTGATTGTTTAACGATTCCCTTGGGCTGGCATTAACGCAGTTCTTCTAGCCCACACAGATCTTTTCTGTTTATCAGCAGCTGCAGCAAACCGATGCGAGTCAGAGAAACGCACGGCCACGCAGCTCTGTTCCTTCTTTCAGTTTAGGTGCCTTCTTTTGAAAAAGGGACATTTTGTTAGCTTGTCCCTAAGTGGATTTATAGAAACCATGAGTTCACACAACTACTACTAAGGAGGTTTGAATCTGTGCGTAACAAACACTTCCCTGTGAATTCGAGTTCATTGTAAGTTGTGTCAAATGTAAGCTTGTTTTTTGTTTTTTTTTGTTATGGGGGCTCATAATTTTGAAGCCTGAGTCAGCTTTTTCATCTGAGCTCTATAATCAGCAGAATCCACCAAACTGTGATTACAGCGAACAAACAACAAAATGAACTACTAGGCATTATCTTGTTTTACGTGCAGGAAAACCCGTTCCGCAACAGGATCGTGGAGTCATTCTCAGAGGATGGCATGGGCAACCTCAGCTTCAATGAATTTGTGGACATGTTCTCAGTTCTCAGTGAAATGGCTCCGAGGGAACTCAAGGCCATTTATGCCTTCAAGATATATGGTAATAAGAAACACTGTTTACATTTCTTCACATTTCTCAGAACTGAAGCATTTTAAAGTATGTAATTACCTGTTATCATTTCTGTTTCCCTTAGATTTTAATGTGGACAATTATCTTTGCAAAGAGGACCTTGAGAAGACTCTAAATAGGTTGACAAAAGAGGAGTTGACTCCAGAGGAGGTCCAGTTGGTGTGTGAGAAAGCTATAGAGGAAGCAGATTTGGATGGAGATAACAAACTTTCCTATGCTGACTTTGAAAATATGATATCAAGGGCTCCAGATTTTCTAAGGTAAGTGACACTACATTAGAATAAATTCAATCAATATGATTTATATGTACCTCTCTATGTGACGAATACATCTTTATTATAGCATTGTTATCCTGAACTAGTGTGCTCTTTTATTTAAACATCTTAGTGCTTTCCCTACTGTAATGGTCCTATGTTATTTCTTCTTTTCTTACAGTACTTTTCACATCCGTATCTGAGAGGGGAGGATTGGCAGTTTTTGTGATCTTTAAAAGTCAACCTCAACCATGTCCTGGCTACATGAAAGTGTTGATGGCTTCTGCAAAGAAAGGTCGTGCAGCTGTCTTTTCCAGCTTCTTATCAAGATATCTTCGATCTGAAACCTGCTATGTTTTACAGGAAAAGAACATTTTGTATAAAAGGGCTTGACTTAAAATGCAAAAAAATAATGTTATTTCTGGATTTTAGAGTTCTTCTTGAGTAGGCCAGTTTTGTGCCCATTTTAGAGAACTCGTCTACCTAAGGTTCAGTGCACATCTTCCAACAAGTCTTCCTACACTGACTCACCAGATTTTCAGGTTTTATAAGACTATGGACAAAGCTTTCAACTAAATTAAATCATTGCAATTAATTAAGGGCATGCATTCTATATATTATATATGAGCTATGCAACATTTGTCTGTGAAGTGTTTAGATTTTTGCTTTTGCTTGTCAGAATAGAACATTATGACAATCAAAAATAACTCAAGTTATCTAAAGGGCTCTGATATCTGAATTGTATAGCTAACAGCTAACAGAGGTAGCTTTCATCTTGTGTCTCAACCATTGCCATGAGATGTTAGTTGGTGCCAGAAATTGGATTTGTGTTTCACGAGTTGGTTATTTGTCTGTTATTAAATATTTTTTCTTTTTCTGTGTTCTGATCGAATTGCTTCATCCGAATGTATTTGTGATCTATGTCAATCCGTGAAAAACGGTAGAGCTCCTTGTTCCTTAGGAAGGTGTCCTTTCAGGTGATCAGACCTTCTGATTTAATGAGTTCATGTAACCAATCCATCCAAAGCCACCCACTCAACACGATCAAAGATCAGTACAGGTTAGGAAATGACTGTCGCAACACATTACATGCTCAACATAAGTTATTAAGGTGGCTGAGACCATAAGGGGCAAACTGCTCCAGCATTTACAAGCAAGATGAAATCCTGCACATATACAGTAATTAGGCTCATCAGAAGATGGGAGGAAAAAGTCCAACCCATGTTCATTGATGGTTAATGGGTGGTGGGTCTCTGGGCAGTACGCTGATAAATCACGGAGATTAAAAATACAGTGTTCTGTGTAATTTTTTATGACTCATCAGGTTCTTCATACAGGTTGTGCTGAATGAATGAAGGCAACTCTAATGACATTCAGGCCAAGCATCTGCTTAGAATCATAAGGATTTAAAATAAGGAGTTAGAGATAGATTGATCAAAATATTCGGATAGAAAAGTTCCACTGATTGATACGAAGAAGTTTTTAAGCTTTTTGCTACCGAATTGGAATGGGAATGGTGGAGGATTAGTCTGAGTCAGTTAAGCAGTCCTTACAGCTGTCAGTAAATGCCCCTATCTATTTTCTCAACTAGCTTTTATGGGGACAGTTTCAATATTCAGGACAATAGAAAGCTGATTGTGTGGCCCCATTAATTACTGGTCTCGCCGGGAACATCTGTTAATTGAGAATCCAGCAGAGAAGCTTCTGGAGCAACGTGATACCGGGGCTGTAAAGCCGCCGTTAGCGTGAGTAACTGCTTTCTGGGCTTGAGATAGACCAAATGGTGCACAAAAATTCTATTGGTTGCCTGTTTTTAGGTGATTTTACAAGTGGCCCCCTGATTACGGCCTGACAACAGCAGAGGTTTTACAAACAGCTGAATGGCAAATGTAGAAATAATCAAGTTTATGCTTGTTTGTCATAAAACAAGAAAGTTATTTAGGAAGAATTTTACTATTTGAACCAGTTTATTTTTTCTTGTATAGGCAGGGCATGAATGATAAATATTGTACATTCTGTTGCATGATTTAGTTTAATGGTACTGACATGAGGTTATTAAAATAAATATCTTGAAAAATACTGTTCTGTCAAAAGAAATTGGTCAAAGTTGTATTTAATAATTTCTTCAATTCTCAATGTATTCGGATGATCTATTTTTGAACATATATCTATCATTTGCTCACAAATCTGATTTAATAATTATTCAAGACTTAGAAGTATTTGATCTTGAGGTACGTCATTCCCCCACGTTTACATGCTCAGGCAGTTACGAAGTCACATTTGTCAGTTATGGCTTTAAACACACCCTGTTGGTTTTCCAGTAATACTTCATCCTGCGGTTCTGAGTTGTTAAATAGCAGGTGAAAAAAGTGTCACAGAGATGTAACGAATGGGCCTCGTTGTAGGTTTATATGTCACCGTTTGGTTTCCATGACTTACAGAGTAAACACCTTATTTCCAAGTATCTGTGGCTCTATTCGCTCTTAAAACAAAATGCAGACAGTATTTGTATTTACCGCTTGAGATAAAAACTGTGGAGGCATTCAAGTGTAGATAGAGATACAGGCCTCATTGACAACGAGGCCCACTAAAATTATAATTAGGAAAGTAAAAGAGCGGCTGACGATGAAAGACATTTCAGCACATTTCCCCATTGCTGTCACATGCCGTCATTTGAATTTTGTATGCAAATAAGGTTTCCTACGATACCCAGCATGAAGCGGAGCGCTGATGGTGGCAGAAACATTTTTAAATCATCAGGTGTGGGGTTTTTGATAGCTTTTCCAAGTAAGTCCTTTGAGACCTGTTGTCTTACAGTAATTTTCCTCTTGTTTGTGACAAGAAGAAAAAACATAGGTAATGAGCACAGCACAACAGAAATATGGCTCTAATGACAGGTTAAATCTCCCATTAATCTTGATTTGGTATGTATTTTGGAACCTATACATGCAAATATACATGGAACATATAGTTATCTAGTTTAAAACCCCTCATCTTCTATTTACGTTGTTTTACAAATAAACTTAGATTATCAATGATAGTAGAGTGTGACACCGAAACTGGCCAGTAAGGGTACAAGAACCCCTTTTCAATCAAATGTAGTAGATCTTCTTGAGTATGTCTTCAATACACCAAAGTTTGTCACTAGTTAAGCAAACAAAAATCATTTCCATCCACTGGATATCACAGTTTGTGGATCAGACAACCTGATTTTTCTCCATATGACCACCATATTTCACTGTGAAAACCCTTCAAAAATAATTTATAGTGATAAATTCAATAAAACAGTTGATTAAATATTATGCCATTAAATATATTCGGCACAACAACTCACATTAAAAGAAAAAATGATAATCAATAGTGCTTGAAAATAAAAATAAAAACATTCCTAAAAGCAAATATACAGCGGTTGTTTTCTGTTGCAAAAAAAATATTTATTAATGAGTTGCACAGTAGTGTAAAACATGTGAAATTAAGTTAATAGAGTCTTTGCTTTTTGGGGAACATCTTCACTACTTCCTCCTGGCCTCGGGGAAGAGCCATTTCCATTTGTCATACTGTAGAATGCAGACATTATGATCAGAAAACAGAACTTTACTTGAGGCGTAAGGGGGAACTAAGAACAAAAGACTTACTAACCTTTACTCCAGAGGAGGGGCTATTTTTGCGTCTCATGTCCTCCACAGGTGCGTATGTGTTGCTGTTGGGTTTCAGCTTGACCCGTTCGCCGTGGTTAGGGAGTGGCTCATATGTGCTGTCTTGGGTGAAAAAGGGGGCTTCACCGGTGACCTCGGCGTACACAGAATCAGTGTCCAGCTGCGGTGTCAGTCTGTTGTCAAAGGACGTTGGACTGTGTCTGGTAGGCTGGCCGGCCAGGTGATAGACCGTGTGGTCGTTCATACAGTCCACGCTGAAGCTGCTTTTCGGCCGGCCGGCTACATCCGTCTTCTGAAGCCGGGGGTTACTGCCCGGGACCTGTCTGACCGGCTTGGGAGAGAGCCGTGGCGGAGTGTCCGGCGGAACGCTCAGCCTGTGAGACTGATCCCCGTTAGAGCGCGTGTCCAGCAGAGGCAGGGATCGGCTTTTACACTCAAGCAAGTTGAGCTCAGAGTAAAAAGATTCCGGATCTGACGGAGGACTGAGTCTGCCACTGTTCTGACTGTCCGCTGTCCTCTGAGCTGCAGATAAATTGTCCTGTGTAATGTGTTGGACTCTGGGGATCTCCCTTGGAGCTTGCTTCCTGAGCTGAGCGTACTGGACGTTAGCGAGTTCAGTCAGGGTACCGTCCAGGAGCCTGCTCCTTCGGGGCAAGGGGGGTACTTCCTGTTTCGAAAAAAAGTACAGGGAGACATGAATATTTTGCATTTAAGCACGATGTATAAGTCAAGATATAATCTCATCAACTTATGAGCTGTACCTCTTGGCCTCTGTTGCTCTTCAGCTGCCTCGGTGGTTGCTGCTCTGTGCTGGAGTGGATCTGCAGTTTTTTTAAATTCTTGGCCGTCCTGAAAGCAGCGTTAGGTTTGTCCTTTGGGCTAATCTGGATGATGTCGTAGAAGTCCTCGTTGAGATTCTGAAGACGCGAATACTCTTGTTAGACCGTGATCACTGATTGGTCTTATATAAAGAAACAAAACCAGATTTTTCTCTTACCTCAAAACACGAAGATGTCAGATACTCTCCGTATGGCTGGATGGGCCTCATCTTATAGTACTCGATGAGCTCAGGCATGGTCCTGTGTCCCTCAGTGTCGCCACAAACCACAAACTGTCCTGTCTCACTGTGGTTGATCACAAAGTGTCGACAACGATCGCTCCCTCTGCCATTGGAAAACATCAGGGTTTAAAAGTGGAGCTAGCATAACTGAAAAATGTTCATTTAGAACGACAAAGTATGGAGCAGAATCTAACTGAATATGAAATAAATAATCTTTTACTTATACATGATTTATTCTACGTATGCGTGGGAGCAATAGATAGTTTAAACGTAACTACTCACCTATATGACAAAATGTATCCTATGGCCTTATCACTAAGACGGATCAGGAAACAGCCCAACTCCTTTTCCTTGAGTATTTCTTCAGCGTCCCTGTAGAAAGACAAACAACATATTCAACATCATTATGTATATTAGTGTCTCATGACCATGACAACACATTTTGGGCAGAGCGAAAAATAATAATCCAATTCACTTTGGCAACCTATTTTTTTGCAGGCTCTCTCTATAAACCTGCCTCTGCCAATACGCTACAGCTTTTTAGGTTGGCATCTTTATCTGCCGAAGGGTAGGTGTGTTACAAAGTGGACTTTTGCATTACTTTATGGATAATAAAAGAAGCTTAAACATAATTTAAAGAAAATCATACTAAAATGCATTCTATATACATATTAAATATATCGTATAAAGTTTAAAATTCACTCATACTTTTGCCATTCATTCAGTACTAACCTTCTGGTGATGAAGCCCAAAAACCATGTGGGGAAAAGGCCGTTATTCATGATAAATGGTACTTGAGTATCTATGAACCACTTTGATGCTAATTCCTTGAGTTTCGCCTCGATCCCATCAACGACAGGATCCACCGTTGGTTCTCTTTGCTCCATCCTCACCCGATCCTGATGAACACAACACACGCATTGAGTCAGCATTAACTTCCAAACGCGTCCAGTGAGTCAGTCCTTTAGCAGTCTAATTTGCTTATTTTCCAGGAGGTGTCAACCAGAGCCTGAAAGTCTGTTCCTGTTGAAGCAAAAAATGTGGTTCTGCAGTAAAAAGAAACAAGCAAAAAAAGAGTCCAGTCTGCTTTCCATGGTTGTTGCTTGCTGCTCAAAAAGTGCTCACTGTTTCAGGTTATCAGACCATACTGCTCTAGCGATTCAAGAAACACCGTTCAAGGATCCATTATAAGTAGAGTTATGTTCCGGTTCACTCGCAATCCCTTTTTCACAAATATCTCTTTGTCTGCCGTATCATACTGGTGTTAAAACAAACAATAAAACTTTGCATGGATGTATGTGGTGATATAAGTTAATGATTTATGGAGTGAGAGACTGTTTGTAGTGGGACAGTTCTTACCTTAAAACCAAACTTCAGATGGGTCCAGAAGGAGGATGTTTTCGTACAGTTTTGACCTTTTTGTTTGGACGGTGGCAAACAGCAGATATTGTCTGATCTGGGTTTCTGTTGTTGGTACCGTATTAAGCAGTTCCTTTCAATGCCTAAAAAAAAATGAAGAAAAAAACATTAAAAATAAATAATAGCAAAGTGTATTTTTCTGGGTCTGTAAAGCATTTCTGAGCCGACAGAAAAACCTACCTGCCCTTGAAATCACAAGTGAGTGCTTTGAGCCTGGTGTCATTTCAGCAAAGATTAAAATGCTTCTCTCAACTCTTCAACTGTCTGTAATCTCCAACCGAAATATCTCAAAGTGTGACCCTACACGGGAGATGTAGACAGATGACATTTACAATTACACACATTTTTCCACTGGTCTGGAAAGCAGAGGTACTCGGCAACGGCACATTAGACTTCATACAGTTCATTTGCATAGGAAAAAAAAAGGCAGCTGAAGGCTGTTGAACAAAGCAAACAGCTTCCTGAAGAGAAACGGAAAGCGAGGTTTACAGAAACAGTGGTTTGTACGCACACAGTGGTTTGCAACAGGAGACGTTTTTGTACCCACGAAGTGTTTGATTACCATTGGAACTTAGGATAAGTTGCGTCAAGAGTTGATGTTTCATGCCGTAGTTTGTATAGAGGGAAGCATGGAAACATTTAGGAAGCATGTTCTTTCTGTGGGGTTGAAACAAGGCTCTGAGATGATGAGACATTTCCCAGATTTTCTTTTAAGTTCTCACATTGAAAAAAATATTTTGCCATGAATCATCTCCATTAGCTTTGGTGCTGCTGGGAGTTGTTGGAACTCCATGTGAGGGAGAGGAAAAATAAACAAAATGTATGTCATCCTGAGCAGAATTAGACCAAATTTATTTAATCCCTCTCTCGACATAAGTTTGCCCTCACACAGGGGTAAGATTGTAGACCCGGACCCTTGGACCCGGGATTTTATTTCATTCAAGGGTTAATCTAACACACATCATAGGTGTAGCCTATAACTGTACTGTTATGTTCCAGATATGACTGAGTATTTCTACAGTGACATGACCTAAAATTTCAACACACTTTACCCAGTGCTCCGTATCTGCTTCACAGATCTTTGTGAGTCATTCTGTGCTCCTCTGGGGGAGTGATGAGGTTTGGGGTCAAATGTTATCACAGCTTTGAAAAGAACCTTAGAACTGTGACATTATGTTAAGCGCACACATTAAAACATTTGAGCAACAGACATTTATTTTAATGGTGTGAAGTAAGTCAGGATGAAAAGATAGTAGACTAAATGTCTGTCAGTAGGTGTGTTTTCGGCCCCCTGGCAACACGTCTATCGGGGGATGTAGACCTTTTAAAGGTCAGAAGTCAGTTGAAATGTATGAAATGTCAACAGAACCACATCACTTCTGTATGCGCTTTCATGGCCTCTGGGTATAGCAAACATCCTCTTAAACCAAACAATGATTCCAAGAGGAAGTGAAAGATAAATCTAACATAAACTAATTCTCTAAATTGAAAAATCCCACAGAGCTCAGAGCTGGTTTGGGTTTTTTACTGTAACAAAGGTGTTGTTTGTGCTTAGAGGCTCCAGTTCCAACGGTAAAAGTGAGCAGCGTATTTCCCTACATTTAACCATCCAGGTGATATTTGCTCACAGCCCTAAAACCCACATATGGGATGTGATAGCAGGTCAACAGCCATCAGTCATCTATAGAAACACGTTTTCTTTCGCCTTCAGTGGGATTTCTGACCTCAGTGGGAGTTTTCCATCAGATAATCTAATGATGTTTGTCCTCCTGTTTAATTCTTATTGTATGAGTCACACTGCGATTACACATTAAATGCATAGCTCATCATATTTAGGATAAATAACAAATTACCAAACAATGTACCCCAGAAGAGCGGAAAGAAAGGAAATTATTTTAGACACTGAGCAAGCTGAAAGAATATTTCTAAAATGATTTTTTTTTCTCCATTTTTTATTATGTGTAAGATGTACTCTGCTGTACAGATTTTTGTTTTTGCCTGTAGTGGAGAGGATGACAGTACTGGTGTGGGGCCAAGACGGAGAATCACACGCAGAAACGATTAAAATCGTCCACATTCTTTTTTTTACCAGCCACCTGGCAAGAAGAAGTCTTTCTGCCTTTTATTTTTCTTCATTTCTGCTAAACTTACTGATGTTCCTGAGAATCTTTGTGACCGTATAGTCACATTTATCAACCAAGACGAAACTGGAAACTCTATATAATGATTTCATTTGTCAGTTAATGTTTCGCCAATTCAAGGCACATGTCTTAATATTTAGAGATTTGGTCGAAGACCACAAGTAGAAGATTTAACCTGCACGATGAAACGATGTTAAGACACAATACTGAGTTATAATCTATAATAGTTATGCAGCGGCAAAGGTTATCAAAATATATGATTTTCATGTTTAGATTTTTGCTTGATTTCTCCTGTTGGTTTCAGGTTTTAAATGCAATTTTCGCATAATGTTAATAGGTTGAGATAAACAGATTTCATGCCAGTATTACACTTGTGAAATACAGACGGCATCCAGTAGATAAAACTTACATGGATTCAACTTTGTAAAAAAACAACATGATACAATTTGGGCATTTTAAAAGTTTAACCAGACAGTTACAATAGTCTAATCTGACTTTTTTAACAGCCACCAAATAAATCCATCTAAATGCACAATTCCACTTTATCAAGATACTTACAAACAGTCCTTGAACATGACGATTTGATCTGAATGTCTGAAAAAATGTGCGGTAGATTAAAACTAACTATGTGGCACGTGTTAACGTTTATTTTCCAGCCTGACACGATAGTCAGGGGCTAATTCGGGCCTCTTCAGGGGTCGGTTCAGAGGAAACTATGAGGTGGTAAGCTATGAGACATGTTCACAAAGTGAGATTTCATTACACCATGGAGATACTTAACGCTGAGCATGCAGTCCTCCTGTGTCAGCATCAGTAAACAGATATTCTTGATATTATTTGTTCACCAACTTTTTGTAACTACATGGAAAACAATTCATGTGGAACTTAAAGTTTTTAGAATAATCCTCCAGCAATCTGTGAATGAGGATATTTTGTATTTTCATGAACTTGGCTCTGCTTGCAGGGGGGTCCGTAAAGATGTTCTCTATCTTATCTGTTTTTTTTTTTTATAACTACTGGAATCAGCTAAATCCGGTCCTGTTTTAACAGAAAGCTGTTTTATCGTTTTATCATCTATCACTGTCTCTTTTGGACGTTTCTGGAGCGTTCTTTAGTCAAACATCTCCACCCAGCGGCGCACGGCTTAACTCCTCGGCCTGAGGCCGTGGCCGCCTACGCACGCGCACTCCCTCGCACGCGTCACCGGTTAAACCACATTTCCCAGAAGCCCTCTGGCCGGGACGGACGGTCATGCGGATGGAAACAGGAGTGGGCATCCGCTGCGCTGCTCGAAGGAAAAAGTTCGAGGAAAGATGCACGAAGAGGAGGATGGCAGCGAAGCCACCTCCGGCCCGGACCCGCGGCCCGCGGCCTTCAAGTCCGTGGATCTGACCGACGTCGCCGGAGCGAAGGATCAGGCCTCCAAGCTGTGCGGGTACTTGAACAAACTGTCCGGCAAGGGGCCCCTCAGGGGCTACAAGCCGAGATGGTTCGTCTACGATCCCAGGAAATGTTACTTGTACTACTTCAAGACTCCCCACGATGCGCTGCCCCTCGGACACATCGAGATCGGCGACGCTTGCTTGACCTACGACGTGGAGGGGGAAGAGGGCCAGTTCGAGATCCGCACCGCCGGGAAGGAGTTCCTCCTGAAGGTAGGAACTTTTCAGCATGTGTGAGAACGGCTGTTTCTGGCTGTCATTCGCAACTTCCTTTCGCTCTCTCGGCTCTCCAGAGGCGGCGGACACACCCTCTCCTGGACATTGATTCTGTCTTATTCTTTTTTTTTTAGGCGGCCGTGAAAATGTGAGAGAGATTTAAGGGGAAGTGCTAAAAAACATAACAAACAAACAAACAACAACAAGTCAAACGTGTTTGCTCTCAGATCCAGTCTTTAAAAATCCCGAGCTGCTCTGTCCACTGTTTATGTCCACCGGGTCACGTGGCCCGGGCCTGGTCCTCCTCTGCTGTCAGGTGGCCTGGCAGCTCCTGGGCTCTGCCTGTTTCTCAGCAGATGGTGGGACTGGCTAATTGTGAGCAGCTTGCATGACCAGAGGCTGGAACTGAGACTGAAACCGGCCTCTGCTGGTTCACATGACCCAAGATCTAAATAGGGGCCCTACTTGTAGAGCTATCGGGCTACAAATATTTGAACTGAAACTCATGGAGAGAGCGAAGTTCTGACCTATTTTTGTTCCTATCCAGGTGGTAAACCATGTGTGGGGGGTGTGTGTGTGTGTGTTTGCAGGCGCCCACCAGGCAGGTGATGCACTACTGGCTGCAGCAGCTGCAGCAGAAACGCTGGGAGTACAGTAACAGCGGGCAGAGGGACAGCTGGAGCTCCCCGACGCTGGCCGGCCCCCCCACCGGCCTCGTAGGCAAAGATAACGGTATGCAGGTACACGCACAGACACACAGACTCACACATGCACACACAGCTGGCCTCTATGCTTTGGGCACATGTTCCCGGTGTCACCATTTAAGCAAACTCCTCCACCTGATGGATAAACATTTACAAATGCACGGCAAACATCCAGCCAGAGTTGTTTTGCTCCGGAGTTATCTTGTTCCCCTCATAAATCGGATGTTGAAAAGAGGTTGTGTTAGACAGATAAACAAAGAAGATGACAACAGCAAAAAACAAAAATCAGACAGATCACATCGACTTTCCTTGCGTTAATCTTAAAAAAAAACACTGTTCGGTTAGAGTTAAGTGTTTTTAAGCACCAGGGGCCACAGGGTCAAGATAAATCCCCCAAAAATAAGCAGGCTGGTCTCCATGGAAGCCAACCACATCCAAAGAGACTTCATTAGGATAGACAGAAAAAAAGCCTGCTTCCCTCTGTTAAAGGTTCATCTGGATAAAGAGGAAAGCTCCCGGTGTTTAGTCATGTGGTCAAATGAGAGGAAAATGAGGTCAGCTGGGCACAGAGGGCGACGCTTTAGTTAGAGAAAGAGAGGAAAAGCATTCAAGTCCAGGAATACCACCTTCTTTGTCATGCAGAGAGGTGGGACTGGAGTATTTCAGACACAGTGGAACAAAAAAATGATGACGGAGATCCTTAAATATCCTCATACAGTGAAAACAGGATTTACTGTAGAAGCAGCTTGTGTTGGTTTTGAGGCAGCTACATTAATATCTGATAGTGTCTTCATGCTGTATCGAAGTCCATCTGCAGCATGTGCACAGCGTGGCTCTGGGGATAGGTTCAAGGAGCCACAATGTAATCTTTGCTGGATATTCTGTCACTTGTTTTTGCCTTAATGTGACAGATAGAGATAATGGTGGTTCAGTAGCTGTTTTTGTAAGTCTTCAGACGTGTTCAGCACACACTGAAACCAGCTTCACTGAAGCACAGCTGTTGGGGCTTCCTTACAGTGAAGTGAGATTTCTGTTTGTGTTGTGTGCTTTAGCTGAGAGACCTGAACTGTGAATCCTGTTTCCTTTTTCTGTCACACACATGGCTGATGTGTTCTGTAGTTCACATGATGGCCTCGGCCCATATCTGCCATCAAAAGGCAGAAATACCTGGGTTATCTCTGTAAATCAGCACCAGTATGGTGGTGTTTAGTCTAACTCTTCGTGCTTGAACAGTCAGACTCGCACAAGACAAGCCTTTTCAAGTCACTGCTCCTGGAAAACTGTTTGGATTTAGGATGAATGATTGTTGATTTGGATCACACTGGCCCACCAGTAAATGAACCCTCTCCTATTTTACTTCTCATGTGTACAGTTTAACTCTGTACAGGGTGAAGTGTGAAAATGACAGGAGCAGAGCAGGCTGAAGGGTGTTATGTTCTTACATGTGTGTTGTTGCTTTGTTCACAGGGCAGCTGGGGTGTGTGTGAGGGTGCTTTACAAGAATAAACACAGATCTCACCTTGATGCATTGCCTCTCTGACCTGTGAAGACATTTCACACACACTAATGGACCATTTCTTTGAGGTCTTTAGGTGGCTGCAGAGCGGTGCACGCTGTAGCCGTCGGGCAGTGGCTCTGTGTAGACGCTGTATATTTATTTGTCACATCCTGAGTTTGCTCAGTCTTACCAAAGACCTTGACCTTTAGTAAGCCTGCTGTGGTGAAATGTGCGCGCTGTGAAAACAGCCACACTGTTGGTATCGTGTGCTGAACTGGAACTCTTAGTGTTGCTGTATTTTACATAGCTCTTTTACTATAAAAGGTTAACACACTCGCTTTTTCTTGGCTGTGCGGCTCAGCGCTGTCTGTTGTTAGACTGAGAGGGACAGCAGAGGAACACAGAACACTGTTAACATCTTCATGCCATCTGCAAGTTTGGGCAAAAAACTTGAACTGCATAGGTTTCCCATCTTTGATGCTGGCTGAAATGTTCACTTTTCTGGCTTGTTTTGTTACTAAGAGGCAAATTACGTGCATTCAGAGATGCTAATAGACAGTTTTAAAGCTCCCTGTGGACCAGAGACATCCACACTGCTGCCAATACAATGGAGCCAAACTGTGGCTTCACTCAGTACGGAGACTCATTCCATTTAACATGAAACGCCTCATAAAGATGAGCCCTTGACAACAATTGTGCTGATGTGGGTCAAGTTTAATTGACATTGAAAAAATGTTATCATTTTTCAGATGCCTTCATGATTGAGAAGCCCTGTGAAAATATGGAGAAGGTCCGGAGTGACTTCGCCATGGAGACCGAGTCAGATGCTGGAGGAATGGTGGGAGTCCATTCGGCCAAAGGACAGTCTGCTGGATCCACAAGCCCCCTCAATTTCTCACTGAGAAACTTTGGTACTGAGCTCAGGTAAAGCCCTGGGCACGGAGAATGCTTTTCAGATCCGTGAAAACGTGGCTCTAACCTGCTGTGGTTTAACAAAGAAAAGTTACCTTTAGGTTTTTGAGGCCCCGTCACACATGTAGTTTTTCTGCACGGCGACTGAATGGAGTCCCTCAGATGACGGTGGAGGAAGTGGTTGAATCCGTAGTCCAGTAGTTGCTCTACTATGGAGCCATCAAGAAGTTCCCCATTGTATTACACCACCGCCACGTGGTCAAAGATTTTACACACTTACATGCTGGAAATGTTGCATCATAGTCTTTTCTCTTAAATCTAAAAGAAGTTAAGTTATTAGAAAGCAACATCTGCATCAATAGCAACATGGCTGCCCTCTTTGAGTCCAAGCTCATTTCGGATGGTCTGAGCTGATTTGGACAACTGTCAGTTTTTTATGGAAATATTTGATTCTCTTTAACTTGGACTGTAACATCTGGCTTTTCATCAACAAATGGTCCGAATGTTTTTGTGTTGCTGCATAAAGAGCTCACAAATGCTGTCATGGACACGATGACTTTTCAGGAAAGAGCTTACGTCTGTGTTAAACCACACGCTGCCCGACTCTGACGTTGAATAGACCAGATGTTGAGCCAGCTGTCCTGCTGTGGAAATTTTTTTTGCTTAAGACATTAGTCACAGGAATAATGGAAGATTCCATCAAACTAACCTCATGAAGTGTGATCAGAATTTTGCAGATTGTTTTGGAATCTCCGCAAAATTAGCTGCTAACAGTTGAAGAGGGAAAATCTTATGTCGGGTAAATTAGTTTTAAACCCGTGGCAAGCAGTCACTTTAGGCCCCAGCCCTTTTTTTTCCCCCGCCAGTTGGTCTTGTTCTGATACACATATTACACGGCTTCCCACAACAGCAACACTGATTGTTCAGGCCGCTGTGCCGCATTCTGTTTCTCCATTGTGTAAGCTGTAATGACATTATCCTCAGCCTGTTGGGCTGCACAGCATCGGGTTTCTCATGGGAATTTGAACGGGCGTCTCTCCTCTTTCAGGAACTCCATGTCTTATCTGCGGCAGGGCAGAGCCGGGGAGAACAGACGCAGTGTGTTTTACACCAACAGCAACAGCAGTTCAGAGGAGTGGGAGATGGTGGACGCTCCAGCCAAGGACTTTCCTGAACACAAACATCATCCAGAGGCTCACAGGCGTAAGTCCATTCTCCGCTGCCCCGCTCATCCACCCCGTGGCCAGAGGTCCACCCCTCCACCTGAGAATTACGAGCAGGTCTCTGTCCTCCCTCAGATTCCTTCGGATCAGCGTTTACTTTTGATTTCGTGCGCAACTCCTCCCGTCCAAAGCGGCCTCTGCTGCGGGACATGATTGGAACGGGGAGGTTTGGACGCAGCGCTGAGACGCGCGGCCCCGAGAGCGCAGCGCTGGAATGTAACGGCAGCAAAACTTTGGACCCGCAGCTCCGCTTTCAGAGCCAGCAGGAGGAGCTGAGCCAGATGCGGCTGGAACAAGTCAGACTCACAGAAGAGCTGGCCAGCCAGAAGGTAGACTCATTTCTGTTCATTTTCATCATGGAGGAGCCCGTGAACAAATGAGATCTGTTATTTAAAGTTTTCAACAGAAATCAATTGGTAAATCGAATCTTGCCAAACACTCTAAAACAATGCTGTCACTATCAGTTAAATCAGTAAAAGCTTCAGCTAATGCGCTCACTGATACAAAAACAGGGTTACTGATTAGTCATGCTTAACTCAGAAATGAGGAAATGGCAGTTAAGTGCTGTGGTGATCCGTCCCTCTCTGTTCTCTTTTTTCTTTATCTTTTTTTAGACAAGCTTATTGGCCACAATGGCCAACAGTGTTCCTTTAAAAAGGCAACTTTTTGGTTACTCAGTTTGAATCACTCCCACCTGATGCCCCGGGGTGTGTATTTTTCTCACATCGACAACAGGGCATGTCTGTGTGTGTGTTTTTGAAAAACAAAACAAAAAAAAAGATCATCAACTTTGCCTTTAAATGATACCAACTAATATGAAATTGTTTTTTAAAAACTGTTGAACGTGTTTAGGTTCAAGTACTGACGTCTCTCTGGTGTCAAAAGAAACAAAAAATGTCATTAAATATTAGATCCCAGAGGGTTAATCGTGACTGAGAATCGTTACTAATATTCACTTTTTAAATGCTTGCTAGAATGCACCAGAGAAAATAGGTTAACGCTCCCACTGAGCAATCTATATCATGATATTCATGTTGACCAATAATGAATAAAAGCTTTAATTCACTAACTGATTATAAGAAAGTTTCATTTTTAGTTACCAACTCAACTGTTTAAAAAAGAAAGAGAAATATCAAACATAAAAACTGTTCGACGACGCGTGATCTGTTGTTACTCACTATCTTTATTAGTGTGGTATTTCTGCATTTTGTGCCACTGCAGAAACTGCTTGTAGGAATCCACCTTCCCTTTTGAAAACCACAACACAAAGCACGCCTGTGAACATGTGTGCAGTTTTTTTTCTGTCTCTTTGAGATACATGTAAATGTTTTCATCATTTCAGTGAATCCACATCTTCTAAGTCGAACATATCTAATTCCCATTACAGAGCAAAGACTCATCGATTATGCAGAGAAAAGCATCTGGGAAAAATTAAATACTGCAAATACTCCATTTAGCCTCATCTTAACTACTATTTCCTCCTCATTTAGATTACAGTAACCAGTGAAGGGAAAACCTTTTTTAGTATCTGATTAAGAGTTCCGTAGTATTTGCTGCACATGTAAAAACTGTAAATTAAATTTTGAAATGACATGTTTTGGTCTCTGTAGCTCATTTAATTGTTCATAACACGCATGCAGAATGTTTGAGGTTCAAGTCAGTCTCACACTTGCTTCTTGGTAGATGTTAATCATACCCATAGATCTGAGAAAACTTGCATTTTCTTGGAAATATTCAACTATATTTATGACTTTGACCCTTGAACTCCAAGATGGTGTGCTGATAATGAGTCCTCTCGGTCCTGCAGGAGCTGGTGAGACTTCTGCAGCAAACACTACGAACCTCCCAGTGCGACAGGCCCACAGTGTGCCGTCCGGCTCCAGACCCGGCCGCAGACCCAGACCAGAGCCAAAGGACGCCCCTCACCCAGGAGGAGGTCAGTCAGCTGGAGGCGCTGCTTCAGGAGAGAGACGGACAGATCCCGTCCCTGTGCGGCCACATGGAGCGCCTCTCCCTGGAAAAGGAGAGCCTGCAGCAGGAGCTGAAGGGCCTGAAGATCAAGGTGGGGGAAATGAACGACCGGCTGGGCATGCTGATGGAGACCATCCAGGCCAAGGATGAAGTCATCATGAAGCTGTCGCAGGACTCGGAACTCGGCGGGAATCCGGGGGATGGCGGTTCGCCCCCCCACAAAGAGCAGCAGGAGATGGACATCCTCAAGGTAAAAAAAAAAAAAAAATAGCAGCCACTTAGGACAACTTTTTCTAAGAAGTGTGACTGTAGAATTTCTTTCCATTGGAAAATGTAGTCCTAATGCTTAATCCCATCTGTTGTGCCTATATTCATTCACAGGACAGTCTTCAAGGTTACAAATCCCAGAACAAGTTTCTGAACAAAGAGATCCTGGAGCTGACCGTGCTGCGGCGCAATGCAGAGAGCAGAGAAAAGGCTCTAGAAGCAAAGGTACTGACTGCTGTTCAGGTGCTGCTGCTGAATGATTCCACAGTCACAAATGTGGTCTGGATAGCTGTAGGAAAAGTCCAGTGTTGAAAATGATCTAACGATAGCTTCACAGAAGGACAGAAGGGAGGTGGTGATTGTCTGTCCCGCTCCTCTGGGCGTCTGTTACAGTGCACGGCTCTGGAGGCCAAGTTGTGTCAGGTGGAGAGCAAGTATTTGGTGCTGCTTCAGGAGGTGAAGACCCCGGTGTGCTCGTCCTCGGAGCAGAACCCGGCCCGCGAGGTCATCTCCAGGCTGCTGGAGGACGCGCTTCAGGCCGAAAGCCCGGACCAGCACGAGCAGCAGATCTTCAAACCAAACACAGTCAGGTGCGCTGTAAGACATGACCAAGTTTAATTAGACTGAAGCAGATTTTAAATGGATCTTTCGTAAAAAAAGGAAAGAAAGAAAATAACTGCACAAAGAATGAGCTCTGATAATAAAATGATCGGAAGCCTACGTTGTAGGATGTTTGATATTTTAGGAGTTCCATAGCAAGTGAAAGAAGAAGTCTGTTTATGAGCTGCTGATGTTGACGGATCTAAATTCAGTTCGGTTGCTTGTCCTGTTCTACTTTAAATTAACAGCTACATGCCGGTTTCATTGACTGGAAAAACTTGGTCTTCTACTTATTCTCTGTCGCTGTTTGCTTTGTCCCTTGTGCAAGCTCGGGCTCGTCTTATGCAGCCCAGAATGGCAATGCCGTTAAATGTGGCTGCCCTCTGGGGTTGAGGCGGGCGTTTGGATAAACCGAGCACCGCTGATAGCCTCGTGGTGTTCTCTCCCTCAGTGAGTACGACGTGTTCGGCTTTAAGACGGTGCCTGAGGAGGAGGAAGAGGAGGAGAGGCTGATCGCGAAGGTTCGGGCACTGGAGCTGCGGTCCCTGTCCATGACGGACCAGGAGGTGTCCATTGGAGTCAAGTGGGAGAACTTTCTGACCAGCACGATGAACAGAGAGCTGGTGCGCTCGCCGGAGCTGAAGGCTCTGATTCGCTGCGGTGTCCCCCACAAGCACCGCTCCCAGGTCTGGCGCTGGTGCGTCTCCTTCCACGTCAAGAAGTTCCGGGACCACCTGGCACCAGACTATTACGAGACCTTGCTGAACGTGGCCCGGGGGAAGCCAAACCCGGCGTCCAAGCAGATCGAGCTGGACCTGCTGCGGACTTTGCCTAACAACAAGCACTACGCCTCCCCGAGTGCGGCCGGCATCCAGAAACTCAGGAATGTCCTGCTGGCTTTCTCCTGGAGGAATCCAGATATCGGCTACTGTCAGGGGCTGAACAGGTACCAGGGGAACTCTAGCACAGGTCTCTGCGTTTTGCCTTTTCACCCTGACTGATTATTCACTATGCTTCCTTCAGGCTCGCTGCAATTGCCTTGCTCTATTTAGACCAAGAGGATGCCTTTTGGACCCTCATAGCCATAGTGGAGGTCTTCATGCCAAGAGACTATTACACCAAGACCCTGCTTGGTTCTCAGGTAAATGTTCTCTGCTTCTCTGGTGGGTACATTGCAGTAATGGGCAGGAAGGGGCTCAGGTGGCGTAGAATGACCCTCCGTGTGCCTTGGCTGTGTTCCTGCAGGTGGACCAGCGCGTGTTTAAGGACCTGATGAGTGAGAAGCTGCCACGCCTTCACGCCCACTTTGAGCAGCATAAGGTGGATTTCTCCCTCATCACCTTCAACTGGTTTCTGGTGGTGTTTGTGGACAGCGTGGTGAGCGACATCCTCTTTAAGATCTGGGATGCCTTTCTGTTCGAAGGACCAAAGGTAAGAAGGCCACTTCGCAGGACTGTCCTGTGTTTCTTCTTTCTGATGGCTCAGAAAATTGTTTGAGAAGATTATTCATGGAGATACTGAGTAAAAATGTGTATATTGAGGAGGAATCATTCCCAATCAGTTTATTTGTTGGTATTGAATTTGCGAAGGGAAAATATTCCTGCCCGACCCTAGAGAGGAACACAGCACACCTATCTGCTCTGTGATTGGACAGTTTGACTTGTCATGTGGTTCCTGTGTCACTGTGACCGGTGACTCTGTTCCTTTTCTGCAGGCATGTTTACTAAAAGCACATCTGCTTTTTGGTTTTGCTCTAAGTTCAGTTTTCGTCACGCACCAAAGCTCTGCGTTGGTCACACCGGTTCTGTGTCTTTAAATATGGAGCCGGGTTTGTGCCTCTGAGGCTCAGATCTGGGCGCTGTTTCTTCTGAGCAGTCACATGGCTGATTTCACAGCTTCGATCTTTTCTTCTCCGCAGATTATATTCCGATTTGCTCTCGGCCTCTTCAAGTACAAAGAAGAGGATTTTCTGAAGCTTCAGGACTCCACAACCATCTTTAAATATCTTAGATGCTTCACTCACACGATCCTGGATTCCAGGTAGAGTGCCTGCATTATGGATTTGTGTTTGAGTGTCCCAATCATTAGGGGGATAAACTTTCTGAAAGCTGGTCGTTTTGAAATTATCCCTAATTATTTGCACTATACGGCAGTGTAAGTGTGCTTAATGCTGCAAAAAGGTGTTTTGTTTAGTCTTTTTGTGTGCATGTTACAGATGCGCTGTGTCGTCCTATTCTGGGAGTTTAACAGTTTGTGATGTTTTGATGGTTGATATCTTAGCTCTTGACACCTTTTTTTATAGCGTTAGTGTTAGCGTTTGTATTTACCACTGTGGTGTTACATCTACCTTAAAACCTTAAAAAAAACTCCACAGAAACAAACAAACAAACAAAAATTCATGCAATATGTCGTTTTTGTCATCCAGGAAACTGATGAGCATCGCTTTTGTTGACATGAACCCGTTTCCCATGAGGCAAATTCAGAACCGCCGTTCCTTTCATTTGGAAAAAGTCCGCCTGGAGCTGACGGAGCTGGAGGCCATCAGACAGACCTTCCTCAGGGAGAGGGACACGAGTCAGGAGAGAGGGAGCTTCGTCAGTGATGATGATGAGGACAACTGACGTCAAATCTGTGTCCCTGAATGGCTTGCTGAAGAAGGAAGACAAACAAAGCATCTAATTGATGTTTTGAAGTGGTTGAGGGTCTTGTTGGCCTCATTTCGTCTTCAGAGTTGGTCTCTGCATCAGAGCTGGAACAATGAGCCAAGTCACATGATATCAAAGGACCAAAAAATATCAGTATTCCTGCCACCTTTTTGCAAATATATGTTTTTTTTCTCTTTTCTTGCTGTACGCTTCTATGTTTATATCGTTGACAACAGTGAGCTTCTCTTTACAATCCAAATCAGTATTTTCACACGGCTGTGACTTTTTTATGGTTGTTGATTTTTAAGCACTGTATGTTTGAATTATTTTCCTTCTGGAGCCCTTCCTTTCCTTGATTTTTTTCCCATTCTTCCGATCAACATCCAATACATTTTGGTCACTGATGCTGAAATTAAAACTTTGTTTCATCATCTTGCCTTAAAAAAACTTACATAGTTTAGGTCATTTTAAAGTGTTGCAAGAATTGTGAGAACCACTGTTGTCTTTTTGTTTTTAAAATTTTGTATCCATTGTTATGGTATCAAATCATTTAAAACAACTTTGATTGTTTACATGTCCCCAAAGACTCTTTGGAAGTGCAAGTGTTTCGCTCTTACATTGGTATTCGGCTTTATGTAACAGCTACTGACTCGGGAGTAATTCGTATAGTTATTCCAGTCAAAGCCACCCACTGTTGGATCCCTTCAGACCACCTGACCCACGAACGGCGTTGTGTTTCGGTGTGCTTGAACCTCCCTGAGCTGTATCGATTAACTCAGTTGTTGCTGAATGCTCAGAGAAATAGTGTGTCGGTTCCTGAATGCTGCATTTGTTTTTCTGAAAATGCTGGCGTAATTTCATGGATTGTCCTCACAGGGGCAGTGTGCCATTTGTGGAGTGTTTACTCAGCTCACGGGTACCCTGCACACAGTGTAGCTGTAGCTTATTGGAAATGGATGTGAAGTCAGTGAGTCGACGTGTTTGTTGAAAGGGAAGCATTTCACTCAATCATTGGGCGCGTGGAAAATGCTCTGCATTACCTGTAGTTTTATAGTCTTAAGCCCTGACTCCTTACTCTGAACCAAAGTGGTTAAGTTGATGCAGCTTAACATCTGTTGCGAGCCTCTTGATGAGAGAGAAAAGCTTCACATCTCTGACAGTTTTCTCTGAATGTTTAATTTCCTCATGCTGATGGGTTTACAGAGATCCTTTCCCTGTCAATGCCAAACTTTAACCACTTCTGTGAATTGAATTTAAACTGAAGCGCAGTGGTAGGAATTTCATTTGTATCCATTCATGGGAGCAGGCCTCTCTTGAAAATGTCCAACCCCCTATATTCTCTTTCTCTTTTGACCGCCCTTGATGTTAAAAGGGTCAAGCAGTAGGCTTCAGTGTTTACTCCATGCACAGCTTTTCCCGCACGAGTTCTTTGTTTGCATTTATGTTTTCCTCTTTTTGACGTTCAGTTACGATGTTCATGAAAAATAAGCTACATTTACCTCTCCGGCCCGTTTCTCTTTTCCTCTTTCCTTTCTCTTTTTCCTGCAGTGTATTGCACAAGTGTGGTGACAAGATGAACTTAGAATATTATTGGGCACTTCACTTTTTTCCATGTTTATCAGTCTTATTATGGTCATTATTATTCAGTTTAGTGATGACAAGTCCATAGCTTGTACGTTAAAGATTTAAGCATAAACCACTCTGTTTTTTGTAAAAAATTGAATTTTAAGATTCAATAAACATTGGCTGACTTAATCTGCTGTATCTCTTTTGTAGGTAAAAAGAGCACACACACAAACACACACATATATGGTCAGTTCCTTAAAAGCATGCTCAGAATATGGCCTGCCTCACTGCTCCATGCTGCACTTTCATAATGCAGCCATCAGAGAGGGGGGAGGGACTTGTGCAGACACAAAAGCCTGATGGTTCCTCCGGGTTGATGACAGAACAACAGAGACGCCAGAGCGCACTTATCTGAGTCAGCCATGAGAAGACCACACCAGCTGTAGGAGACCTGGGACCCTGGGCCAGTTTATCATCCCCTCTCTGACAAGGTAAGAGCTAAGGCTTTGCAGTCAGCAGCTGGTGGAGCCTCTCATGTGAAACTTAAGAAATGCTGAAAGGAAGTTTGTGGTATATCAACTTGTGATTATTTTTTCTTTTTATATTTTTCCACTGTGCAGTTCTTCACCGCTTAAGCTTTAAAGTTGTATCCAGATTACATAATATTTACAAAGCCTGTGCTGCTGCCAGTTTCAGCCTTTCTAACAGAGAAAAACATTTCACAACAGAGGCGCCCTGCCCTACTTAACTAGAAATGCTCTTTTCTTTTCTACTGTAATCCTGCAATAAGCACAAGAGCCCTGTTATACGGCCCGGCTTGACACAGTTGCGGGAGTTGATCATTAGTGAGACGGGTTAAAGATTTGAGCAGCTTTCTCAACAGCCAGGTGAAAGTAGGTGCAGCTCACTGATGGATTGCAATTCAACAAGCTGGAACATGTGGTAAAAATTTTCAAACCTTCAGTCGGGAACCAACGGGGGCACTTCTTTGTATCATCAGGGTTGGCGCCGAGGAGAGGACAACACACTGGAGGGACAAATCAGCAGGCTTCAGTGACTCATGTCAAAGGGACAGCTACATCAATGAGGACACCAGGCATGGCGGTATTCAAGCAACAAAATGTGGACGAGTTCTATGAATTTGGAGTAGAGCTGGGAAGGTAAGGAATTCTCAAACTTTTTTTTTCTTTTGACAAAGTATGCACAGAGGAAGATGTTCAATACTGGCCTAACTGCCCGAAAGTAGGTAGAAGTTTACTGAAACCGATGACCCCTCAAAGGCAAACACATGCTTTAGAAAACATGCTCGTATTTGGGAAAAGATTTGCCAACCTTGGGGTGAAATTTCCACACGTTTTCCTGCTTTTTCACCCTGAGTCACGGACTTGTGCCTTCAGGTTGAGTGAAGCCAATCAAGTCTGCACAGAACAGACATCAAGGAAACTGTCTCCTGCGGAAATACATTTCAGGAAGTTGAAAGAGAACACTACGGGCCTAGGAAGCAAAGCACCCATTTTACTCTGGACGGCCTTAATATTTGCAACAACACATAGCTAACGTGTAAAAGGAAAACATCTGGCCTTTCACACTGTCACTATTAATCAAAGTACACAAAGTCTTCACCATTGGCATCTTAAGTATGTTTTTACCAAATGCTGCAGTTTCTCTGATAAGGAAGATTTGTCCACAGAATCTTTATCTTTTATGAAGATTCCACATTTAGTTTTTATTCTCTATACATTTCAAAGGTATCTGTGAAGACTTTTCTGAATAGTTAT
The DNA here is from genome assembly GCA_013363375.1 of Menidia beryllina. Taxonomy (NCBI): domain Eukaryota; kingdom Metazoa; phylum Chordata; class Actinopteri; order Atheriniformes; family Atherinopsidae; genus Menidia; species Menidia beryllina. The sequence continues at coordinate 4,412,918 of JABUIW010000072.1, forward strand.
TGATACTAATAACTACAACTAATGTTTAATTAGCATATAATGAAACAGGTACGTATCATTTGTAGATAACTATCTGTCATATGGAAGAAAAACTAATATTCAGGCTTAAAAGAAGGTTGTTCACCCAATGCAATCAATAGTTTATACAAAAAACACATTTCAGAACTCTGAAAGTAACATAAATGCTGTTCAGCAACAGTCGATTATATCACTGCTTCGTTATAGATGCAGATGTACAGGTTCAGAAAAAATTGGCTGTTTGTTGATTCAAATTTCTTCCTCCAAAAGCTTCATAAAAGGTTTCATAAAAAGCTATTTAAAACAACACACAGTTTAATTACTTCAATCAGCAGGCTTTGAACAACTGTCTCTTTTTGTTGGAGCTTGACAAGTGTCACAACTCCACTGTGAGTGTATGAAACTTTTCGGTTGTGGTGAAAAGCCACAGATGTTCAGTCACCATATCATCACAGCTGTACGTTCTGCTCGCAGGAGTGTTGATTTGTTGCGACAGCTTTCTGATGAGCCAGAGAGAGCGTTTCTCACTCTGCCCACACTTATCTGTTCAGAGAGCTCCACAGCTCAGAGGTGGAGAAATTTGATCAAAGGGGGCAGAAATGGATATGTGTTGCATGTTTAAGCTGTTCTGTGCTCCGTGGAAGTGTTGAGCTGTGTCTTTGGGGGAAGTCGATTTATCATTCTGCCCTCCTGTTGGCAGGTTTTGATGTTACAGGACCACCTACTGATGCACGCAGTGGTTCTTTCCACCGCTGACGCATAGTCTGGGGGGAAACCTAGCTGTGAAGCTATCCATAGCTTGAGTTGTAGGCTTTAATTGACAGATGTAAAGCTCCTGCTGGTCGGGTGACGACACTTCTGACGACATAGAGGAGGAAATGTCACAGATCAAACTGGTGGCTGCCAGCTCTTGCGTGAGACCTTCCAGAGTGCGGTCCGTTGTCATGTAATTCTTCCCCTTTCTTTGGTCACAGCACCAGTTTGCCTTTCAAACAGTTAATAAAACAACATCATGTTTCCAAGCCACTGACAGGCAAAAAGGGTGTGACGGAACAGAAACAAATGACGTTCATTCCCTCCTCATTTTGAAATCGGAATGTTTGTCATTGTGGCTCTAACAGTGTCTTTATAGCCTGACAGTTTTCACTTGTTCACTTGTTTGTCTGCAGAATGGGGGCATTTCTCTATACACGTTTCATCACGTGTCTCTTTTATCAAGCCCCACATACTCAACAAGACTGAAACATTAATCGGTGCCAAATTGAAGGGAAATTATTATAAAGATGTAAACATAAAAGACATAAAATGTTGATAAAAAAATAAACTAGCTCTACCCCAATAAAATTTTCATTGACTCTACCTAAGTGTTAGGAATTTAAAATCAGCTCCAAATTTAAATCAACTTAAATAATTATCAAGCTGCCCATATGTAAAAAAGCATTTGTTTCATTGCACCAGTTCCTGAGTAAATAAGGTCCTGGAACAGAGAAGGACTGATTTTTCCTTTCTTTTGATTGTAAAAGTGAGAATTAAACACTGGCATGTTCCAACTGACCTAAGATATTAAACCTAACACCTGCTGGCAAATTAGATTTGTCATTGTGAAACACTTCTAAGCCTGCTGATAGTAAGCCAAAACCACGAGCGTCACTAAGTAGTTTTGCAAATTTGTCAGCATGTCTCTTGTTATGTATTCAAATCAAGGCAGAAGCCTTTGAAAGGTCACATTTCAGTGCAGCTTGTGTGCAGATCGTCTTTGTAATTGGTATCTACTAGCTCTGATCTCTTTGTAGTAGTAGTAGACAAAGTCACGCAGAAGGAAACTAAATAAAGGAAACAGAAGTCCGGAGAGATGCAAAGAGGGCAGCAACGTGCATTTTAAGCTGCAGCACTCTGGGGCCAAATGTGCAAAAGAGAAAAGAGCCGACTGTTGACAGGTGCTGCTAATGAACTAAAGTCTTAGAATTCCCTCAAGGAGATTTACTGTACGCAGTGTATCTATAGCAGAGACAGGAGGTATGCATATAAGCAGGAGGAAAAGAAAGCGTGTACTCAGTTTTGAGAGTTACTGCTGTTGAGCAAGTAAAAAGTGATGGAGGGGATGTCCGCGTTGACCTTTTCGAGCATTCCAAAAGTTCCTGTTTGACAGCGGCCAACCCATGACTGTCAGTAGGCAACGCTGCCTCAGATATGGCGGCAGACAAATTGTGTGGTGTCATGTTTTCAAGCACAACAGATGTTTTATCTTCCGCACTGATCATTCATACAGTTGAAGTCTCTGCCGCCTCCCCCTGCTGGACCTCGCCTCGTAGGAGCAGAATGAGGAGATGTTTGGGTTGGGGCGAGGGTCGGTTTTGAATCTGGCTGTCTTTGTCATAGTGCCCCAGAGATTTGTCAGACAAGAAACGTGTTTAAAAACTGGGTCGGCGCCATTTGTCCGAGCATTCCTCCAACCTTGGTTGTGGATAATGACCTTCAGCTGTTGGAAGTGGAAACTCCGTAGAGATCTGGTACTTTCAACCCCGACGGGGCAGCTTAAGGACTAAGACGGACGGCACGCCTGGCCCGTTGTGGAATACCACTCCCAGCATCACTCCGCTCGTCTCTGTTATTCTACACTGTGTTACAACACCACAGTAAAGCTTCCACACTTTCTCTTTGCCTTGAGCACTTTTTCACATTTGGACAACTATTATCCAAAGCCGTTATTAAGTATTGCTCAACCGGAGAATCGAGGGGTTTGTCGCTGCTCCTGCCATGTGACAGATCCTCCCCTTCCCTTAAGAGTTAACGATGCCCGTGTTTGTGTGTGGAACTTCCAGCGTGATGCTCCCTCCTCCTCGGTCCACATTATCACAATCATATCTATCATGACCAGCCTTTTGGGAGCATCAAGGAATTGATCGCACACAGGGAGCATTTGAGATTCCGTTCTGTATCTCCAACTTGTCCTGTTTTTCTTTCTTTCCATATGGTATGTCTCTGTACAAGCAAGCTAAAATGAACAGCTCCGTACTCACTCTGCACTCCTTTCATGCTCTCTCCCAGAACATGTTTGCACAGGAGTTACATTACCATAATAGGTACCTGGAGCTTTAGGGTTTTATAGACATCTTTTTTGAAAGCTCTTCTGTTGCAACCAATTGTGAAGTCCAAATGCCTTTTGTTTTAATGGGGCACACAGGTCATTGTGGGAGATAGAGTCGCTAACATCTGCGTAGTCCTAGCACCGCGTTTTACATGTCTCCTATTTGAAGATGCTGAGGTTATGGTTTCTAGTATTGCTATTATATAGTGGATTAAAAAAAATCCAGCCCTGCTGTACAGCGGTTTCTTATTACAATATAGGAGTTCATTGAGGTCTATGGCCATTCATTTGTGGACAGCTCTCTTATGGTCCCATTGAGGTCTGAGCTTTTATTGGGTCAACGCCACACCTTAGTTCTTTTCTGTTTCAGGCATGTTGCTGCAGATTTGTCACCATGGTTGGGATCATTGTTCAGTTTCAGGGGGTAAAAAGGTTTCAGCCAAGCCTTTTGCTGCCAAAAAAATGGCCTAATGTTAGACTCTTGACTATTTGGTATTCAGGGGACTATACTCCACGACTGCAAGGAGTCCAGTAGATGTTTCTCAGATACACCTGATGATGTACAGTTAATCAAATGCAATTGAAAACAACTGACCTTCTTTATTTGTAAATCATTTATTTAAAACACCTTTCTGTATTGTGCATACAATTCTGTTAAGTTGATGCTGAACTAAGGAACTGATCGTGTTTTGTCAACCTGGCGTTGTATTTAGCTGATTTTAAGACACGGTAAAGAATCAGAATTGTTGTTCTTTTCATCTTTTGCTAGGAAATATTGTAGAGTTCTTTCTTTTTCAGATGAGGTCATGCTGTTGTTATAATAAGTAAGCTAGGGATAGGGTGTGTCTTTAAAAGAACAAACTGGCTCAACTATCCCCCACTAATGTGGTCAAAGAAAGACCAAACTGTCAAGAGTGGTTTGAAACCAGAGAAGTGATCACTGTGTATTGTATATCTATTTGTTTAGTGATGTGTTGGCATTATATCTATTATTATCAGGACTCTCTTAAAGTTGAAGCTGTAGTAGCCACTCCTAACCTCCACCTCTTCTAACTGGACAACCCTTTCATTCCCTCCTAAAGTGTACAGAAGTGGTATGTCAAGAAAAAACCCCAAAGTGCAGCTATATTTAGCCCACAAGCTGGAAGTGTGGAGATAGTCCTTTCCACAATGTATGAAATGCCTGCCAATACTATGCTTTTCAATATCTGTAAAGCAGAGAAAACTTGAAATCAATACCATATTCAGTAAAGGAATCGGGGAGGTTCCCAGTGTCTCTGTGTGATCAGTCCTCTTTATACTTTTAAAACAAATGAAACTCTCATTTCTCCCATCAATCATAATCCTTGCATTCAGGCTCTGGTAATTGGCCTTGCATTTTTCCCATACTTCATCAGTTGACTGGTCTCCAGCTTTGAACTTACTGGGACAAAGTTGAGACACACAAATGTCTTAATGATGTGTCACAGTTGATGGTGTATATCAAACAGAGAAGATAGTTTTGCCAGCATTGAATATGAGCCACAGCACTGCAGGCTGTGACAAACCTCAGAAACAAAATCAGATGTCCTACATCTGTGGACCAGCGCTGCTGTGGGTTAAAAGAAAACTATGTCGCCAGCAAGTCAACAGTCACCATTAACATCCAGAGTTACGTTTTAGAAAACATTATTCATCAATTGTAAATTCACTGAAGATACATTACATTAGTGATTTTGAGTAAGATTATTTCCAAAAATTCAAAGAATATCATCCTGATGGGAGGGCTCATAATAATCAAAGCACGGGATCCAAGTAAAATAAAAGATAAAAAAAACTCTTCTTCTTTTATGCTGTTGAGAATACCAAAAATAATCATTGTTAAGATGAGTCATGCATAAAGAGTGGGAAAGTTTGATGGAAATTTGTTTTGTGTTGCTTTTGGTTAACTTTTTAATTTAAATGCAGTGGATTTGTAACATACATATTTCTGCTTGGCCTGGTAATGGAGGATAATTGCCCTGGAAGGTTGTTTTTCCAGTCTGTGAAGAGTGGGCAGGTCAGCCCACAGCAGGAAACCAGTAAAGCAGCAGGCGTGGCAGAGGGCTTAGTTTAAAGGTTGATAATACAAGTGCTTCCCCGATAACAGAGATACAGACACTTCCCACATTTTGTCAGCTGGGTTTCTTCTCGAACTCATTATTCTGTCAGCTGAAAGATTATCACTGAATTAAGGTTTCTAAGGTAAGAGTGACAACAAAAGCAGATGTCTAACTGCGTAAAGCAGAGCGTTAGTATATACTCATTCATGTGAGGGACAGAAGAAATAACAGTCAGCAAAACATGAGCACAATGATCCAGTTATAGTCATTCTGAAAGCCCCACCCCTGGACAGAAATATTCAGAGTTTTTGGGATTCTTTCAGTGGACTGAACCTTTGAGGATGGGTAGAAATTTGGCAGGAAGTTAGAAGGAGTGGGAGGACAGAGACTCCATCCACACTACGGCCTGTGTGATTGTTCTGTGTTCAGCCAGGAAACAGGAAGTGATGGACTATAGCTCAATATTTCAGACATTCTTGACACATGGCTTCCTCTGTGATGTCTATCTGTCTGCTCATATCCTGTTATTTCAGAAAGGTACCTGTTCTGCCCTTATTATTGAAAAGAAAATACCTAAAAGAATTCAAATATGAACAGTGGGCATTAATGTTAGCATTTCTTTTTCTTTTGTGTGTGCAGTGGGCAGTTTGCGGTTGTCAAGCGTTGTAAAGAGAAGAGCACAGGTGTGGAATATGCAGCCAAATTCATCAAGAAGAGACAGAGTCGGGCCAGCAGACGGGGCGTGAGAAGAGAAGAGATTGAGAGGGAAGTGGACATCCTGCAGCAGATCCAGCATCCCAACATTGTAGCCCTGCACGATGTGTATGAGAACCGCACAGATGTGGTTCTAATCCTTGAACTGTGAGTAGCTGCACGATAGTGCAAAGTAAAATGATTAGAAGCCACAAGTTTGCTTCATTGTTTACCAACTCATTGTTAAAGCTCTGCTTACTCAAACCCCCCCAGTGAGGGATCCTGTGTCATATTGGACCATATGTCTCTCACAATGTAAATAATGCTTATGCCTCAGAGGGGCCCTATGTAGGTCAACTGAGGTCCTGGGAAAAATGGAAAGTCTAATTAGAACAAATGAAACTCTCTCCAATTAAAGTTATGGGGAACTGACAGGCAGAAACAAGCTGACTACAAACTGCAAGATGACTGTAATTTGGTCAGCCTGAAAATCTTTCTGCTTTGCACATATAATACTCATCTATATAATGAAAGCCATATTACAGGTTTGTTTGGGTTTAAGAATAATACCCTTGATTTTTAAAGGAGTACAAAGATTATATACAAAACAGAGATAGGCTGTTACCAAAAAAAAAATATCTAAGGCATGCCCAACAGAGTAATTTCTTCAGATAATGTCGTGAACAGGCCTTGACCCACGTTATCTAAGTCCTCAGTGACTGAATGTATACGCATGTGTATGTTTGCAGGGTCTCCGGAGGAGAGCTGTTCGATTTCTTGGCTCAGAAAGAGTCTCTCAGTGAGGAGGAGGCCACTGAGTTTATCAAACAGATCCTCGACGGGGTCCAGTACTTCCACTCCAAGAGTATTGCACATTTTGATCTGAAGGTACAAAAGACTCTGTGTGATTTTGGAGTGATATATGTGCAGCAGGTGTCTGGTTCTTGTGCTCCTAGGCTTTCTCTGTTCTGATTCACATGTCCTTCCTGTTTTTTGTGGCAAGCATCCAGACTCAGAGCAACACCACAAGGTTATCTCTTCTCTGTCAGAGCGATGTCGCCCACGCTGCTCTCTGAAAGTGTCTGTCCTGTTTTTCTACAGCTCCCCCTCGCTCCAAATGGGTTTTGTCTGGCAATTAGTGAAAAAGAACATAGAGCAAAGGGCTTGGTTTAGACCTGCTTCAGGCAATGACCTTCTCTGTACAATGACAGATCTGTTCACTTAAAAGTGCTGTGAAATCTGGAGACGGTTAGAGAAATTGTTACATTTATCATCTGTAAGTGCAGTTGTTGTGTGGCATGTGACTTTATTAGGATTTGTTCTAGATGAAGAAAAAAAAAACTTTTTAGGACAGGAAGCAGTTTGTATAAAATACATTCCGTTTTGTCCTTTTTTTTGTTTGTTATGAGCCATATTTAAAAAAGGCAGAATATGGTTTAACTTGACTTGATACTAATGTGCAATGAGATACAATTTGCACTGCGATCCTGTCACTGTCAGGAGCACTCACATGAGGAGAAATTAGATTAAAAAATCTTTACATTCAGTTGTACACTAACAAAGATAACTGTTTTTCTTTAATGCATACACTAAAGGCCTCTTATTCCAGGTAACAGGACTTTAATAGCAGTTTGTGTATTTCCCTTTCTTGATAGTTGCAGAAAATCTGATGACAATTTGTTTCGTATCTGCAGCCTGAAAACATAATGCTGCTGGACAGGAACGTTCCTCTACCTCGCATTAAAATCATAGACTTCGGACTAGCACATAAAATCGAAGCTGGGGCAGATTTTAAAAACATTTTCGGCACGCCTGAATTTGTTGGTAAGTTCTTTTCTGACATTCTAATGGGCTGCTTTGGCCCCAGGATGCTTGTGATGTTTGTTAAGTGTGCACGGTCTATTTTCAGCTCCAGAGATAGTCAACTATGAGCCACTAGGATTGGAGGCAGACATGTGGTAAGAGCCTTTAACTGTCTCTGACACTGCTGACTTCCACGCAACAGGTTTCAGGGCATAACTTCAGATTAACCTTCTCCTGTTTTTGCAGGAGCATCGGAGTCATCACTTACATCCTGTAAGTCGGCGGTGTTTGCGATTGTGGGTGGGCATGTGATATATCCAAGATGGGTTCTGGCCGGAGTGTGAATGTTTGTGATGTCGTTCCAGTTTGAGCGGCGCGTCTCCTTTCCTGGGCGACACAAAGCAGGAAACACTGGGAAATATCTCAGCAATGAACTATGAGTTTGATGAAGAGTTTTTCAGCAACACAAGCGAGCTGGCAAAGAGTTTCATCAGACAGCTTCTGGAAAAGGACACGAGGTAAAAGAAAGGGAAAAAAGTGGAAAGTGAAAGGTCAAACCTGACAGTTCTGTACACCGCCCAGAAATGTAATAATATTCACCCAGTATAGAATCAGCAGGCAGTCGAATTCAAGGATTAATGTTTGATTGTTTTTGGTATTTCACCACATGAAATAAGATAAGAAAACAGATCTCACACAATAAACTAATAATTGGAAATCAACCATTTCTCGTCGTTATTTGTACACATGTGAACCATTAAATCCTCACATGTGTTTCCATTTAAAAACACATCCTGGAAACTTGGTATTCCTGTGAGTGTTAGGTCTGAATGAATTCCTCAGAGATTCACATTCTTGTGTGTGACAGATCAAGACGCTCTGTGTCTGGGTTTATCAGGTGTATTTACTCAGCTGCATTCTCTTATCGTTGTAGAAAACGAATGACTATACACGATGCCCTGAACCACCCCTGGATAAAGGTATGCACTTGCTTAATGCTGTTTTGTTGCATGCTTTGCATAATCCTCATCATGCCCTATTAAAAGGAAAGAACATTTGCCAGTTCACGCTTAAAATGTAACAGGATCATTTCCATAAAGCTTCTCTTTAAAAGTGCAAAGAAATTTGACCACAGTCTCCAAATCCCAGAGTTCACACCCGTTAGCTGAATATGTTTTTTGACAGCTCTCCCACTGGGGATATTTTTTCCACCTCTCACATCCTGGACCCAATCCATCTAATACATCCCGGGGCAACCTGTCAAAGTCTTTGTGTTCTAATCTGATGGTACTAAAGCAAGATCCTACTAATTGAATAGTCGACGGCATGGAAATGTAACAATGTCCGACGTGATGGACGAGCAGCTCAAACAAGCGGCTGAAATGCATGTCGTAGGTGTTTTTCTGCGGAGCCTCATCCTGTTTGGATCCAAGCATGAAGCCAGGAAACATTACGCACTCATCAAGAATGTTTGTTGTGTATTTGGCGCCCTCACCAGCCACGGCTTTTGTCTCAAAAGGGTCGCGCACTAATCCCTTCATTGGCACATCTGCTGGGATTTTCACAGCTGTGTGTGTTTTCAAGATGCAACAATGAGCCAACCTCTCACTCAGTGTCCCCCCTCCACCCTTCTGTCCGAAGTCCTGCGGCCACACGGGCGAGGACGTGGCTGCGTCCGAGCTCGAGAAGAAAACGGAGCAGCGGAAGACCAAACGTCTGAAGGAGTACACCATCCAGTTGCACTCCAGCATGCTCCAGAACAAGACATATGCAAACTTTGAACGTTTTGCCAATGTAGTGGAGGGCATCGGCTTGATGGAGGCCGGCCTGTCAGAGGTTGCAGGGGACCACCACGCCCTGCAGTGTGACATAGAAGCTCTGCTGACCGTCTACAATCACAAGGAGGCCCGGTACCACGAGGAACGGGAGGCCGTGAGGAAGCAGCTCTCTCAGGCCGCCTACGAGTTCCGGAAAGTGGAGGCCACCCGGAGACTGCTGCGGGAGGACATTAAGGTGATGGACGCCGGTCTGGAGAACATCAGCGGGAAGTACGAGCACCGGCAGAGCCAGCTGGACGCTCTGCGGCAGGAGCTGAGCTCTGAGCTGCAGTGGCTGCAGGGAGTGCTCGGGTCACAACTGGCCGAGGGAGCCGGAAGCGGCGGTCCGAGTTCAAGCATAACGCGAGCTCTGATAGATGTGCTGCAGCCATCCTGCGGAGCTGAACTGTGCCCTGAGGCCCAGCTGCCGCTCACAGAGTCCGGATAACAGACACCACCCAACCAACACGTTCATTTCTTTACAGCAACCAAAAACATTCTCTGTCTGCCTAGTTGTGTAGACTTGTTTTATGGTCATGATATCAATATGACTTTTTGCACAATATTTTATGTTTTTTTTTTTTATTGTTATATTTAATTGATATAAATTAATGACATTTATTTATTTTGACTGAGGCAAAGAACAGTATACTGTGATAAACATATTCAATAGTGTGTTTGTTGTAAAGGCTCATATATGGGTTTTATAAGCCATTTCATTGATAATAAATTTGTGTTTTATTTTTGGATACTTGCAATGAATACTCGGCATTTGGTTTTGGAAGTTAAACAAATGGATGGAGACATGATTTAAGAGGCTGATTCCAGGACTGCAGACATTCTCAGAATAAGCATAAATACAAAATGGAATATATGCAAACAAACATACATCTACATCTTCTCATTCTCTTTAAGAAATGGAACTTTTTTATTGTTTCTTTGTTTCATTCCATTTGGTGTTAAAGTTTGCTTGTTTGTTTGATTTTATTTATTTGTATGTTAACTTTTATAGTCTTTCTGAAAAGCGATGTGCAGCCTACAGAAAATATATTTTGTAATAGGGTACCAATGAGCACTTTTATCTTGTATTGAAGCTTTCAAGATTTCTTTATTAGAAATGTCTGTATTTATTCCATCATTTCTTTCTTGGAAATGCCCTTAGAGCAGTAAATCCATCACTCATTACTGGTTCTTTTTTTTCACACTTTTAACCTTTATCACCCCTGAAATAAATTTCATACTGCAATGAACATCCAATGTGTTTTTCTGGTATCTATTAGATGTATACTGAAGCCAGTTAGAACAAAATGTATCAACTGATGGAGGATTTGATATTTAAATGAATATTCTCATTGTGTGTCCACAGCCTCTGAATTCCAGACAGGCCATGGTGAAGAGACTGTCGGTGGTCAACTTGGAGAATTTCAGGAGACAGTATGCCAGACGACGGTGGAAGGTAAACGGTGTGATCTGCATGACGTCCTCAGAATTTAGTCATAGCGGCTGATGATAAAAGAAAAAGTTGATTGATAAACATTTCTATATTTATTTCTTTTTTACAGCTGTCATTCAGAATTGTTGCTCTGTGCAACCATTTAACAAGGATCATGAAAAAAGGCCAGAAGCCGCCTGAGGAGGATGGGGTAGGCACACATTGTTTTACAGCTCGTAGGAATGGTCCTTCAGCAGTAGCTGTTTGGGAAATGAGTGTCAGGACTTTCTCTATAAAAGTTATAGTTGTTGCTGCTCTCAAACAAAAAACCTACACAGCTTGCAGCTGATAGCACGTGTCTCACTTACAGTATGAGAACATGAAGTGGTAATAGGGCCAATTATGTATGCTCATTAGTCTACAATTATGCCTGAAACAAAACAATAAGATGTAGAAAACATTTCTGAAAGGGTTGGTTGTTCCATTTGACTTGAAATATATTTCCTTGTCTCAAACATCTATATTTTTTGTAGAGAGATTGTGAAAGTGACCAAGAGGAGGACGTTCTGAGGAGAAGACCGAGGACCCGAAAGAGAAGCAGCACTTCCTGAGATCAGTTTGAAACTGTTGCTCCACCTGGTAATGTTGTTGTTTTTCTATGAAGACAGCTCATCCTTTGCGCGTCACCGCTGCATCCTGCCACTTCTAAATCCAGGCCTCTGTTTTCTGACTGTAAAAAGCATGACAAAACATGTTATTTACAGGAACTCAACCTATATGTTCACAGATGCCAAGAATGTAGATTACTTCCCCTAAAAACTGCAGTCTTAAAAGCTCCTCAGCTGTTGTGTGACAGTCCCAGAGTCATACACAGTGTTTTTTTCTTTTCTTTTCTTAACTTAAAGATTCACAACAGTGTTTTTTTTCCAAGTACAGGCATTGTAAATTAAATGGGTTCAGCACTGTAGGACGACAAATGTTAGCAAGTGTTGGCAACCAAACGTTTACATGTTGTTCTGCTTAACAAACATGATGCCTCTGCAAACAAAGTGTTAAATGTTCATCCTTCTTGTCTGTTACCTTAAGTCTGTACACTATGCTGATTTAAAAGTTTACCGAAGTGCTAGAAAGGATTTTTCATCAAATGACCCTTATGCAAGAACCGGCTTTTATCTCACATGTACATAAAGACACTGTATAGCTCTTTATAAATATACATATATGTGTATGTATATATGTGCGTGTGTGTGAAACTAATTCAGCAGTTTCAGGCTGAGACTGTGATGAATTAATGGTTTAATAGAAATACTGTAGAAATACGGTCAGACAAATGTCTTAATTTCTGCTCTACTTTCTCGTGGCTCAAAAGCTGTTTACTGTTTTAAACAAAAAATGTTTTATTTTTCTGTACAGTTGTATGAACTGTAAATTCATGAACATGGTTGTTATTGTATTAGTGATAATAAAGTGAAAAAAATCTCTGATTAATACTTGAAGGTTTGTGTCTTAGTATGAGAACATGTTCCTACATTGTTGACCTGATCACATTGTGTATTTTTAAATCTGCACAGCAAAGCTGCTAGCTTCCTCTGAATTATTCTTAGCATTCACATAACTTTTGCGGTGAGACAAGTATTCCTGTTAAAGTGGACAGACCAGTGGCTCTTGACGACTAATTATTCCAGTACATCGGTGAGCTCTACTTGTGATTCTCTGTCCCGACTACCGGTTTGTCTCAAAGCCGATGTGTATTCTCACAACGATAATGCTGTATGAGCTCAGTTGGGCTGAAAGTGATTGGATAATGTGCCCTGAACTAAATACATGTTGGCAGTTGCACCATGTAGGCCAGTTAACACAGATGGTGAGATAGGAGTCATAATCAACAAGTGGGTCAGTCTGAAATCTACAGCTTGTTTGTGCTTCAGGATTCGAATGGAGACCCTTTAAGGTTATCTTATAGTGAAAATAGAAAAGAATCAATGCAACTTTCAGTTTTTTGTGCATTTTGTCCTTTGCAGTTATATTTGTCAGAATTTATAGCAGAGCTATTAGGATTGTTAGACCTGCTGTATAGCTGGGTCATCTCTATGGGAATTAATCTAAATATTTAGTATTTTGGTGTAAAAATCATACCCTTTTATTTATCTATGTGCCATAAATGCACCACTAAGATTTGTGAGAATGCATGCCACTTAAACATGGGTTGAAGATGTATTTATTTAAAAAAAAAACATTTAGAAGGAACTTCTCTGCTCTTTATCAAAGTGAATCAAGTAGAGTCTGTTTGAAAATGTGAATTAAAGTCCTCCCATGAGCACCAGGACAGTTTTGAAAGATTTGCTGTAGAATAGTTTCAGACCGTCTCTGCAGCTGCTGTTTAAAACTGCACTCCACATGCAGATTTTTATTTTTTCAGACACACAAAAAAATAATTTGACCACAGACCGTGTTTACGGCACATTGATATGCAGATAAAGCACTCTAGCCGTGTCAACAAATGTATTTACGGTGGTTTTGATACCACATATAAGTTGACTTATCGACAATATCTGCAAACGGAGAGCCCCGTGTTATCAACACACACACTCATTAGCTGTCAACCCTTTGGTGCATTTAAAGCTTCAGTTACATTTTGATTAATAATATTTTCAGAGATATTATTTTGTTCTTGTGAGATTAATAAGGTACTACATATACTTTTTGTGTTAACTACTCTCAGTGCTTTGTAATGACAGCCTGTGAGTTACTGGCATAGGATGAGATAAAAGAAACATTTAGAGCACGCTTGGCTCATTTATCTGTATCTAGTCCGAAGGGCCAGACTGGTGAATGTAAATATTTCAGCCATGTCTCACTGATATGTGAGCTGACTCCTTTGTAGCTTTGTCATTGGTAGAGAGTGAACTGAAAGGCCTTCCAGACACCCTTTCCAGTTAGGTCCTAAGCATCTCGTGTAACAGGAGTCCCAGCTGGTGTGGTGGGATCAGTTCGATGGGATCACTGGATTCCAGCAGACTTATGCTGGGATGACTGGACGCATGGCTCATTCACACGGACAAATAAGGTTTGCTGTCAGAAACTGTGTGATGATTATATGTAACCAAACACCGTGCCCCACAAGATGCCTTTATATCTGTGCTTGAATAAATGATGTGTCGCAACTCAAAACTGTAATGTGGTGAGTAAGTCACACATACCGACTCAAAGAAAGAGAAGCAACTCAAATGAACCCCAGTTCAGGCTCAGCATTGATGATGCAATACTCTATAGGATGTCTGACACAAGCACAGTAGTTTTCCAAACGTGAACTATTCCTCTTTAAAAACAGCTCTTCTCTAATCTGTTTGACCCATTCAGCTCAATACTCAGCAGGTTCATATGAGCATTGGCCAAAATTTCCAAAAGTGAGTGACAATTCTCACATTCCAATGAACAAAATAACAAAATGATATACAATTGTGCCATCTAGTGGACAAAATAAAAATATTTATATATACCAGAATATTTGGTGACCCCAAATGATAAGTGTGTGTACATAGGATGTCTATCATATGAAATTAATTTACACGGTGAGAATCTCCAAAAAACATCCTCAGGTGTCCTGTTAATTTTGTATGAATTCTGTTTCCTTTTTGTGTACTTTCAGTGGTGCATGTCGAATGTTGTTGCTCAGTAAGTCGTGTCAAATTCAACATATGCTGACTCCAGTGATTCATGCTGCCTCATATTTTCTTTGATGCATCTGTTGCTGTGCACTTAGAGTGGCCTGAAGATCCAACAGCAGAGGCTGTGTATCTCCGGAGATAGACCTGAGGACATTAATCATGCATACACGCCTCTCACTTTATCTGTGTGATCATCAGACCTCACTTTAGTCTGATGATAACTCTCTGGAAATGAGCTCCTGGAGGCTGCTTCCATTATTCATACCTACAAGAGCACAGCCTGCGCCCTATTCTTGGAAATGAGACTTGGATTATGATTAGGAAGAAGAGAGTGGAGGGGTGGGGGGCATCTCTGCCTTTGATATGGTACTGAGTGACATTTCTATGTCAATGATCTCATTCCCCTCTGTGTTTCACCCACTGCCATGTACATTACTCGTGACTACATAATTAGACCAAGGGAGCAGACAAACGCTGCTTATTAGGAAACTGAAGATGACTCCTCTTTACCATGAGAGCAACACTGTGTATTTGACAGAGAAAGACATAGTTTTTACGTTACTTACTATTAAAGAAGATGTGAACACATCCCCTATTCATAAGCTGCTAGTGGTTTTAAGTAATTTCATAATTCCTTTGTTAAGGAATACTTGAGTTGGGTGATTGTTTAAGGGCTTTGGGTCAAAGAAAAATACTATAATAATAATCCCACAGGTATAATTACATTGTTCAGATATCCCCCATGCAGGCATAAATATTTAGAAAAAAATTTACAGAGGAACTAATTTAAGATGATTTATGTATATGCTTTTCATCTTTTTTTCAAGTTTTAATCGAGCGGCAAGATTAAAAACAGATTTTTTTTTTTTAAAAGAAGACCAAAAGAACCATTTGCTCTCCTCTGCAACAACTCAACAAGTAGGGCTGATTATAGCTTGTATTGTGTGGACGGCTGTGATGTCAGATCTTGATGAAGCCTTGCACACAGCATGAGTCACTAAGGAACTGCTGGTTCACATCCTGACCAACTGCAGACAAGTTAATGCATGGAAAAGGGGGCTTGCATCAAGAGTCAAGTTGAATCTACGAAACGCAGCCAAATTAGAAGACAGAATGTAATAACTTTGTTGAAATGATTGATTCCAAGCATAAATAAATCTCAGATTAATTACCTCTTTTATGAGCCTTGTCATTTTTGCTATGGGCATGCTTCGTACAGCATTTATCGCCTTCAACAGTCCTTGGCATCTGCTCACATTTGACATAGCTTTTATGTTGTGAAAATCCTTTTTCCTCAGTCCTTTTAGTTTCCTGTGCACCCACCACTCATCGTGTGGCATTTGCCGTTTGAAAAAAGACAGAGAACCTGGTTTCTAAAGAGTAAAACCCACACAGGAATGCGGAGGTGCTCTTTGAAGATGGCTCCTTCTCCTAAAAGGGCCGTAGATAACCTATTGGAGAAGGCAAAATCAATCACACTATACTGAACTTCAGATGGCCCTCCTGCCTGAATCAGTGAGTTGTACTTTGTGGTCTTTTGGTTTAGGAGACCAGAATATTCCCCTCTATTATAAGAAAAAAAACTTAAGTAGCCTTCCTTTGAAGCATTGACTATTCCCATAGTGATTCACACAAAGACTGACAAGTCCTTTAGGGTGTTTCAAACCAGGTGTTGATTGGCAAATGAAAAACCCGGGGGGAAAAGCAGCTACTGTATGGATTTCTGTGGCTGTGTCATAATTTGTCTAACCTGCTGCTCTGATAACTGAGGGAGGGATATTTTCGGTTCACAGGTCTCTTAATTAAAGGTGCCTGGTTCTCTGACAGATGAGACCATTGGAGACTGTAGAGTTCAAATGAATCACTTGTGACTCATAATACCATAATGAGTCCATTCCTAGCTTTATAGGGATGGAATTAAAATGTGTGACAATGCCATGAATAGTTGCAGAATGGTCTGATTAGATTGATCTGTCTCTTTCTTCCTGCATTTCTAACAGTCAGTAAATTATAGAGGAAAGTTTTTTTTCTTTGTTGTATTCTTTTATTTCTACCCTTATATTCACTCAATCGGTGGCAGGGCATAATCTCTTCATCTGAGATGACTGTGCCTTTTGAAATGATAACGTTAAAAATGTGACTCATTGTGAGAAACTTAAAAAATGTTTCATTAAACTTAACTTCAACTTCATTCCTTTATAGAGAATCCACTGGAAATGCTGCTCTTCTCTTTGTTCGTCCAAAGTACCAATTAGACTATCCTTTATAGGACGTAGCACTGAGAAATAAACTTCTGACTTAGATATCTAATTGGGTTGTTAGTTTGGGGAGTAAATTCACACACATATCTGCTACATTCTGGGGTACAGAACGTATAAATAACTGCAGCAGAAGCATGAAGCATCACCCTATTAGCTGTGATTTCAGCGAACCCTCCTGTCATTTCACACTCCAAAAAGCCCAATAATTGGTGAGGCCCCATTTATGATTCCCTCTGCTCTTTTGCACCTGTAACTATGGACCTATGCTTTTCTTTTTATAGCCCTTTCCTTTGCCTTTGAATGCCAAAAAGGGCTCTCATCTATCCAATAATGATTAGTCTTTGTAGTTTTTCCCACATACGGTAACCTGGACTAAACAGACTCACACATCAATCAGTTGTCTGAAGCACAACCTCCATTTTGCCTTTAGATGGAAATCAATAAGATGTCTTGTTCGGGTCAATAATAAAAAATGATTGTGTCACTTGTGTACAAATGGATTAAAAAGAACTAAATGATAATATAGGGGGTAACTCGTTTTTGCATTGTCTTGGTCCCACCAATTGTGTTGGTTTAATGAAAAACTATTCATCCCTTATGTTGTGGCCCCTCATGAGCTGACAATTTGGGGATAATGTGCACGAATAAGACATTTTGATCTGCGTTTCTCTGTGTCTGTCTTTTTTTTATGTTATTTATTGCCTGTGCAGTTTCTCAGCATGTCACATGCTCTCGTTTTGTAGCCTTATTGTTCGAACCGTTTGTGTGGAGCTTTACGAGAAAGGTGCCCTTTTTTGTTGACGCAGCTCTTCCTATCATTCAAAACAACTTCCGCTATTCAAGGCAATCGGTGCCAGCTGCCGTTAGACATGGATGTCGTCAAGTCCTCTGTGCATGTGAATCCAGAGCATGAGATCTGCCCTTGGAGATGGAATGTG
Organism: Menidia beryllina; assembly: GCA_013363375.1. NCBI lineage: Eukaryota > Metazoa > Chordata > Actinopteri > Atheriniformes > Atherinopsidae > Menidia > Menidia beryllina. The sequence continues at coordinate 4,430,717 of JABUIW010000072.1, forward strand.
GGACAGCATTGTTGAAACAATGCAGTTTGGGTTATTGTTTCAATACGTGACTGTATTGACTCGTGACTGTAATTCAGACATAAAAACATTGAAGCTACAAATAGCTAAATGTTTCTTCTGACTCAAACTGAGGTGAGTAGATTGAGCTCAAACAAAGGAAAACCCTATCTCAGCAGATTTTGGAGATGTGTCTTTTCTCTGAGAGAAAGGAAAAGATCAGCTCAGGACTTGTAGACTGTCACCTACAGATGGCACCAGTCAGCTTTGAGTTTGACATCATAACTTGTCTCTTTTTTAATTGCCTGGCAGGATTAGTTTATTTATTGCCAGTGTAGTTTTCTCAGAGGTCAGACTCAGAGTACAGGAAGCAGAGGCCGCCGATAACATCTTAGACCAGACAGAATTTAATACGCTTATTGAACTGCTTAGAAAATGCTTTCTGTAATAGCTTGCTTCTCCCTTTAGTTCGGAAATGACCTAAAAAACGTTTTAAATCTTATATTTGACAAATGAAAAGGAATTCTGCCAGGTTAAGGTCGTGGACAGTAGCTATTTTCCTCCTGACCTGAAGTGCTTGGAGGTCATAAAGAGCATTTAACAAGTTAATGTGTCACAGTTTTCAGGAACATGTACTTTACTTGAGTGATATATATTATGCTCCATTGTCGTGCCACTACTCCATGAGGAAACACTACACGTCCTCCTTCATTCATTTGGCAGCTTAAGTTATTCATAATTTCTTAGACTCTTACGAGCTCCTGTGGGTGCTGATAGTTATCTCTCATTTACTCAGATTGTTTGATCTCAAATAATATCTAGGTAATGCAGCATCTCACCAATAGATGTAGACAGATAGTGAAAAAAGAATATCAGTGAACAGAACTTTTCCTTGTTTTCTTCCACATTAAGGCTCCTCGTGTCACATAACTGTAAGTAAAACCGGATGAATATATTTTTCCACTCTTATGCTTCAGTATTAATCCAATTATGCCATAATCAATGTGACCAAAGAAGCCCTTTTACTAGAAATCACTGACTACGGCATTTCATTCAAATGAAGCATTTTCCGCATTGGTATAGAGGAAATCAGTACTTTTCCCCTCTGCCGGGCCACCTACAGGCATGTGTGAGCAGGCAGAGCGTAACCACTTCTGAGAAATGTGAAGTGATACTGAGCTGGTACATTTGATTGTTCTCCTGTAAAGGCGGAGCTTTCACCTTGCACAGCAGAAACGAGGTACTGAAAATGACATCCTGTCTCAGAATCAATAAATCTTTTTATTCCCTCAGGATATAAGCTCCCCTCGAGTGTTCCCCGTCGAGTCGCTCGGTAATTGGTCCAGCTGCGATATAAATCAGACAGCTCCCTTTGTTTGAAACACCTCGATGCACAAAGTGTTGGTTTTAGATCATGGGTGAAAGAAAAGCACTATTTCACAGATTCTCTTTGCCGACACCAGATCTCACATGTCTAACTATTTAAAACGGACCTTTTCCAGATCAAGGTGAATGACTGAATGAATGATGTTCGTACAATTATCTGGGCGGAAACGCTGATCCACTTCCCAATGTGATGACAGGTTACAATAGAACAAGCCCAAGCAGTTTTGCATCAAACAAATATAACCACATTTATTTCGAATGTATAAAATTTCACACTATAAAGGCCACTTTTCAGGGTAAATTAACAACCTTTCAGTAAGATTTACACAGACAAATATCTTGTCCCTCTCTGCTGGTCTAACACACCGTCCAGTTCTGTGGCAAAACAAAATAGTAATTGTTCTACTCCACCACAGAATGTAGTTGGCAAAACTGAATAATTTACTCACTACAGGAAAAATGGCAGGAGAGTGAAAATTCCTGATTTTACATCCCACAGAGGAGCAGGTACTCCAAAGGATTCTCTCTTTTCATTAAACCAGCTTCCAGGCACAGCTTGACATTACAGGCACTGTTTGCCTTCTACTGGGAGACTCAGAAAACAAATCTGCAGTTGACATTCTTTACAATGGCACCAGTCAGGCCCACGAGAGCGTCCCCATGGAGAGAGCATCCTCTGTTTGTACTGTCCACCTCGCCGTCGGAGGCTGTTTGGCTCATTGCAGATCTGGTGAGGGTGTCCAGACTTTGAGCCTAGTGTTCACATTCCTACTCACTAACCATGACGTGGTGCTCACTGAGGTAGAACAGTTGTACCAAAAGACTTATCAATAAAGAATCGAAATTAGTAACAGTCACATCAATAAACTTAAGAATGGAGTC
>JABUIW010000072.1:4433381-4496363 GCA_013363375.1 Menidia beryllina
CTTATCTGGACATGTGAAATCTATCCTTCAAACTCTCACACACGCGATTCAAAGAGTGCAAATAGAAAAAACAAAACAAAACAAAAAAAAAAAAACCGAGACAAACAAAGGAGGACAGAGAGGAACAGAAGCAGACACTTGAAATGTCAGAGAGGGCGCGTGGCCAAACAGAGGGTACAACATATTCGTCCACACTTGTTCCGCATTGGAGAGGAATCTGCGACGTCCCTTTTGAAGGCTCCCGGCTCTCCTGAAGGCTGGAATGAGCGAAGCGAGCTGGCCGGCTCCCGGCAGGGTCTGCACTGCGCCCCACTAACCGGTGGACGCCCGATTCCCGTTTGTGTTTTTTTTGGACTAGGACCAGCTGCTGCCCGTCAGACCTCCGGCCCCGCCGCGCGTGATGATGCTGTCTGTTGATTTTAGGAGCCTCTCCAGGCAGGGCGCGTTGATTTTGCCCGGCGGGGGCCCTCTGGGCGCTGAGTCTGTCTGAGGGCGGCTGTCTGTGCTGGAGGACACGGCGCTGTCCTGCGTGAGGTCTCTGTCTCTGGGGGCCGGCGGGGGCCTGGGACCGGCCGGGGCCTGCTCGGCTGTGGGGGAGCAGATGGGCGACGTGTGGAGCCACTTCAGGTGGTCGGCGGAGTACGCTCCGGCGGGGGTCAGGTCAGTGACTCTCAGGGCCTTGGCGCCGGCCGGAGGGTCGCCGGCGGCCGAGGGGCTGGATGCTGCCGTGGTGGTCACCGGAGAGAACTGTGGACAGAGATGGACACTCGGCTCAATTCGGGGTTGCTTAGAAAGTCGACAGCTCCGATAAATACCCGAGCCCGCTCGGTTTGCCGTTGTCGCCCTCCACTGTCAGTTTTTAAAGCATCCCGAGACAAAATGCCACTGTGTGTCACGACTTGTGACCACAGACTTCAAGATGAATCACAGACTGCGTAAAAACGGTTGACCTTTGCCCCTCTGACGAATGCCGTTTGTTGTAACATAAAGTTCAATAACCCTGACGTGTGCTGAGAGATGGGAGAAAAACAATCTCAGGCTCCTAATGATTCCCATTCATGAGACAACCAGAACAAAGCTTATGATCGACGACAGCATTTTTCACTGGCCTTGATAATGTTATCTGCTACATTCTGCACTCCTGACGGGTCAACTGCAGCTCCATTTGCAAATAGGAGTATGGCGTCTTCATTCATAGGCTAGCAGTACATATTGTTCATGGAAAAAACCCTTTTTCTAAAATTTATGTTGTTTTTCTTGATCTCTACTTCTGGGCTGTTCACTTATCAAAATCCCACCTCCTTGTCATTAGTGGGAATGGTGAAACATTTGTTTACCGTGGAATCTACAATTATTCCTGCATGGAAAGTGAATCAGGCGCATAACAGGCCTGTTCATGTCGCTGCGTTCACACCTGCACGAGGGCAGGTTTCCAAGCGTTTCCATTTTTCAATTAAGTGTTTCTGATCGTGGTATTTCTAATCGTGAAACAGCTGTAGCTTATTTGCTTTAAACAGTTTTCTTATTTGAAGACATTTTCTTGAAGCACAGGAGGGTTGTCGCTGTGCGTGAACAACACAGATTGTGTTGATGCGGGTTTTCTCCTGTACTATTGTGGAAATTTTTGGGGAGCTCAGTGTCAATATTCAATGTCATGTCACCAGTTTCAACTCCGGCTGGCACATTTTCACCTCTCAACAAAAACAAGAACTTTGCTAAAGATAAACGCAAAACCAAACACTACAAAGTGTCCACGCACAATGTGTGCGCAAATAGATAAATCATCTCTTTCTGAATAAACACATGGCAACATCAGTGCTATTAGGTTGTTGTTTCATCTTTAACATTCACTTACAGCTTTGGGACATTTCTTACTAAATAAAGCCCATTACTGCAAAGCCTCCAGCTAGCTTTCCCTGCTGTTTGGAATCTGACCAAATAATTTACAGCAAGGTCATTTTTGCTGATTTTATGATTACCTGGAGCAAAACAGCTGAAAGAAGCTAAAATGTTCTTGTCCCAATGAGGGAACCTCCTATCATCAACAACAAATTTCAGTTCATTTTTATTATCAGAATTATTCCTTTAAAATAAATTCACTTTGTCAAATGAGTAAATTTGATTATTGAGATTATTCACGGTGACTTAAACACAAATAGAACACGCTGCCCTGTTCACGTGAGGCTGTGTCAGGATAAGCCTCTGAAATAAATCCACACCAATTTAATGTACAGGAATGTTCCAAAGTATTCTGACCCTTCTTATCTCAGGAGGGACACTGCACCAAAATTACCTTTTCTCCTCTGTCATTGTTCTTAGCAAACCTGAGACTGCAGTAATACCCCAGTAAAAATAGCTTTTAATCCTTCTTTCCTTGTCCCAGGCCTGTGATTAAATAATAATGGGTATTTTAGACGCTCTTTCATTGCGTCGTCACCCGTACGGCAGCGACTCACGTCTAACTAAAAAGCTCTTACACAACAGCGGGACACTTTTACTCCTTTACCTTAAGCCTCTTGCTCGCAATGGCTTCTTCTGTCTGGGTGACAGTGAGTTGGTCTTGGAGTTTGACATTGGGGAACCAGCTCTTCAGCATTTCCTCCATTTTAAGTATGATATCGATGTATTTGCCCCTGAAGAAAGGAAAGAAAGAAACAAAAAGAGAATATGTTTACTTATGCCATCATGCAGAATTCTGACTAATCTACACACAATCTTGCCAACCTCTTCGAGGAAATGTTATCTCCATCAAGAACACACAGGAAATATGCAATCTCAAACAAAGCCTGAACACACTCACTCTGCAAGCCTGCACTCTGCGTGTGTGTGCGTGTGTGTGGGGGGGGGGTGGGTGGAATTGTCTTGAGTACATTTCTCACATGTTTGGAGCTCACACGTGGCCTGACGTGTAACAGCTACGCTCACGTCTAAATATAAACAGCAAAGCCACAAAGGTGCCCAACAGCGTCACGGTGGAAATAGACGTGATGATGCAGGAGGAGGAGGAGGAGGGCGCGTTCTGAGCCCCGTCTGTGTACCCAACAAAACCAGATGGTGTGCAGGGATTAGCCCTACATGATCGAGACCTTCTTGCTTTATTCCACTCAAAGCATGTAAAATTCATGTGAAAGATTATCCGCAACCGTGCCTGCTAAAAAAGTCACTTTGATCCTATCTGCCATTGTGTTGCCAGCTGGCAACACAGAGCAGGCACGGGGGAGCGGCCGAGGGAGGGGTTTAGTCCACTTTCCAGCCCCAGCCCCGGCAGTCTGCGGGAGGCTGCCACACCCACTCTTTGTCTCCCATTTGGAGGCAGCAGCTGGTGGGAGAAGGCTCCAATTAGTCTGTGCCAGACTCAGCAGTTTACCTTGATGCAAAGCCCCACGGTGTGGCCGAGGAGACACTACTCCCCATGCACAAATTAGGAGTGTTGCTTCAGTTTCTGTACCGACGCACTTCCCATTCATACAATCTCAGAAAAAACTTTGTGCTTTTACAGGATAGAGCGTTTTAGTCAATTAAGATCCTTTCATCTTCACAGATTTTGGTAGATCTTTTTTAAATACAGCATATTGGAGAAAGGAATTTTAAAAATTTGAATGCATAAAATCCAATAATAAAGCATCTATGAATAGCAGCTATTCTCTGTTTCATAATGAATAAACACATTTTAAGATTATCGCATTACACGGACTTAGACTCTCCTTTAGAGGGATGATATCATACCCCATTACGCTGTCTGGGTGGTGGAGAACTAATCAAGCACACACAAGTGTGCATCTCCCACAGTGGAGCCTGATACATTTTTAACGAAATGCTCAGCCAAAGTGCCACCCAGCCGTCTCTGCAGCGAATGTATCCTGAATGTGTGGGGGAAGCAGAAACCTGCTGTGAGCCATGTGTCAGACACATAATGGAGACCACTTAGACGAGAAACAAGATTTCTCTGCTAGAAGATGTGTTTCACTTTAGATTCTCATCCAGGGTTCAAACCTCATTTGAACAAAATAGGTTTTTCAAGGCTGGGTGAAGCACATCTAAAAAATAAAAAAAAAGTAAAAAATACATGTATATGGTGTGAAATGCTGAATGCTGTCAACCGCTGAGCTGTATGTGGGTCAAACTTACCCCATGAAGGGGTTCTGCAGGACACCCATGATCCTCTGAATCCTGTCCATGGCCACGCTCTCCTGGAAACTGCTGAGTTCTGGAAAAGAAGAAGGCTGCCGCATTAGCCGGGTGCAGCGTGTGGACAGCAGGGCCGAGTCTGTGCAGCAGATGGGTCGTGTGTGAAATGTTTGTGTGACGGAACAGACTCGCCGCCTCTGCGGCCAGGAAGCATCGGGTCACTCGAGGTGTGGGTTCAAGCGAGTCCCCACACCGAGCAGTTTCCGAGCTCGTCTGGACGTGGCGGTGTCCTCCGCCGTAATGCCCAGCTGACAGCACACAAACAGCAGCTGCTGGACTGAACAGTGTGGTACAGCACGTTCCCCCTTAACTCTGCCAAGTTTACAAGCAAGTCTCCACTCTGACATTTCTTGCTCTTACTATGTATATTGCATGGCTGCAGAGTGAACCCAGCCCAGAATCAACGGGATTAGAAGTGACAAGCCGCTCACACACATCGAATACCTGTGGTTACTTGGTCATCTTACAACTATGCTCGTTTCAGAGATCGCCCCCTTAAAATCTCAGAGACATGTACAGCACAGAGACTGACACACTGTCTAGTTACTGCATGTTTTTTGTCTCAGACATTGAAGAGATGTAGCCATCAGGGCAAGAACAATACAGCCAGCTTCTCGCAGTCTCATTTCTAAAATGTGCCCGAACACAAACTGATCCGGAATTTACTTTTACAGCTGAAAGATGTTTCAGGCACCCAAGGAAAATCAGGATGTCTAAACCCCCTAAGATGATGATGCATGCTTGTTTACAGCAATTCAGCTACGAGCCAAGAGGACACAAAAACAAGAGAACATATGAAGTGGCTGACGTACTTTCTTTGTATCTTCCTGAGCGAAGGCCGTTCAAGATTGATGACAGTGGATGAATGTAGCATTGTAGCTCCATGCACTGGAAATGATAAAAAATTTATTTATAGGCAGATGTTAAAAACAAGTTCAAAAACCTTACAGTGCTTATATCAAACCGAACAAGACTGCTGCTCCTTTTATTACTGATCAACATGATTCAGATATTTGAGTGGTTGGGTGTGACCTGTGACAAAAATTACTCTATTTCCTCAGAAAAACAGAACGGACACTCCTTCAATAGATAAAGGGGAAGGTTGTCTTTACTGGAAATTTCTGTAACAACAGTGAGGGAGTCGATTTGGGTAATAGGGCACGTCTGAGTTTTGCTGACACCGGCCGTCGGTGGCCTCCTGTGGGGAAAACAAACGGGTCGCCGAGCCGCTCACCTTCCTGCTGAAAAGCAGGTCTCTGTCAGCGGCGTCGGAGGCCAGCTGCCGCTCTCTGCCCGGCCCGTCCGCAGAGCTGGGAGGTCTCTTCAGTGGTTGCTGAGTGGTTCTGCAGTTCAGTTTCTCTCCCGGCTGCGTCCTACACAGTCCAGCGGCGCCGCCTCTGTCCCGTTTCTCCGGGCAACCGGGGGATCCCCGGCTGGAGACCTCCCTGACCCCGCCCTCCCCCGGCCGGAGGCGGCGGCCGCTGCCGGACGGGCCCAGGTGCGGGGGGAAGGAGGAGGCCTCCCTCTGGCCGCGCATGGTGTCGTGGTCAGACTCTCGTTCGCTCTCATTTTCCTCGGTGTCACTAGCGAGCCAGTCAATGGAGTTGTCCGAATCTGTAGCAGACATCCTCAGCTGCAGACTTTAACTAGCACTGATCATCACTGACCTGACGGAGAGAAAGATACTTCAGCGCAACGAAAATAAACGCAGTAAAAGAGGACACAGATCACTGCCATGACGACCCTGAGAGGACAGCGACTGAAAGTATGACTTCACAGACATCTCGAACCAAAATAACCTCTGGACTTCCCTTAAACATACACTGCAGGTTTTTCTTAATAGCAATAGTTGCTTCTCCAACCAAGCAGAGAGACGGCTGAGCCCTCCGAGCAGACGCTGGCTGGCAGACAGACAGACCGCGGTTGTTCAGGCCACAATGTCCTGTTTGTTTTGCAGATGCAGCACCTGAGCACAGGGTAAGCACCATCAAAGCCTCATGCCCCCCGTACGACACAGGCCCACGTTTTTATTAATTCACATCCTCATCAGTTCAACAAACTCAACCCATTTTTACAGCTACAGTTGTTCCCTAACCCAGACTACATCAACCGGCCACCGCTCACATTTATTCCTAAACACTCTTAGGGTGTTTATTCTAAAGGGAGCAGGGGTACAGCAGCCCCTCAGAGATCTGCAGATCTCCCATCAACGGACAAAAGAGCAGAAGATTAGCTCACTAAGACCATTTATGACGGAGGAAAGTCTGGTGACTGAGGAATAAATTGTCTTCACGGATGCTTAATGGCCTGTGGGACCTTCAACATGTTTCCTCTGCGATTAGCGCATAAAGGAAGTGAGAGCAGCAGTTTTCAGCTTAGGGATTCATTTTGGTCTTTGAATGGTTAACATCTGGCATGTCTTTGGCTTCCTGTGAAATTTGAGGGTAGAAGAGGTGACTGCTTCATGATTCTTTGTCGGCCAGTCTGTGATCTTATTGTTAAAAGTGGAGGGTGGAGCAGAGATCTCTACTCTAACAGAACCTCACACAATCCCAGAGGGCAGTTCATTTGAAATCTCAACATAGTTTGAGCATCACTCTTCACACAGCTACAGAAGAAACTGAGCTGGCATCACATTAAGAATGTCACAAAGAACCTTTTATCTGAATTCGAGATGACGTCTTGTTTGCATGGTGGCTCTATTATCAAACCCTCTGTTATATAACACAGCTTTACATGTAGTAAATGCATGTGGGTACTTTCCACTGTAAGCCATGAGTGTTATGTTATGCCGTCTACAAGAAAAAGCTTTTAAAAAACACAGAAGCAGTCAGTCATCGTTTCCCTTTATATAAACTAAACATTTTCACCATCCTGCCAGTGCCTCGGCTTATTTGACCACCAATGTGATTTACTCCTGTGGTAAAACAGCCCTCACAGGCTTGTCCAGAGATCCTCTGCCCCTGGGCCCTCTGATATCTACAACCCCTCATAGCGCCACACTCCTTAGTCATATAAAGATCCAAATCCCTGCCGTTTTGTTTTATACAAAAAAAAGAGTTATTGAGCAAGAGCAAAATATAAGATACTCTCATCTACACTTCTTCATCTCTGTCTGTAGGTGTGGCCCCTGAATACAGATGGGGCTCATCATTTAACACCACAAAGCTTTGAATACTAACGAATATTTCTGTCATCTGAAGCTCAACAGTCCTGATCTCAACGGGAGGGAAAACAGATAGAGACGATGATCAGATCTTTGCGACCAGCCCTGATCAGTTGGGCACGAGACACAATAGACTTCCTCATCGGTCATAGTAAATTTGGCAGATTATATAAACTGAAATGCGGACTGCACGGATAGTCTGGGTTTGACTCACGCTGAGCCCAAATAATGCCAACAACACTTCGTACGTTCCAATATCCATCAATATCCATGTCGGCGCACTGTTACGCTTTTGGATAGAAATCCGCTGAACGATTTGCTACAAAAAAAACCCTAAAAGTGTTAACATCTGTACACTGACACAGAGGTTGAAGACCCGAACGGTGGCGTTAATCCCCGTGGGGGGGGTGCCTACCTTCCCGGGGTGCGGCGGCTGGTGGAGCTGTCCCTTTGTTCGGTACGGTAATTCCGGCTGGAGCGTCTCCGGGAGAGCAGCTGAATGTGCCAGACGTGCGGCGTGTGAGCTCAGAGGTAAGCGGCCACGGCCAGTGAGCGGCCCGTGTTGCTTCTCCCTAGGCAACGTGTCCGGGGGGGCGGGAGCAGCGGCCAGCCGCTCTCCCATTGGCCGCCCGCCCCAGCCCCCCGCCGACCAATCGGCGCCTCCGCCCGGCGCAGCCGCGCGGCGATTGGCGCGGAGGGGCTTACATATGCAAACGACATGGAAATGACACGAGCACGTGGACACGCGGATCGGTTTCACTCCGGCAGCTGGGCGAAAAAAATGTCAGGCCGGCCCCGGCCTGGCCTGGCCCGGCCCGGCCCCTGGTCAGTCTGCAGACATTCTTCCTCTTTATCGTCCGAGTGATGATGCCAGAGCAGAGGCATGTCGGCAGAGTCAGCAGTTTGGGGAACCACTATGAGGGTTTGCTCAAGGACACTTCAGCAGACCAAACTCAAACAGGGGCCTTTCCTGCCATCTACATTTAACCCAGCTGTAGAATATGCCTCTCAACGGTGAAGGAAACCACGACAAGGAACAAAAATATATGATTTTATAAAGCAAATGTAGGTTTCGCTTTCGAGCGACTGGAGGACCTTAAGTGAACCTGAGAGGGAACAGAAAATGGAGGTTACTTGAGGAAGCAGTTCAAGTTTCCAGGATGAATAATGGCCTGTCAGAGTCTAACGCCAGCTTCTCTCCAGATTTGGGGGCTTATCTGTACTGTTAAAAAGCTAAGTTAAGCCTTTCCCAGTTGTTGAACAAAAATACATGAGTGATTTGCCGTTTTACTAATTATACATCTAACAGAATCTAGACAGTAACTAGTTGGGGTAAAATACCGGTTACGTTTTCATCAGAGTTTCTTGGCATGCTTTGGTCCAGCCAAACATGTGCAGGTAACTCAGAATTGTATAATACATAAGTCAGCGTTGTGTTACTTAACAGCTTAGATACAGCGGTTGCCCCGCAGCACATAATGAGGTATGGAAATTGATGATCATCACACTGAGTACATTTTCTTATCAACCTTATTGGAAAAACAGGGTACAAAAACAGATAAGAGTGTAACCTCTCTGTGGACTTATTCCTCTCTCCTCAACAACCTGTAACATTCCTGAACTTGCATGACACTCTTAGATTGAAAATGGTTTCAACTTTCACTGAGAGTTTTTGCTCCCAGAACAAAACAGTTGAAACAGTTGACTTTACTGTGTAAGTGTTTCTAATAATGATTAATTTAAAACTCTGAAAACATGAAACCAGGCTCTAACACTACACACTATTTCGGACATATTGTGTGTCTTGTTTGTGAGGCATTTGAAGCTCTCCGCGTCATTACTTGTCATTAAATGACATGTGAACCAGTTGGGATTAGGGTACAAGATCAGGGCTGGGTGTGTTTCTTTCTCAGTGTGAACCATGAACAACAAATACCTTGTAATCAGATACAACTTCTCTCTGAATGCTTTTGGAATGTTTTTATTAAGACAATACCTACTGGCATCCTTAAAGGTCATCATAGCATGAAAATATCTCTGTTCCATTCTTGGTGGACCTTGAGTTTCATCGGTGAAGATAAACTGATAAACTGGGATTCATTATCATCAAAGTAATTATGATATTGCTCTTCTTTGAAAGCCTAAAACATCAAACTCTAGTCAAATGAGAATGTGTGTTATCAAGGTTGCAACTGATATTCAAAGTGTGGTGCACTTGAATTTTTAGGATTGTTTCTAGACATGGTGATGGTATTTATGACTCATAGGATCCTTGTTTGCCCGAGAGGGTAGGATTAGGAAGAACACTCTGTTGGAAGCCAGACGAGAATCTTGAGCTGGAGCCAATGAGTCACAAACCCTCTCACACCAAAGGAGATCACGTGCCATTCAGAGACTCTCACTCCAAAGCCACAACCAGCCTCTTCTGCTCGTCTCTCTCAGCTGCCAATGAGGACGAACTGGAATTAAAACGACACATGTCTTCCCCCTTCTATCTCCAGCGGTAACAGGCCACACATGGAAAAAAGAGCCGAGGACACCGCTACCCAGGCGGTTTGGAACAACCAGCTGCAGATCTGTCCGTCCTAAAATGCAGAAAATGACTTCTTGGTTTGTCTTCTATACTTTCCATAATGAGATTGTACCATGGTAATTAGATTCAAAGAGCAATTTGTGGCCAAGTGATCATAGGGGAGCATATGCGAATACTTTTGTTTTATCTACTGCTGTCAAAATAAGGAACAAGCAGGACAAGGGCACCAGCTGCCATGAATCCAAACAGAGGGTTTACTCTGCACTGCTGTGCCTTTAATCACATCCTGCTGTGAAAAATACACTCCGCACACACCAGAGCACCCATAAAGCTGGTCGAGATGACACAGCTGCTGGCACGGTGAGGCCCTCATGTTGAACTCTAATTGTCTCGCGAGCCACAGCAATCTTTTAAACATCCCATAAACAGTCTCCCAACGCTCTGCTCCCCAGGCTCAGATCCTCCATTGACCCCAGACTTTGTGACGACAGAGGACTTCCTACAGCTTCCCGGCAAGTCCTCATTTCCCCTTCTCTCCGAGCTTTATATGTCACTGTGAAATACATCACATGCACTTCAAAGCTCAGGAAACTACATTTGCTTTAGGATCAACAGGGTATTTTGGTTATACACACAAAGCATTAGATGCAGAGAAATGATTGTGTTTACTTAAGTAACAGCCACTCAGTCTTCTTTTGCTGGATGTGTTTTTCTGCATTAACCGCACATTGTCCTGCATATGCCAGTAAATCTTCTGGGCGATCTCCAGGAATGTTTAGGTATTAACAATAATCCAGCTCCATTTAGCTGTTAAGCCGTTTTTCATTTTGTCATTTGCATACAAGAACAACAGAAACAATTTGCGGCGTCCTCACAAAGGCAGCCGCTTTATCTGTGTGTTCTCCTGTCAGGATTCGAGATGAGTCACACGACTCAAGCTGGCACTGCGATTTTCAATTTGTCAGAGAGGCTGGCTGAGTCTGTATCCCACGGAGACGGAATGTCTCCTGCTCTCATTCATAAAAAAAAAAAGAAAAGCTCAATCGGAGACTCACACCCACTTTATTACAGGGCCTACTCTGAACATCTGTCCTTGTCCAACCCCTCCTCTTGAAAAATGCAGCACTTGGATGCTACCAGGGCTTCAGGACTTCACCCTATAGACGGATTTGAGCTTGCAATTCATGTGGCTTTTTCAGATTTTGGGCATGCGAGTTATGCAGCACGGCAAAGTCTGTTTCTTATTTTCTACTTTCATATGGAATGCTGTCCCTTTCCTTTAAAAAAAAAGGCCTCTACATGCATGTGCTGCACTTGTGATGGCCTCCGCTGACCAATGCTTCCTGTTAAGCCGTGCGGTACGAGTGTCCTTACCTCTGCCAGTGCGCTGTAAGCAGACACATGTGAATATGTGAGAGTGTTTGGGTGTAACTGGAAGAGGAGCATGTTTGTTTGTGACTTATCTTACTGGCAGCTGTCCCCTGCAATGAGCTGCACATATGACTCAGCTCAGTGTGCCCTGGCTTAGGGCCATATGCTATCCTGCTCTCTGAAATTGACATTTTGGGACGTGTGTGTTTGTGCGTGTGTGTGTGTGTGTGCGCCGTGTCTCTAAATTGGGTTACCATTAAGCAGGTTTTTTTACATTAGTGCTGCACACCGCTGTCATCAAGACTCGTGTTTTACTTTCAGTGAGGAGAAGACCAACTGGAATTGAACTAATTCAGTGCTGGCAGGTATGGTAATGGCAGTGTAAATACAAACATGTGAGCCAGCATGGATCAGACACTTGCAGGCTAAGACACAATTGTTGCTGCAGAATATTTCATCCTTGTAGCAATTCATAGCCTTGTAATAACAGGCTTACGTAAGGTTTTTTTCTGTTACATTTCCAGAGCCTGTGACCAGCTGCCTCAAGGCACCTCCTATCATTGGGGAGGAATCAAGCTTGTCTGGCTCCACAAAAGATTAAAACTTCTAGCTAAAAAATAGCTTTGTAACCAGAGTCGAAAATGGAAATTATTCAGCTCTGTTGGGTTGCTTTTTTATTGTGATCTCTCTAGATATACCTCATTAAGATTAGATCTGAATACTGGCGTGTCTGGACCCTGAAACCCCTCTTAAGCCTCCACATCTAACAAGCTCGCTCCTCCAGATATGTCATTCTGTTAAAGTAAATGCTCCTTCTTCAAGTTAACTCCGCCCACACTGCAGAAATGTGACTGAATGCGGTGTGGGCACGCTGCTGCAGCAGTGTGTGTAGGGGGGAGAGTGCCAGTTGCATGCACAGCCAATCATATTTGGAGCTGGTTTTTTCGAGGTTATGCTGTGAGAGGAGAGGTGATACTGGTTTTATTTTTGTGACTTTAAAGGGTTGGACTTCCGGCGCCCCGTTACATACCCGCCCCTCGCCCTTTGCGCCTTTTCCCCATGAAACTCCTCTCAGTCACATGTGCTCCATCTAGAGAGAAAGTTCCTTGACCATTTTCCACACAGACAGTTCACATGCAAGCACTTGCGAATGTCTGGCAGCAAATCAGAGTCAAATCTCTTTTGACTTTGTGTGCGTGTGTGTGTGTTATATGTGTGTGTGTGTGTTTATATGATGTCTGATGTCTGAACGGCTGCCAAAGAAGCTCAAGTGACAGTGGGATATCTATCAGTGGAGCTGAATGTTACATGTGACCGGGGTATGTTTTAACTAGGTTACGTAAGTGCTGTGCTCCAGCCTGCACTCTCCACGCACAGATGAGGAGGGCTACACATGATGCAGAGGACTGTGAGCTTAACACAAGCATTGCCTTCGCAGCACATTGAATAATTCCTAAACACAAGGCTGGAGCTTGAGCCAATATACACTTCGCAGAAACGGCTTTCTTAGGGTGCCTTTTTACTTTAAAAACAACCTTTAATGATGGACTCTGAGTGAGTCAGAGTTATTACAGCTTATCTTTGCCATCAGCAAATGTGTCCGTATGGATTCCATATGATGTAATAGTATGAGTTGGTAGCAGCAGTACGATATAATCTAAATGTGAAGGTTAGGGTTATATAAGGGAATTTATGAGAAGTGAAGGAAAGCACTGACAGCTCTACTCACACTTGTCCATAGCTGTTAATGTAGAGATTCATCTGCAGTCATGAGGCATGAAACAAGAAGATAATTGAGTAGTCATTACATGTTAACACAAGACGTCTTGATAGGTTGACCACGTCTTCGTCTGAGGATCCCTGTGGAGTGCTAATGAGATGGTTGACAACAGGCTGGCAGCCAAATTTATGTCCAAAGTAAAACTACCCACGCTCCCTCTGCTACCACTTTTATGGGATTGTCACGTGGGTGGTTTAGTGTGAGATCCCATCTAGAAGTGATGTAATATGGGCCGATAATTTCTTTGCAGGCAAGCGTCCAACATCACTTTGGGAGAATCTGACAATCATAGTTCTCTCACACTATACTGTGGCAACAAGTTTCGACCCGAAACTTCATCTCCGGCCTGTTCTATAAGCAAACCACACGTGGCCTTTCAGATGTGCGGCAATGTGCTTTTATGACATGAAATATAGCTGTTGTAGAGTTATTCCAAACATGTAGAACACATGGTACTTTACGTTTGTTACTCTTCAGTTACTAACATTTATTCATTGTTATGAGGAGCACTGGTGGTAATGTGGGGCTTGCATTTTACTGATGATGCCTTAATGCTCTGCTCTTTAAACCAAATGCCTTTTACACCCAGGCTTCCCATAGTAACATTGGGTGAAATGAAAAAAACAAACAAATACCTCCCAATACATGCAGGGAGGATGGATAAAAAGAAGTTTACTAGTCATTACGATGTGCTCATAGTATACCATTTGATCTGATGTGTTCAAAGGAATAGCCACGCTGCTGTACCGCATTCATTATTAATGAAAGTGTCATTTGATTCCTTCATTTGGAACCACTCAGCATCTCATAAGCTGTTGTCCATATCCATTGGACCTGTACAGAACTGTAGCGGCCAGTCTACTAATGACTGTTAAAAAGGCATTTTTAATTTGATGCACAGTAATATGTAGTAGTCACAGATTGTCAAACATATTGTTTCTGAGCTTTTTTTAACTGCTTTGTTTAACCAATTCGATGGCCCACAGTGCTAATTTTCTGTGGAGTTTTGAGGGGCATTATTAGTTTCACAAAGGAGTCAGTTGACAGCCTTTTGACCCCCAAATAAACAGGTGAAGCAAAATAATTCACAAGTTGCATCATTTCAGGTTAGTTTGTAGAACCCTCAAGCGTTGCATTGAAATAGAAAAAAAAGAAAAAGACACTAAAGTAAAGAACTGCGTCCAGTTCAGGCCGAGTACCCAAAGCTGCAGAAGTAAATGACGGCTTTGGCCTCCAGTGTAGGAAATACAGTATCCCATCCTGACAGCTAACGATCAAGTGTCCTTCTGTTGTGTTTATTTTGGACCGGAGGACAAGGCCTCATATGGGGGATGGGAGGGAGCTGGTGGAAAATTACAGGAACCAGATTTGAAGACCATCTTGGGATGATTTTTTTACAATCTTCTGTTTTTTTTAATTTCCTTGTTTACCCGTTACTTTTTCAATTTCAAATAGCCCTGCACTTTTATTTTGGGTCCACTTACCCATCTGTTTATTTGATTAAATTGAGGCAGGTTAGTTATCTGATGAGGCTTATGCACCAAAACTGTTTGAAAAAATATATGAAAACTCTCAAATATCAGTGCTAACCACCAGACCAATGCACAGCCCTAACAGCACCAGGCCATCAAGGAAGAATCTGGTGATAAACAGATACAGAATCTGTATCTTTATCAATCTTAAGTAATATATGCATGCATGTTTGTGATATGTTACTGCCAACGTTTGATAAAGCTGCTATGTTAGACTCACAACAGCAATTTTAAGCGTTTGGATAAAATGCATTGATTTTAAAGATGCACAGAACATCAAAACTGACTCTATAGTGGGAAAAAAAACATCACTATGATCTGAGTGTAAATGGAAATATTTGAACTGCGATTCAGTGTCATGTTTTGTTTATTGAGAAATTGTGCATATTTATCTGCTGTGGTTCCAGTTTGGCACCGGGGAGCAAACAGCACCATGGCACAAATATGGAGCTGAGCTCCAGACTACAAGAGAGGGCACAGATTCCTGTTTCTTTAGAGGAAACACAAAATGACACAACCTATTGCTTCACATGGAGACTCACAGTGGCAATTTGATGATTGAAACAGTGTTGATTTCATCTGAACCCAAGACAGCCAGCAGCTCACTCCCTGGCCCTCTGAATGTTTGACGTCAGTGATTCAGTCAGAAATCTAGCCTAGTTATCTCAGAGTTGTGATTATCGGAAATTATCCTCCAACACAGCCAACAGAATAGAGAGTGAAAGAGGCGTACCTTCCTCCTGTTGTGGTCACATGCTTGTCTGCTGCAAGATCTGGGGAGTTATTAGATTGGTTCTGGAACACAGTTCAGCCCCCAGAGTATGAAGGGTACACTGGATACCGGTGGTAACAGGAAAGGACTAACTTACCTTATTCTGCCAAATCTTTTAAAAAACAATTTAAACATGTAACCTTTGGTGGGAAAAGAACTAAAAAGCATTATATGGTCTGATGAGGAGTGACAGTGTCCTTACATATAAACTGGAATATCAAAAAGCAGTTTCACCTTGAGGATGCTTCATAGTCACAACTCATCTCTGTAGCAGAGAACTGAGGAGCATTAGTCGCCCATTCAGCGTTACAGTGTGGTTAGAGTCCAACCTCAGAAATTTGCTCTCAGAACAGATCTTTAATAACAGAGTTTTTGGTTGCCAACACATGTCCTTGGCCCTACCCCAGGTGTGAGGTTTCTTTTTTTTCATTTTATTGTGCTTCTGTGGCACTCATACAGTTGCATAATATATTGAGGCCCACATTAGGACTACAGCTCTTTTTTTGGATGTCATCCAAACCTTTTAAAAATGTGAAAAAAAAAGTACCGGGCATGTTTCCAGCTTTTTCCTTCTGAGGAGGACTGCTGCTGAGAATAAGAGGGTCACAGGGAGGAGTTACCTTTTCTTCCATCACATTACACGATGACTGTACCCTCTGCTGAGCCCCAGGGAACCAGATAAAACTCCCCCGATGCATGAGATGAAATGAGAGTGAGTAATGGCTTTCAGATGTTAGCTACAAACATTTAATGTGTCCAAAAAAAAAAGAAACTTTGTTAAGGACATGTTCTCCATGGATATATATATTTAGTGATGAAATAATACATCAACTTAATTAATGGGACATTTTTTCATCATACAGCATTACTGGCAGAGGGAGCATGGGATTTGTGCTAGCACTCAGCATGATGCGTGCAGCTCTCAGCACAGAGGTTTAGAGCCGGAGCAAAGCCTGAAAGAGGTAAGGGAAAGTGTGGGGGTGGACAGGTGTCAAAGTGTGCCTGCTACAGAAAATACATGTGGAAGGAGCAGGAGCGACTTGAGGGACTGAGGGGTCTGATTTGCTGCTGCTGTGTCCAGAGACTTCCCCACTGCAGCGCCGGGCTTTTTCTGGTGTACACGTGACTCTCTCTTTCCCACTCCCCTGCCCCCAACTTTCCCTTTCACTAAAACGTACAGTACCTCCTATCACTCTATATACAGTACACTAATCCTGTTTCTGCCCCCTCATGGCCCTGTCTCACTTTTTTTGACATCCCATTTTATAATTCCTTCAGTGATCAGAGTGTAAGCCCTTCTTTTTCTTGGTACTCCACTTCTTCCCCGGCAACAACACTCATATGTACAGTAGAATCTCTTTTCCACTTGAACTAAAATCCGACGATAGAATGAGGTTACTGTTTTGTTGAGATAGTATATGAAAAAGATTCCAGATAGTTAATGAAATCTTTGTACATTTTTTGCAAAATGTACAATGATGTTGAACAGAACTGATTTTTTTGTTTTAGGGAAAGACTGATAGGGCAAATGCAAATTATTTAAATGATAGTGAATCGCAAATTGTCAAAAGAGTTAGATTTCTATTATGTCAGAACATAATGTGCCTCAGAGAGCAAGACAGAAAAGGTCGGACGTTTCCAGAGATTCAAACTGATCTCTGAATCATTTGTTGAAGAGTCAGCACGACCCCACAGACTTAGTGTTACACATCACTTCCAAGTATTTACAGTGATTACAACAAAAGGACTGTCCTAAATTTGCACCATATTATATTTAATGACCATCATTTTCTATTTAACTTCAGTTTTACCCACAGCTCACCAATCAGGAATGAGAGGACAAATTGATAAAAATCTTAAAATGCATCAGAGATGGTGTTTTACGCTTTTAAAAAATAACATTCAAATGTCTCACAGAGGTTTCTCTGACCTCGTTTTTTCAAGGGAGGACAGTACCTGAGTGCAGCTGAATTGAGTGTGGTTGAAAGTTGAACAGAGCTCCTTTCTAAAAAACAGTAAGGCCACTCTTGAGAAAAGAAAAGAAACTGTAGGTGTATCTTCCTCTCATGTTTGTCATGGCTGACCAATTCACTGCAGGAATAGAGCCACTGGTCTGCCCAAGGCCGTCCAGGGTTCAGGAAAAGCAATCAAATCAATGTCAGTCATTCCAGGGTTGTGGATCTGCAGCCACTTTAAGACTGGAGAAGGTTATTGCACATCAGGATCAACAATAAGGACAAGTGACTTTTGATTTCTATCTGAATCAGTCTCTTTCCACCAAATACATTTTGGCATTTCACATGCAGAGAGATGGCAGAGTTCCCCAGAGCTTCCACAGGCCCCGTGCTGCGTGTGCTGTTACGCCGTAACGACTCACTAGTCTGCCTCAGCTTTTATTCTTTTATGGTTTCTAATACAACATTAACAGTTACTCAAATAATATTGTTGATTTCACCTCTGGCTCGCCTGAGAAGTATTTTACTGTTTTGATTTCATGGCAGTTAGCTGATAAAATGAATGCCTATGGAGAGAAAAATGCAATTGTTGATCAGCAACTCCTTGCAGAGGTTTTAATGCAACTTTACTTGTCACAGGTACTGTCAGCTATTCTGATGTCTTATTTCCTGTCCTAATTTATACTTTCAGTCTTGTTTTGAGCTTCTTCACACAATTAACATATAATCTATGATATAATCAGAATATGTTCGCCAAAGTAATGAGGAGATGCTACATCCCGTAAAGAGAATAAAGATCTAAAGTAACTACTACGACCTGATCTCGTAATTACGACATCCTGATTGTAATTGACAAACTGATTCTATTATCAGATACTTGTTTTAGATGAAAAAAAACTTTCAAAATGTAAAATTGTCCGGAGCACAGCGTGTCTTTAAGGGGATTAAAGACTATAAAAGGGACTATAGCTCATCTTGACCCACCATAACATGTCACATGGAATAAGCAGCCGATTCAGTCACTGGCTGACTCTAAGCTTATGTAATCCTAAACTATCATTCGTTGTTTAGTTTTCACAAGCATCTTTCAATCATTGTCCCGAAATGCGCAATTTACTTTGAAAAATGGGAGAATACCTAGACAAATTTCACAGCTTTTATTTCAGACCAAGAAGTGATAGTGACATATTTCATCACTGTGCAAGTGTGAGGTTTCATAGTGGACAGATACAGAAAGTTATTTTAGGTAAATTATAATATCAAAACCAATTAATAAAAATATTACATATAGATATACTAATTCATATTTTAACTGCGATAAAATTTGGAGGGTTATTGTGTCTAGTTCAGTGGAGCATCTTTATTGATCCTCTGCACCAAAGTAAGCGTTTTGCTGTTTTGCTAATAAAGAAAAAATAAAAAAACACTCACTGTTGACTGTGCAGGTCCATTGCATCAGCACTCCCTGTTCTTTCATTGTTATAGCAGCTCATTTTACTTCATGTTAATATTACAAGCAAGCTCTAGAACGATATACTATGAGTCATCTGAACATCAGGTGTGCTCTACAGTTAAATTATGGGAGACTTAAACATTGCTAAGCACGCCATCATGGGCAAACCTGTGAAACAAAAACCACTGAGATCATTCTGAGACAGTGAAGGTGTGGTGATCTTTAAATTAAGTTTTTTTTCATGCCAATGTCTTATCAAGCTGTTAAAGTTTGAGCTTTTCCGCATATATGCAGTTACTTGCTTAAATGTTCCCAACAGCCTGGTTTGTGAGATGGGTGTGTTAAGTATGGAAAATTCCAGGTTTTCTGGAGGGGAGCAGTTGCGTGTGTGTTTACTCCTCCATCTCTCTAGAGACATTAACTAGGTCAAGCGCAAATGAATCTGCCAACAGCCTAAAGAGTAGTGGTGACAGGATGGAGGGAGGTGGTGGAGGATTATTCTGTGGACTTTGGGCGCAAATCTTCTTGTCAGGAATAAATGCTGTCAAGTAATTTTAGCCTGTGCCTCCCCCATGGCCCACCAACTTTGAAAAGAGGTCTGAAATCTTGCAGTATTGTTTAGAGCTCTGTTTTACAGGAGACTGATATAACATTGTAATGACACAGTCACATAATCAGTCAAGTAAGCCATACCCTAAATAAAATCCAGGCACATTAAGGCCTATTAAACCAATTAAATAGTATGAATAATTATGAATATGAATTCCCCTTTAATGCTACATACATCATAAGTGTTTGGTTGTATGGGGTTCTTAGTATTTTTCCATACCTATTGAATGGCAAGAGTTAAGCCGGTCCACCTAAGGAAATTTTTCATGCATTCAATGAAACGTGACCGTGCAGTCAGAGTGTGAGTTATTTTTACAGATGCACCTTCTCCACTTCACTTGTGATTAATATGTTTGTCTGACTGAATTCCCACGTTGTAAAAATCAAAGCTACTTTAGACTGTTTTCTTGTATTAAACAACACATAGAGATATCCTAACTTTTACCTGTAATTTTATCAAAAGCAAACCCCAGAGTTGTATGGTGTAAATAATGCTCGAACAGGGGAAACTTTGTAATTATGCTAGTGGGATGGATGACGTAATGGAAACCAACATATATTTTAGGGTTTTACGCATGTCTTTCACAGACACGCTCACACACACGTGTGTACAGAAGTAGAAGGGAGTGCAAAAGGAAGAGAACTGGCCTAGAGACAAAGTTATGCACATGGACTCTTACAGCTTATTCTCAGCCAAATGTTTCAGTATAATTCATAGTACCACAAATCCAAAAGATTCAGAGTCACAGATGACTGAACCAAAGAATTGAAAAGCTGGTATTCCTGGCTAAGAGACTCACCGAGAGGGGGATGGGCAGGTCAGTGGGTTTGTGTACATTTCCATGTGCTGGGTAAATGTAATGAAGCCACATGCACAAATGTGTTTCTATCAAATCTTTTTAGAGAGACCAAAATAAGTTGCCTGAGTGTATTGATACCTAGAAATCTGAATGTGAGCATCCCTCTTTATTTTTTATCTAATTCACAGATCCATGACATGGTGGATAGCAGCACCCATATAACAGGCTTTAATGGGGCTCAGGAAAAATGCACGAGACTCTGCCAGAAACCACCAGCT
Source organism: Menidia beryllina (assembly GCA_013363375.1). Lineage (NCBI taxonomy): Eukaryota > Metazoa > Chordata > Actinopteri > Atheriniformes > Atherinopsidae > Menidia > Menidia beryllina. The sequence continues at coordinate 4,453,819 of JABUIW010000072.1, forward strand.
GCACATAAAATGATTACAGATGCTGCTTATACGCACAGCTTCTCCTTGACACCTGATCCGGAAACACTTGAGAACTAACTCGGCTGTGCACTTGACACACCCTGACCTTTAATTGTCTCTGGCCTCAGCCGAGCTTTTCTGTTCATCCCTTATGAAAACATTCATTCCGGTCTAAGGTGCGAGTGGAGCACTTGACATTTCCTCCTCTTTGGTGAATCGTCTCTATGCACATTCTAATCATTGCTGCCACTCACCTGGCATTGATTCAACTCCAAAAATTCATCGAAAGAAAATGACTTATTTTGACATTTTACATTGAAATAATCATCTCATCTCTTTAAATTGATCACACCTTTTACTTTATTTAGGGTTTGAACATCTGTAAATTTGAACATTGTTGACTCACTGGGACTTTTGTTGTATCTGAGTTGTGGAGTTTTCAAAACGGTCACAGACACAGTTGAATAAGGCGAGTCAGTTAGTCTTTTGTTCACCGCTGTCCTTTTCACAGTATTCACTCACGAGAGGGAAATCCCGTTATGAACTGAACTGTGATGATTCTGTTAAATTTCTGTGAAATGTAGAAGAAACAATCGAAGACATCATGTATCTTAGTCAGTTGGCAATCTACTGACTGTATATCATCAAATATATTGAACAATGATGAGGTGTAAGTTTCCATTAACAAAATAAGGATGTTATTAGAGTGGAGATGACACAGTCTAACTGTGATGATTTAAAACCAATTACTTAATTCCCCATTCATCTCTGGAACATGGTGAGTTGCTGTTTGGTCATAATTCACTGTATTGAAGTCACATACTTTACAAAGAGCCTTGTCATTTGATTTGTTTTTGCTTATATTATTACCTTAAACATATTTTCTGTTTTGAAGAGACATATACCTAATTGGGATTAATGAGACAAAATGTATTTGGTTTTTCAACTGATGATACATCTGCTTCAGTTTTACATTAGCTTTACATCGCCATGTGTGGCAACTGACTGGGATCTTTTGTTTATAACTTCCAGCGGGACCTCACAGCAGTAATTATCAGCAAACATTTCCAGTAACTGTTGATCAGTCCTGCACATCAGCTTGAGGAATTTCACTCCATTAACTTTGTGTAACACTCCATCAGCTTGGGATATTGGAGGCTTTCTTCACATGAACCACTCCTTTCAAGTCCTCTCACAACATTACAATCAGAAACTTGACACTTTAAAGAACTATTTACTTTAAACAGACAGGTTTTCCTAGAATTTCCAGTTACAATTAAAAACTAAGTCCGAACTTAAACCAGTGTAGCAGGCACAAAAAGCAAAAACAGAAACCAAACACAACAAACAAGACAAGATGGTCACAACGGTTTTTACTTTCCTCCTCATGTATTTGAATCTAATCAACAGTGGATTAATTGTGTTCAAGCTGTTTATAAATCACATTGTAACCTTTTCTCGCCTGATGAGCAATAATTCTTCTTTATTATTGAGATAAGCCACATATTGCAAACTACTACCTTGATCACAGCTAAAACACACTTCATTTCTATCCTGCTGATTGAAAACCCCTGATTTCACTTTCAAATGAAGTGCTAATTCTGGAAATAAATGTACATACTTTTGCAACTCTGAGTAGTGTTATCACTTTCCTTATTGAATAATGAGGAGGTTGAATATCTTTTGCTACACATGTAATTGGCCTCTTTGTTAAAACTTTGGTGTTATTTTACGATACACCATATATACATTTAAAAAAAAAATTATAGCTGAGGGGGCTATGATTAATGACTCCCTCATTCATTTGATTATCTTTAAGGCTAAAAAGGAAAACACTTGAAAGTTGGAACGCTCCTCCATATACTTGATGTGTTTAATCCGCTAATTACACTGAACCTATTAGTAGGAACACCATAAGGACCTGTTATATGTATCTAGCTCATTTATTTATGGATTTAACTAACATCTAATCATCATGACCCGGTGGTTAATTACTACTCACTGAAAAAGGCTCTCGCATGAAAACTGTAGTTTAGTTCTCGTTTACATAAATATCATAACAGTTTTATTCAAATGCTTTGTCTGCTTTAAGCTGTATAAATGTTGCTGTAAACATATAATTGGTGACCGGCTACACAAATATGTTCAAGTCCTTAAAAAAACGGATCCTTATTCCATATGTTCAATAATTCCACTGAGCTTCCACGAGAAGGGAAGCACAAAAAACACCTTCCAGCTATTTTTCCAAGTGACCTGACCTTTGTCATCAGATTTTGAAAAGAATGCGACGAGACACATTGTGAAATGGGACATCTACCATGCCATGTTGGAGAATTAATTTTTTAAGACATTCACAAGGAGCCTGTAAAATGTCACAGCTGAGCCATGCATCAACCAGGAAATCAGTCAAACTAGGCCAAAGGTCTCAGGGTTCACCACTAAACGCGTTTATACTGCTCTAGACTGAACGACCATACAGGGGTACTGTGGTATCAGTCCCTAATGCAGCGTTCTGTATCACATTGAGGAGTTCAGAGTTGACAGCACAAAAACAGTAAATCAGTGCAGAAGACTAAATCTGTGCTCCCTTTGTGTGTGTGTGTCAGTTAGCACTACTTGCTAAGTAACACAGCATTTGAGGTAGGGCTTATACAGTGAAGCAGCGGTGCAAAACACCACATGACCTGTGATGATTTGATCTGATGTCTTGCTGGGAGATTGGGTGGATGGAACACCTAAGGAAAAATTGGAGGTGGATGAATGATTTGATTAAAATGATTTTGTTTTTTTTTACAAGCCAAGCCACATTAAGAAAGTGTAAAAAGCTTAACTTGATTTTTGTGCTGGGGTACAAATCATGAAGTGGGTAATGTATAAAGTCTACACAAATTATAAAACCATGGTTTCTAAGGAGAATATATCCTCATGAAGTGTTGATCACGTATCAGTTGTTTTTTTTGCCACATCATGTGTTCATGATAGCGGTAATAGCCTCACAGCTATCAGAAAATGGGCTTTAATAGGGTCAAAGAGGGGGATTGCATCTCGGTATTACTTTCAAGCATTTGGAAATAATTTACCTTTTATTTGGGCCTGCATTCAGAACTGACCTCAATACAGCGCAGAGGAGACAGTCAGACAGAGGCAGCCAGTAAAGCAGCCTGCTGTTCCTGCTTTTCCTCTGCTCACCACTGTTAGAGACACATTACGGCTGCCTGGGCTTCTAATCCTTTCTATCCATGTTTCCCCCTGCAATTATGGCGCCGACAACAAAAGAGTGAATACATTATGAACTCAAGTTGAAAGCCTGTGATTATAAGTAGCTCGCTCATGTGTCCATGCTGTGACTCACAAGTGTGCTTCACTGAGCCTCCCACTCGTATTTGCACATGTCATCTGCGGCTCTGTCCTCCATCTATACTGACGTCAGAGGAGGCTGGCTGTCCTCCTACATTGCCTGTAAAGTCGACCAATTGGATAGGCAAGCACGAAGCCTCTTTGTGCAGGCTGTGATCGACAGCGGACACAGAAGCCCCTCGTATTGCCTGTCTAATTACCAGGCCACATGGGGCACGAGCAAGCCGCGTGCGGTGTGCAATATCAGCCCGGTGTGGCCCTCCGTTTCCTGCTCCGCTTTTGATTCTGTCCTTGCCTGAAGCCCAGCCAAGGAGTGTCGGGCTGTGTCTCCTCAGTCTTCCCCTCTCGTGCTCCAGTTACACCCTCACATGCGCTCTGGCCGGAGCTCAGCAGCCTTTGTGGATGCTCTGACAGACGGAAACAGAAATAGCTCCACAAATAGACCCATCCTTTGGCTCACAGGGGAGCACTAGCCCCACTTCTGTGTGCTCTTGCCTCCTATTTCATGTGTGCCTCGGGCCAAAACAAGTTAGCAAGGAACCACAGGGAAATCAAATTTGGAATTATTAGATCATACTGAAGTACCAGGGGAGGAAGAGAACTGTGTTCATAAATACATATTGTTAGGAAAAATAGGTTGATTTCTGGAGCTCACTTCTGTCTGTCAATAAAGGGGTATGGGTAATCTGGAGCAACTTGATCGGAAATGTCGAAATAACGGCCGAAGAAATCTATATTTACGTCACACTAACTGCTGTCGCATTAAAGTGTAGTTCTCTCTAAATCTGCAGCATAATAAATTAAAAGACTTCTGGCGCTTAATATAGACAATGAGAAAATGAAAGCAGCCATTTATCTCCTGAAAGCCATTAGTGAGGTGATTAAATTACTCGAGCCATCCGTTTTTAGTGAGACATGTTACATGATGCCTTATATGTGACAGGAAGGAAGCAACACTCACACAAGAGAAGACGTGTACTCTGCGTGTGCACTGAGGCCGTTCGATGCTCGATGGAAAGACCAGGGATGGATTTAGGTTGTGTTCACGTTTAGTAATATTTCAATCTAACATTAGAACTGTACATTCAGTAAAGCTCACGCTGACCTTAGCAGTGAGCTTTCTCAGGAAAACGACATACAAATCCTGAGGAGGCTTCACAGTGTGTGAAAGTGGGAGGTGAGAGACTGCCGGTGACTTAGTCAAACCTCCATCTGTGTTGCACCGCCCGGGTAGCAACTTCTTTTTTTTCCCGTGGCTGTAATATTTTGACAGACACTGCGTCGACACTGAACTCCGTGTGTCCTTGAGCCAGTTTCTCCCTTCTCTGTGCCAGAATGCTGTTCCGAATCGTCCCTTCTCCTTTTCTTTTATCTGCCTTGCTACTGTGTGGCCCGTCTCATGCACAACATCTCGCAATGTCAGCACTTTCTTATCTTTGAGTTTAAAAAAAAAAGCACGATTAATCCTTCAAAATGTAGGTACTTTTGTCTGCATGTATTGCAACTTTTAGCATAAATATATTTTCATTCCAATGAAAGCAGTAATTTGTCTCCTGAATGAAAGACACACCTATGGAATAAATATAACCAGAGCTCTCTAAATAATTCACAGTACTGGCCTGCGCTACAAGATAGACTCTGGAGAGCTACTTAAGGACTGAGGCCCAAGGCATGAAGCCTTTGAGTTACTCCTGCAGGAGATGTGGAGAACAAAGTATCCCGGGACAGTGGAGGGGCTTCAAAGCACTGCTGCATTATTAAACTGCTCTTTCCATCTGCAACACACGGGTGCTCGAGGACAGATTCACACCTGCCTCAAGATGTGATACATAGCACACGCACTGACGCACACACATGCACTGACGCACACACATGCAGCGGCACTGACAGAGGAGTCATTGAAAATGCTGAACAGATGTCTAAGTTTGAAAGAGTTTCAACATTTGTCATCTGATTAATTTCCATCCATCATTAACTTTTTTGTCCTGAACATATGGATGCGGACAGATTCAAACATCTTTCTACTCCAGAAAGAAATCTAACTGTTCTTGGATTAGTTTTAAACTTCAGTTTAAGGTGAGTGGAGAAACAAGAGCAAGATAATATCTCTCAATTCGTTTAAATTAAAGCTGATTTTATTTATATGATGCAAAATCACAAACAATGACTTTCCATCGAACTTTAAAAAATACTGTCAAATTCAAGCTAATTGTATTCTAATCCACTGTAGTACTATGGTATCTTTTCTGTGTTTACATCTCGTCATTTTTACGAGAGCAACAAACTTGTTACTGTTTCCTGAGAAAAAAGGAAACACGTATTATTTTCCCCCAAAACATAATAAGTTTAGGGAAAAGGGGAAACCACAAATGGATAACTTTAAGTAGAAGAGATCAAAATAAATGTCTAAAGCAAATCCAGGTGATGGAATTATCTCCTTTCCTTTCATTAAGGAAGACCCGGCGTTCCTATAATGAAGGCTAAATGAAAAGTTCATTCAGTTACCGGAAATATTACACTTTCTAAACTCATGGGCCATGATGATTTGATATGATTACTTAACTAATAAAGTTTGCTAAAACTCCAGCTGAGCTCATATACCTTAAACTCATTTTTGCAGCAGCCAGCTGAAGCTTGTACATTGGTGCATCACTGTTTATAATCTAATAAGGAAATTACACATTGTCCTCTCTAACAGTGGATAAGGTATTTCTGCTCCTTAATAAGGACTTCTTGCTACTATTGCTCGAACATAGTGGACGTTTTTTAGTTGTAGGTTATCATTTTGGCTCAGTCAGATCTAAATATTTTTTGCACACCCAGTGGTATAGACCCAAAAGTTAAGAGTGGGAAACTGGCAGTGGTAGTGCATACTAGGATTCTGCAATTTTTAGACTGAGAGACTCATTGGGCCATTCAAATAAATCTCCTCTTTATGATATAATCTCTGGATCAGTGCTGTGATGATAAAATGTTTCATTATGAGTTGTGTTTGAGCCACAAAAATGCTGGCACTAATCTTTATCTCAATGATTGAAACATGAGTAGAAAATGTAGTGTTCTCTTAAGGGAAGAGAATAGGAAAGAAAAGTGCTGCTCAGTTCTCTTCAGGATAGAGACAGACACATATGGTTATCGACGTTTTGTCTCTGGCAACTGCCTAATGAAAAACACAGAAGATAGAATGGAAAAAGCAAACGGAACGCAATAGTTGAGATAAGATTTAACTAAAAAACGTATTGTAGACACTAAGAATTGTCATGTTTTTATCTTTCTCCATTTTGATTCCACAACGAATGCCACATACAAATGAGTTCTTCATCTCTGTATGCATTTCAGACATGAAATTTTCTCTGTCTTTTTGAAAAGGAGACACACGCTTGCTTTTTGTTGACTTGTATCGGTAACCAGGTTTCCCTGCATTCCCCTGAGAATAGGCCGGGCCTTGATACTTCACTGGCAATTCAGGCTGACTACAGTGTTGCAGGAAGCTTCGGTGTGGGCTGCAGCTGCATCACAAGGAATGGTTTCAGGCCAGACTGGAGAGGCTTCTAGGACATGTGCTCAGACAGCTCGTCTTTCAAGCCTGTCATCCTTTAAATTCATGCAGCCGTATAAACGCCGGCCAGGGTTGAGTTGAGCTGAAAAGAGTGACGCACTGATATGGCTGTGTTGTTACATGTCAGTCACTCAGTCATGTTATTGTGTTGGAGCGCTGTAGGGTCCGATAACTCTGAACTCTCTGTTCTGGCGAAGTCTCGGTAAGCAAAGGTAGTTTCTGAATAGTTAAAAATATTGCCTCTGTTGGCTGAAACTTTTTTCACACAATAACAGAATAACATTTATTCACACGGTCTGAGAATTGTTTTGGCCTTCAACAATAAAAAAAACAATTGTTATTTTGTTTAAAAAACTCAACTGAATTTAATGCGATTTAAAACTAATATTTACCATCATTTCATGGTTTTAAATCATGGATATTACGACCAAAAATGAAAAGACTTAGACAAGTTAGAAAATACAAAACAGGACCAAATTTATTCAAATACAACAAAACAAGCACCCGAACAAACAAAACAAAAGAGAAATTAAAAACGTCAAAACATCACAACTTTTTTGGATTGTGAAATGCAGAAATGGATGTGTAACAAATAGTCAGAATCTGGCAACACAAAATACAAAACTTATGGTGTTCATGTCTTCTGCAATTACATAAAACCTAACGTTCAAGTCTGCACTATATTTCCCACACCATTCATATCTATTAAACACACTGTAAAAAAAGAAGAAAAGAATGTAGAAAAGGTAACCTTTTAGCTTCTGAAAAGTACTGTGCTCTAAGGGTCAAAGGGCCAATGCTGTAAATGAACTTTAATTCTTGAGACAACATCAACATTACTGACAGTTACGTTCACACGAGTGTGATACAGAGCTAAATCATGGTTTTCTGCACTTGATTTAGTAACATATCAAATTATTTTTGTACATCAGAAACAGTCTTCAGTGGTTTGCACATCAAATAAGTGAATAGCTGGTCCCTCAAAAAATTGATCCATATTTGGTACAAAGATAACAAACATAAAAACATTCATGTATGAGTTTAAGTGATATTCATAATTATAATTTGTTCCCTTTTCATCTTTGGAAGGAAGTCAAACTACCTGGGTCTTCACCTTGCTGGTTTTGTGATTAGCTATGCTAACAAGATAGTGGAGCTATCGTCATGGAAATGTAAGAGTAATGTTTTAAGGCAAGGTACGAAAAGAAGATAAAACAGCAACTGGTTGGTTTAGGAATCAAAGTATTGAATTGTTCCATTCGTTGTTTGGTTAAGAATCAGTGAAAAGGCCACATGTGTAGATAAGACTTGGAGAAGTTGCAAAAAAAAGCTAATATTTTGTGTGTGCTTTACAAAAAGTTGTTCCTGCCTCACTGGATTTTTTTGTTTCTTATAAAACACATGTCCAATCCATATAAACCAATGATCAAATCCAGTCACGTCTCAGGAGAACTGCAGGACCTTCTGCAGAGTCCTCCTGAGAGGCGCCTTCTCCTCTGGTTGGCTGTCGGGGATCATGTAGGCGCTTCTCTCTGCGCTCAGACGGAGGCCCGGCCTCGTCTCCTGACAGCGTTGCAGCCCTGACTGAGTGATATTCCTGCAGAAGTCTACCTTTACCTCCTCCAGATTGTCTGCGTGGGCCGCCACACCCCGCAGGCAGCCGTCTGTGATCCGAACACAGTTCTCTATGTGGAGTCTGCGCAGCTTCTTGCATCTCTGCAGCACAGAGATCACGTCCTGGTCGGTGATGTGTGCGCAGCCAGACAGGGTGAGTGTGAGCAGGTTGGGACACCTGGGGGACAGATAACTATCAGTAATGTAATAAAACAGGGCAAGGCCTGCTATCACACATCCCACCCTAAAGTACAGAGGAGAGAGATTAGTCCCTCTACAGTCTGACTGATCTACAGTAAACAGTTATCTCCGGTGTGTTTCTCATTTTCCGACGGATATTGTAGACATGTAAATATATAAGAGTCAGGTAACATAGAAAGCTTTGGGATCACGAGGCTAGATCATCTATGAAAGATATGTAAACAACACTTCTAAGAGGCAGCAACATGATCTGTGACTGAGCAATTTAATGGCAAAACCATCTCCCTGGGGCTTACATGCTTCCGCCTTCTGAAAACATTTCATGAATGCGTGAGGTTAGTGTTATTGTACCGAACAATTACAGGATGTTTGAAGAATTATTGCATGACAAGGAACAACTCCTCTGCAGAAACTTTAAAAAAAACCCTTCTAAAATGAACATCAAATGTCATGGGGAGGTGCATTTGTTTACTGCTTATTTCTGTGGGGCTCCAGGAGTGCACTGCTGCCTGCCAGCATTACCGGCACTCAGATGGAAACACATCAGGAAGGTCATTCATGTTGGCTGCTGCAGATTACATAAAGTGTTATATAATCTTACCACTTTACCACATGAGAGCCACGCATATTCCAGTATTGCACGGGTAGTGCCCCAGTAACCTCTGGACACGCAATAGTCAATGTATGTGTCCTGCTGTACTATTGCGTTTTCATTTTTATCAGGGGAAGTGATTACATGGTGTTGACACTGAAAAAAGAGAATGTATACTAACAGGAGATAGTGGGATTTGAATGTTGATTTGCTCCCTGAGGACTGTCTCTCAGAGTAGGAGATAAAGCCTTCAGGACAGAGGAAGAAACAAGTGGAGGGAACCAGAAAAAATCAACCTTTGTTACTAAATCTATCACCTCAAAGCATTTCCCCTCACCTGGTAGGGACAGGCAACACACATCTGCACAGCCAAGGTTCTATTAAGTTTTTTACATGCATTCACTGTCTGATTTGCCATCTGATTTTAGGGCCATTAAATAACTATTTTTTCCTTTTGATTTGATTAATGGGTGTCAAGTCTGTTGATAACCTTTCATTGTCAAAATAAGATACCTGTATTGAGTGTGAAGTAAGATACACATCTTCAAAAATATGTATGCTTTGCAGTTTTTCTGTTTCATTTAACTCGTTCAGTGTATGTGTGAGACATGATGTAGTCCACATTTAAACAAGGACCTTAGAGGGCAGTCTGTTCTCTGCTGAGCACCAGCAGAAAACCACACCACTTCCCTATAATCATCTCTCTAATGACCTGTTTGGATTTCCTAACGGTTATTTTGCCTGGTCAAATTGTTCTGTGAACCCTGAAGAGAGCCAACATGTGCATTTACTGTGCATCTCCATCACTCTGTTAAAGACCGAAAGATTTGTTTCAGAGTAGGTATCAAAAGTCCTCTGCTTTGTACAACCAAGGAGCATATTTCAAAAGCAGCCATAAGCCAAAATTCTGTGTAGTGTGGAAACACGTCGTAACTCAATCGTAACTTCAGTCTTTGTATTTTTCCTGTTATGTAAGAGAAAGCGCACATTTCTTCAAATGTAGCAGTTCCAAGTTTGGAAAAAAATCCTACTTGGAAATGTTTAACTTTGAAACTAACACTGCAACATGGCACCTCAAGCAGGATCCCTGATGTTGTGTAATTCAAAAGCTGTGTCCTCAGATGATCAAAAGCTAAAAAGTTCTTGATGACTGACTTATTGCTCTCCTCTTTCTTTTACAGAGCACTACATTTCAGAGGACACAACAAAGGAAACCACACGCACGCAGTGCTGTAGGTTTTTCCATGAAGATTAAGATAAAGATAGACACGAAGCTTGGCGTCAGATTTAAAGAGGCAGGCAGACACGACGCACATGCTCATTGCTTAAACTGCAACAAAGAGCCAGTTGTGGGCTCCACCTGCCTGCATAAATCTCCAGCGTGCAGCTGACTCGGAGCGTCTGGCCAAATCACTCTATATCAATCCCCCAGCTCCTCCGTGTCCCCTCCCTTTCTGTCACGTGCGCTTGCTTTCTTCTCCCTTTCAGAACCGTTTGGGAGGGTTTATCAGTATGCGGAGAGAGTGCCCAAAAAGGCACTGGGATAGAAGCCCCGGACAGAGTAGGCGGTTCTCGTTGTGACTCATCTCACGGCTCTCGTGTCTTCCATCTCAAATTTCACAATACGGGAAGTGCTCACAGGGTCATGTACTGTGCCACAGAGCCGTCCCCCTTTTTCTCCCTCCTCCTGCCCCGGCCAGCTGCGGTGGCTGAGCTCCCTCACATCAGCAGTTATTACTGGCTGCCTTGAAGAAATTATCCAGAGACCTCATTACGCTTCTCCGGGCCGATTCCTGCATGGAGCCAGCCACGCACGCAGAGGCCGGGAGCCAAAACAGCTTAGTTTCAATGACCTATCAAATCCAAATGTCATGTCATTCAGTAAAAATAATTTGACGTGTGCCCACAGTTGTGTTTGTTAATAGAATTAGTCTTATGTCCTACAGATGTGTCATTTTTCTGTCTAGATCGCCGGCTCCAAATACACCATCTGTTTCTAATGATTTTACTGCCTGCTGCCTACAGCCAAACATGGAAGTTTGACTCAGCCATGTGCTCTGAAATGAAAACTGTTGTTCCCACTGTTGTGACCCAAAGTCAATCTGAAACACCCACCCCCACCCACTTATCAGGACATATGCAACAGAAAGTCCAACAACATTTGGAATTCCAACATTCATGTTTGAACATAAAACAATCTCAAGGCCGGGCCTTGAATGAAAGAGATTCTACATCAATTCTGTGTTGATACCATGACTAAAGAAGGCACCACTTCAGAGAGCATTGCAGTATGTGGCCATATGTAACACACTGCTTGGTTGTGCACCCTTTGTTGGTCTGTGTGACAACTCACTGTCAGAGATGAATTCTATAAGTCTTAACAAAGCAAAAAAGTCTAACACAAAACACTCACATGTGGCAGACACGGGCCAGGAAGGCGCTCACGAGCCTCTCATGTCTGCTGCAGATGTCCTTCTGAAAAGAGCTCTTCAACCAGTCCTCGATGTTGCACACCTGCAGGACCCTGCTGGAGTGCCAGCAAACAGTCAAGTAACGCAGAGAGGCTCCAAGCACGAAGTTGTCCTTTCTAAGCTCACAAGGCGAGCTGAAGTGGAGTAGATTCCAGAGGCAGGGGTCCAGGAACACCTCACGCAACCGGTGACAAGTAAGAGACAAACTCCTTCGACTGTTCTTGTCCAGGAAGGAGAAAAGGTGCAGGAGGCACTCCCGGTTGAGCTCGGTCAGACGCATGGTGAAGAGACCCGGGGCATTCAGGGAGGCCCGGTCCCTGGGGCAGCGACGGGCCTGCTGGTAGGCAGCAACAATGAGCCCACAGCCTGCATTGTGTGGCCTAGATACATGATGCCCCCTCAGGCACACGCCGAAGGCCTGCTCATATAAGGCCGTGGAGTGAAGGCTATTTTGGGAAGACAACTGCAGCACATTCAAAGATGGAAGTGTCTGAGCCGTACGCTCCCCTACCATCTGTCATGGCTCTCAACAGGCAGCGGGCTCTGGACCGAGCCAGATGTTTACACTGTCCTGGCCTATTTCACAGGAACAGAACTACACTAACAGACACACACAAAGACACACCTCCGCTGCGTGTTGTAAAGAAAATAATAAAACTCTTCAGTCAACACAAGCCTAGTTTTAAAGGCTCCTACAATGTTCAGAGTTAGAGCCCCCATTCTATCAAAGGGGTTTTGAATTAATATTATTTCACTCTGATGTTTAATTTTCACAGGACATGTAGGCGGTGTTTCTCCTATTTAAAGGTAGAACACTTTGACACATGTTTTGCATAAATCGTTTTGGATTTTAATTTAATTTGAAGGAAAACTCCAATTCATTTAGCTTGTCTTAAAGGATAGAAAAGTAAAATGTAATTCTGCAGTTTGGGAGGAGTAATGACACGAGGATGCTCTCAGCTAAGGCCATTCACCATAGCACAAAATAAAACAATAGACTGATCTGCGTCCAAGCAGACTGCATTCATTTGTTGACCACAATGAGCTCTAAAAAAAAAAGGAAGAAAAACACAGCACATGCCTGTATTGCTCCATTGTTCATAAGAACTACATAGCCATCAGAAGATTCTAACGATGGATCTTTGTGTCTCCAGCAAGGCTGACTAATGGTACCACAGGGGGAACACGCTTTTACAAACACATTACAAGCTGAGGCAGAGCCACACTGCGCAAAACGGACATTTCATCATTTTAAAAGGTTGACATATACCAAAAAGTTCATGACTTAGCTGGTTTTGTGTGATTCATCTCATGGTTTGGGGCAAATTTAGTGAAGTCAAACAGCTGACAAAATAGAAAATGTCTCTTACAGTACTGGTTCTGGTCAGGCTGTGGACATCCCAGTGGGTCATTTGAGGGGCACACTGGAATACTAGTTGAGGGATGTGATGGTATTGTAAGAACACCCCCAAAAATCTCATTTTCAATGAGGCCAGCAGAGGGATGGATATGTATGGATTTAACTTATTTAGAAAAATTGAATTATGAGCAGATCATCGGATGTGGTGACCAACCTTACAGATCTGTATGTATACTGAAGAGACACATTTTGCTCCCTGTAGTAGAAGCACATCCACAGTTTTTCAGGGTTTTTAAATAATGGATGAAATGGCCAAAATGAGACATTAATTAAATACATGACCAGCCCAATGGATCAAAGATTTAGAAATGGGTTATTAAAGTGATATTTGACTTGCCTCGTGGGGCCATCACTAATGAGATTAATTATTCATGAACAGATATCAACTGTTTTAAGTGATAGATTTACAGAGGTGAGGATGAGTCACAGTAAAATGCCTCAAAACACAACTTAATGACCCACTTTTAGAACTGCAGAGCATCCGCGTAGCATAATTAAGATAAGCACAAGAGACCAACCTTCATATCAACAACCTGGGAGTTCCGACATGTGAGTATATGTCACAAGCCTAAACAGTGTTATGTAGGACTTTGCCTAAGGCAACACGGTAAGCTGTGACACAGCGTTTGTTTGCTCAACTAGAACACAGAGGAAGTTCTGATGGAAAAAGGCAAAAATACTATTATGTATACGTCATCACTCCACTCCACCTCCCCGAGTATGTTCTGTTCGACTTGTTGTAATTGCCCGTCCCGAAAAAAATGCGGGACACTGGGAAGTGCCACTGTTGGGCGGTTGATTACATCCTGTACTATGACTCACTGTGTCATGATGTCCTTAACCAGACCTATGACTCCATGAATGCAATGCAAAGTGAGCATATTAATGGCAGCTAGAATTCAGCGTCAGAGGGGAAAAGAAAAAAAAAAAGGCTACTTGTGGCACTAATGGAAACAGCTAGCTCAAAGCCACCTGCGAGCCGGCGACGGAGAGCAGCTGTTTCTCTGCATACAGAAGAGTTTGTTCCTGCAGGAGCAGGAGGCCTCACTGGTTGGCACGTGTTCCCGAGGGGAGGTGTATGCGTACGTGTGACTGAGCGAGTGTGGGTGGGTGGGTGGGGACCTTCAATGAAGAGTACAAAAAAAAAACCCGGCACTAAAAGGCTTACTAAAATATGCCCTCTAATGGATACATGTACTTACAAATCAAATGAGAAGCTGTGAAAAAGGGTTTTGGGTTACTTCTACATAGATATAAATGACATACATCTTATCCTGTGTCCACTGCACCTAAAATGAATTCATCGTTCTGTGCGACACACAAAAAAACAGAGAAAAGTCAAGTATTTGAACTTAAATTTCTTTGACAAATTTTGAATAATTATCACTCATGAAGAAACTGTGTAGTAACAGAATTTGTGGCCTTTAGTTCTGTGGCTTTGTTAATTCAATAATAATGAGGGACTTTGACATTTAAAGATATTACTAAAACATCATTAGCACCTGGTGGATAGATCACAGTTTTGCTCCTTGGAACGGTGTCACAGAAAAGCCCTTATATTTCATGTGTGGTCGTTACAACAGAACTAATTGAAGACATTACAACTCAAACATGAATAAAATATTTTCCATTGTATTCCATCATGATGATCTTGCTCAATACACATTTCAAAAAGTCAATTAATTAGGTCCCATCACTGCCAGCTTTAGAATAATGCTTCACCAAAAGGAGGATTTCAGCATAGTCTTGTGTGTTGTTTGTGGCTGATCAAAAACACATTTCTAAAATCCCCTTTCTAACAAGCTCTCCTAAGTCAAATGCATTAAAACATCTGGAGAAAAATACTACAAGGTGAAAAATGTATATAAAATAAATTGAAGTTTAAAGACAAAATTAGAAATGACAAATATTCTTACAGTGTGTTGACACAATGGTTCTCAGTCTACGGAACATTGGACCAACAGAGGTTTTCCAAGGCTAAAGCTTTGCTTCTTTACTTTCAATGTTCACCTTTGGAATCTAATAACATGGAGAAATCTACCCCAACTGAGGAATACAAAAAAATAACGCCAAAAAGATACACTTAAACAAATTAAATGAGCAGCAACATGATTCTGTCATGCCGTCCATAAACACAAAAGAGATGCAGATACATTCACGGGTAAAACGATCTACACTGATAATAAAACACTGGGACGCGTCGCCAATGTGGCTGAGGTGAAACCAAAAATGAGGAGACAAGCTAATCTGAGGCAGTGAAATCGGAAAGAATCAAGGAGCAGCAGTTTGTACAGCTTGGAGAGCTCCATCTGGTCCAGTCTGGTCTGAGTTCTCCCTGTCTGTTGCTTCCTCCCCTGACACCGGGCCACTTTCATTCAAGGTGAGCACGTCTTTGCACTCATCCTCTTGTGCTTTCTCAGAGATATTCATCTGTGTGGCTGCTGCACCCCTCACATTTCCGTCTGTGACAGCCTTGTCCTGAGAAGGGGTTTCTGTGGAAACGCTGTCCATGGACGCAGAGTCCGCATCAGGCTCCTCTTTGGCCGACTGACCAGTTCTCTCCACGTAGAAGAGGATGTAGGCCTTGGCTTTCCTCACCGTCTCCTCGGTGGTCAGGCTCACTGTGCTGTCGTTGAAGTGGTACCAGCGGCCTTCGTGGCTACCATATGCCGTGTAATGCCCCGACCCAACCCTGTAGACACAGATACGCACATCACGTTGCACATGCAAGATTCTCAAAGAACAGCATCTCCTGCTGTCAGAAGTGCTCTTAGCGGTGGCACAACATTGCCCCTTAGAGGCCGAAATGAGTAGCCCACGTTGACTGTGGGCTGATCCAAATGCACTTTCAAGGACTCTCAGTCGGCTGTATTTCAGCGTTTAGTGGCTGCATGAATTTTTAAACGGCAGCTGTCCACAAAGCTTTTTGTCTAAATTGGATATGAATTGTTTCCCCAGTTACTGGGTGACAGTCAAACACAGCAGGCGGAGCCAGCTGCTAGAAAATATTGTGTAGATCTGTGGTAGAGTGTTATTCTGATGAAGGGACTCCGGTCCTCATCTCTCTGTCAACATAAAAGCACTTCAATATGTTCAACATATCTAGCATTGGCAACAAGAAGATGCTGCTCAGAAAGTTGTAATTCAAGATTCAGCTATCCCATCATATCAGCTTATTCCACAAAGCAAACGGTTGATCCCCCCTCCTTTTGTTTTTAAACAACACTCAACCAGGAGAATGCACATAAAAACTTACCCTGATCCATGATGCACCACTACAGCAACAAGGTCGTACAAGCACGTCCCTGGTAGAGAATTCTCTGGCTGCAAAGAAAAAAAAACAAAGCAGGGGGTGAGACTTTCAATTCCACTCTGAATGAAGGCTGTACAGCTGAAATTATGGGTGTGCTGAGAAACCAGAGGTCTCGCTTTCAGACTTAGAGACAACGTTTTTCTCTCTTTCAGGGAGATCTAGAGAACCATAAACCTTTTGAAGTGGGTATAGACTTCCAAGGATTTAACTCCACCTTTTTGTTGCGGGAAACTAAAATGTGGCTTGGACTGTGGCATGAAAGCTGTTAACTCAGAGCAATAAAACATGAATCTGTGACTGTTTAACTCTGAGAAACGCACGCAAACATCTACAACCCTGAAGCTGACAAGCACGTCTTTGTGTTTGTACTGCAGAGTGAGAGCCAGCCGGGGGCAGAGCACGAAGGCACGAGCTGCGGTGGTCGGCAAGCCCCCGAATGACGGGCTGCTCTGGAAGCTGGGAAATGAAAGGACAGTGCTGATCTTTTCACAGCAATACTGACAAATAAATGACAGAGACTCGGCGGGGACGGCTGTGCTGATAATGAACCTGTGATTTGGAGCAACTACTTATTTTCCATGCCCAACGTAAAGAACAAACAAACTGCGTAGTATTGACAGAGCTGCCACAGGCGTTCAGTGAACATAGAGGCTCCTGATGGCAGTGCTGGAACTCCAGCATGCACAGGGGAGGAGCAACAACCTGTCCACGTGTTAATCTGTCCCATCCACCAAGAAGCGCAGACCTAAAGTGACAGCTGACGTGGTCTAAATTATGGAAATAAGATAATCCCCCCACAAGCTTCCATACAGACTCATTTGACATTAAAAATGCTGTGCTCCAAGTTGACTGCATTCGACTTTTATTACAGATCTAACCAAAATGCATATCGTGTTAAGTACAGGCCTGCCTCAACCCGGACCCTAAAACAGATGCTCTGTTGCCAAAAACCAAGCTAGGTTGTGAATCAGCTTTAACGCGATCTTGGAAAGTTGTGGAAACAAGCCCAGGCGGCTACAGCTGGCTGGAGATCAATCACCCGGCTATGAACGGAGGCTGCACCCGATCATTACAAGAATGAATAACACATTTGTTACAGATGGTACAACAATGCACGGATGCTCATTACTGTTAATAAGAACTCAGCATCAGGCCCAAGTGTTTATAATCATCACACATGAGGCTGGCAAACTTAGGCACAGGCCAGTTTTTCATCAGTGCGATGCATCTTCATATAAAACTCAGCTTATTCCTAGTATTATTAAGATACACAGCACTACCACATGCTTTAGAGCGTGGCTTCTGTATGCACAACACGTGATGCTTTGCCCCTTCTATCCAATATGCTGTCCAGCTGTAAGTTTGTATGGCTTTGACTGAACCTTATGTTATTGTGGGTCTGTGTTATGTTGCAACAAGGACAGCATGAGTAAAACTTCAACAAGTCATGCTTCAGCGAACTTCATTTTCTCATTTTGTTTTGTCATTCAAGCAAGTTTACAAGTTCATGATTGCTGCCTGACATGTTTTTTTAGTCTGTGTATGTTCAAAGAAATGAATGCCACATGTACGGAATTTGCAAGATGGAGATGTCCAGTAGAGGGAGCGCAGGGGCAAATGTAGCCGTATAAGCATGCCTTTTTTAGTCGACAGTCTTAAATACCCTCTATAATACCAATAATATTCCTCAAGCTGCACTCATCTCAACATGAGCCAAACACTAGACCAGTTACAGTTCAAATCATGGTTCTAATTCTTTTTTCAAGACCACAATTGATTTTAATTTATTTTCCAACTGATCTCAAAAGTTGTTGCAACCGTCCGAAAGTGACCACCGCATTTACACCTCTCACAATTCAATTTGGACTCTCATCTGAAGCCTGTATGGTTAAATGCCATCATTAGCTTCGCTTCAGTTACAAGCTCACCTCAAGTAAGTAGTTCCTCATGTCCAGACCCTTCAGAGGGAATTCCACATAAGTGTCCACCTTGTTTCTCAAAAAGGCAGTCCAGTGGAACCGTTTGAGGTGTAGACACAAAACCTACAAAAAGGTGGGGGGAGGGAAGAAATCAAATAAACATAATTGGGAAACACAAAGTTCTCACACTTTAATAATGTTCCACCTCATAACATTCCATAAGCTGGAATACCTTTGGGAGCTTCTGGATCCAGAACTTCTTCGTTGATTTCTGACGCTTTTTACACTTATGGCAATAATACAGTTCTGTTTCATCCAGTTCTTCCAGGTCTGTAAAGCTACGTAGGCAGTCTTAAGATTTTGAGAAAAAACAAAAAATTAAAAATATGTTTTAAAGTTGTATTCATATTCATCATCATATTTTAATTACCAAACAAAAATTAATTCAGAAATATTCAAAAAGAGACAAGTCAACAAATTATTAACTGAAAACTTTTTTTTACCACGTAAGGTGCACATTGGACCCGGCTCCTGGTCCTTACTTCTCTTTTGTCTGAACTGACTGGGAATGTCCAATGACAGATCTAAAAAGGAGAAAAGAAAGATGGAAATATTTAATGTCACACATCATGCTGCATCTCCACTTAATGAATTGAAACGTTAAGGTGATTCAGCTCTTTTTTTATTCCTGTTAAAACTGCTGGTGTCAAATATGGAAAAAGACTTAATGGGGTTCTAACGGGTGTATCTACTTATTAGAAAATTTTCTTACCAAGAAATGGATCAAACTTTCGAGACTCTGTCCCACATATCAGACAGTTTACTTCGTTCTGAAGTATTCCACCAAAGATAGATGTGACTACACTGGCAGCTCCATTTCTGTGAAGATATCATTTACATTAACCAACTGAACAGATCAAATAGCATTTTATAAGTGAGAAGTATTAAAGGTGTTGTTTTTTTAAAGTGCATTGGAACATCCAACAGCTTAAACATGAATAACAGACACAGAAAACACTAAAACCAAATTCCCTGGAAGCTTGGATGAACTCACATGCAGCATTTCCCCTCATTGGAGGAGATTCTGACAGCATCTTGGGGTGAGACTGGGTGAGACGCCCCGTTGCGACAGCACTGGAGTTCCCTGTGCAGATGGTCTAGCAGGTAACGCATGAATTCATGAGCATCCTGCTGCTGATACCCTCTGGAAGCAGAGACAGCTTTGGGTTACATAACTATTACAAAAACAACCACTTGTGATGTATGTAGTTCCCACAATATGCTACATGGAGGTCACAATGTAAGACTTTAAAGCTCAGGGTCAGAGGATAACTGCTGGCAGTCTTTGAACAGTGTTGAGGTACCTGAAACTTGGCATAATTTTCCATATTGCATAAAATAAGGGGTCTGGACTGAAGGCGGTCTGGCTTCCTTGCCACAGGGAACAAAGAGTTTTCCTGAACTCTTCCACCAGCGATCTGCTCAACAAAGAGAAGCCATTTTACTACACTGCACCCTGGAATTTTCCACATATAAAAAAAAACTTTATTATCTGCTGAGTTGAGGATGGAAAAAAAGTTCACTATAGCAATGATCTCCGGGCTAATTTTTCCTGTATCAATAAAATACAATTACTAATCATTCAACCCTTGAGAATGCCATCTTTCCTGATCCCCACCAAACCTTTCTGCCAACTTCATAGTTGCTGAAACAAGTGCCTGTTTAATGCCCATAAATTCTCCCTCCTTCAGAAGAGGACCTTACACAGTGTTGTCCCCTTGGCTGCGGGTGTGGTACATCCTTCTTCCTGCCGTCTTACCACTACGTAGAGCCACTGCAGGCAACTCCTTGAAATAACAACTGAACTGCTCGATGTTGCTGTCAAAGAAAAAACATTTAGTAAAGACAAGGGCTGGGACATCAAAATTGAAAGTGTTGATTTGTCAAATATCAAAGCTTTAATTCCTTTGAGTCATCACATTAGATTATTCGGTGAGAACAAAACAACCCTTGATTATTTTACTACGGATTATACTGCATCATGTCATTAGTGTTTCAGGCTTAAAGAACTGTTGTACCTGGAACGAAAATAATGGATTCAAATAACTTTATTTCACTTTTGAGGGGATTAGGTTGTAAACTGTAAGTAGATCCAAACTGCTGATTTCTGGAGTGAAAGCAGGCTTACAAGGCTTAATTTAGAAAGAAAGAAATGTAGCCGTCTGCATTAGGACTCGAAGCATTATGTTTAGTGGTGACAAAACAGTAGGAAATGTTGCCTTTAATCGCATCAAACCATTAATTGGTTGCATTGGAAGTGAGCATACTATACAAGTCCAGATACTTACAAGATGAAATCTATAAATCAAACTTACAACATATGGCACAGAAAACTGAAAACCTTGGAAATGGGAAGTGCTGCGTGTATCTTTTCACGTCTTAAGCATTACATGCCGTACATGTGAACACACAATAGAATAATCCTTTAGCAATAAAGGCAAAAATGTGTGCGAGCTGGAAACCTGGCATTGCCAGTGTCTTGTTTCTAAGCAGCCTCTTTAATCCCTCTGACTGTGCCACAGACTATATTAATAAAGGATGACTGGCTGTGGGGCCCCGGGTCTACAGGGGCAGAGCTACAGACTCAGGCTGCCCAATCGGTCCACCACACTCCTCCTCTGCTCACAGCCTTACCTGAGGGACTGCAGTATGGCATTCATGAAGCACGTGTTGCCCAGGTTCCGCAGACCAGTTGCTCCTAAAGCGACCCCGTCCTTTAAATGATAAGTAGAGTATTAAGATATATGAAAATAAAATGCTGGGGTTGTTGTCATAGGAGCATGGTGTAGAGCTCTATAAAGGATAGTAATGGCAGCGCACTATGAATAAAGAGCCATAAAGGGAGAATTTGTTCAAGGCTTAAAGCACAACAGCACAATTTTGGAGCAGTTTCTAACTTAAAAAGGAAACCATGCTTCTTTTCAAGAGTTACTTACACTGTCTTTTAATAACTTGCCATCTGAAGATGGGCTTTCGAAGAGTTTTCGCTTCCTCTGTCTATCGCCCATATGCAGTGAACTGTGAGGGGTAAAAATATGCGTTATCCTTGAATTAAGTAATTTCCTGACATCTATTACAGCCACTTGATTAGAAACATTTTCATTTGTTTACTTTGTAGCACAGCTTCCCAAACACTACAAAAATCTTAACACTTATTGTATGAGCTAAATATTTCTATGCACGTCAAGGAGCAACTGTATTTGTGAGCCATATACAAACCCTTCACTCTCGATAAGCGGTACTTACTTTTCTAAACTCTGAAGATGTTCCCTCACCTTCTGCACATGCCCAAGTTTGGTGTCATTGACGACAAAGTCATCGCATCTGTAACTGTAAAGGTCCCATAATAAGTACGTTGATTAAAGCTTTGCCAAAAACTTAATGTATTACAACATGGAAGTACTGGTCAGAACATGGTTGCGGTGATTACTAACAGATATAGTTGTACTTTTCTCACCAGAAAACACTGAAGTTGCTGCAATCCATGCAGACAGCATGATGGGTTTTCTCCTTCTCTGGCTTCTCGCCTTTCTTCTGAGTTATGCTGGTGCTTTGATTCTCTTCAAAGTGTTTCTTAGCATGTCCATTGACATATCTATGAAAAAATGAGAGACTGATTTTAAAACACATTCTTTACCTAGGTGTCTTCTTGGACCAGCATATAAAATTACTTAGTTGTAGAGAGACCTACCGCCCACAGTGGACCATCAGACAGGCAAGGCAGATCCAGGGACTTTTATTGGACCTGCAAACTGGACACAAAAAAAAATATCCCGTTTAATAAGACGATGCTTTTAAAGACACCATTCATTCAAGCGTAACAGCCGAAGTCTAACTCTGGAGTCGTGATTTGCCCTTGTGTGTGTGGCTGGTTTGACTTGTAGCCATAGTATTCTTTCCAGCTGACACAAAAATGTCTCCGTAGCCTGACCACAGGAAAGCATCCAAAAGCATTCCTCACACAGCTGTTTTTCTATGTTTACACTGGCGTTTAAAGAGAGACAAACGCATCTTACCGTTACAACACCAAGATGACGGTGAGCCATTCGGGAACCTGAAGGAGTCCGAGGCACCGCCAACGTTTGAGATCAGGTGAGGACACTCCATCAGCTTACAACTGCGAGAAAGTCGACCAGTGCAGCAAATCCAACCGAATCGGGACCGGGCCGGCTAACAATAGTTAGCCAATTAACCTAAAATAGCTAGCTAACGTTAGCTCAGCAGCCAACCTCTGATCGCGAGCACACGGCTCCCTGTCTTTGCTAAAAGCCACCGCGCTTAGTAGCGACTACACAGCTCGCATTTCCCCGGGAGGAAGAGTTTCCAGCGGATGAAAGGACTCCGGCTCCCACACCGACACGAATGCGAAAACGGCGGCGTTATCTTTGGTGCCTAACGTAGCAGGTAACTGCTGGCGCTCGTCACAAACAAATGGAAATAACTCAAGGAAGTGACGTCGCTCTGCCGGCTCCGCCGCTTGCCAGCTCCAAGATGAAAAGCCTCTGAAAGAGGTACTTTTCTACTTCCGTCGACGTTTATGTTTCCGCACTGTCTAAAACACGCTGATAACATCGGAGCCGGAGTCCGTGTCTACAGCGTTTTTTTTTTACATTCGGCAGCTTTAATTTTGAATAACGCGAAGCCAGTTGGACGGCTGACTCTGGCGTGGTCATTTCTGTGTATTTTATGGATGTACTGCCAAATGTTGACCCACAGACGTGCCCGTTTAACTTTAGTGAAGAAGGGTCACCTCGCCTGTAGAGCTCGACGGGAGCTCTGACGCTTTCATATGGAAATTTCCAGTGAAAAGAGATAAAACTCGACGATTAGCTCTTTCAGAGCTGGCACCAGAAAGAGATGACGGGTGGGCTGCGACATCAGAAAAACATCTAGTATCTTCGTCATAGTGCGCTGTTTTAGTTTTATTTTCGTTTTGGTTCAAATTTAGCGTCACTTTTCGATCGGTTTGGTTCATTTCACACGTGTTAGTTATTAACCACCTCTGTGTACTCGGTTAGTACATCTTTTAAGACTGTTTGGCGCTCGTTTTACTTTTACTAGTTACATCACTTGGTCTTTTCTGGACATTTTACACCATTATTATTTTACTTAGAACCTTCTAATTTATTTCCCCCCCTTTTAGTTGACATGCTTTTCATTTTGGAATAATGCATAATAATAATATTGGGATAAGACACCCACTGAACTGTGTCTGATGGACCTGTTGCAGAACAATGTTCTTCCTGTTAGGACTAAGGACTAATCCTTGAGATGGATAAGTTATCTAACACATTTTATATTCTGAAAATAATGGTGAATAAATTCACACCAAAACAAATCAATCAAAACACAACAGGCTGATTTTATTGAAGCAGTCAAACAAACATCACCATATATCTCCACCCTGATGCAGTGCAAACACAATTCAAAGCGCATTTTGAAAAAGCTCTGAAGTTGATTTTGTTAAACAACCCTCAGAATATTTCAGAGCAAAATGACTATAAAGATGTTTTGTGAATATTTGCACCACACACACAGAATAATACAAATACCTGTCTTTTAAAAAATGTGTCATAACATAGGCTATTGAACATTTGACACCATCACATGACAGCAAATGTCATGTGATGATTCCCAAAATATGAGCAAAAAACTAAATAGAATAAAGAATATTCAAGCTATCACTGCACAGAAAGGGTTTAAAACAAACATTTGGCTTTTTGAAATAGTACAAGCAAAAATCAAACAGCTTTCAGCAACTTGTGATGATGATGATGATGTAGTTGTGTTTCAGAAACAGAGAAATGTGATTTTTGAAAACAACCAATTAGAAAATATATTTGAAATAGTTTTTTTCTCCTGTTTAAATTACATAGTTAAAACTGATGTTTCTCTTAAAATAAATTGTAATGGAAAGTTATTGCTTTACAGAGGCAACTATTTTGATATCATTGTCCTTCCTAAAATGTCCCAACTTTGTAATAAAAACTGATCGGACCTGATATTATGTATTTCTTTCTATCAGAGACACAGTGCACAATCCAAATTCATTAATTTTTCTCTGTTTTAATGAAAAAAACAACATCACTTTGACAAATGAGAAGAGTAAAGAAAAGGAAACTTTCAGGCTCCTGCCTTGTGAAATAGATTGAAAAATAGATCG
The DNA here is from genome assembly GCA_013363375.1 of Menidia beryllina. Classification (NCBI taxonomy): domain Eukaryota; kingdom Metazoa; phylum Chordata; class Actinopteri; order Atheriniformes; family Atherinopsidae; genus Menidia; species Menidia beryllina. The sequence continues at coordinate 4,478,488 of JABUIW010000072.1, forward strand.
ACTGATGCTGCTGATCGTGACTTTATATGATTATGAGCTGAAAGTATTTATTAAACTTTTCATGATGACAAAAGGTAAAAGAAAATCACTTTACACATTTAATAGAGAAATTACCGTACACACATCTGCAAAATGATGACACAGTCCAAAAAACAGAACCTTTTCAAACTATTCTCATTCACAAATGTGATGTATATGGTTCCAGTGGAAAAAAAAAGTTCCTAATGGCAAACTGGTCAAAGCTTTGCTTTTTAGCTGAGCTGATGTTTTATGTCATCTCGATGCCTCCCTCCTGAAGAGGTGCGTCCGACTGGGGATTGGTGCTTTTTTCTCTTGTCTTCATGGCTTTCTTTTTCCTTGAGAAGATCAATGAATGTTTAGATAATTGCAGAAAGTTTGTTTCCACTGATCATGCTTTTTTTTTTAGTAAGAAGAGAGAATAAAAACGGAAAAATGCTCTTACTTTGACTGAACAGTCAGGACGGTAACAGTAATAATGATGGACAAAATGATGACGGAAAGCAAAACACCGCAGATGATTGCTGTGGAATCAAATCAAGTGAAGAATTACACATTTACAGTAGAAGAAATAGTTTGTTTTCACTTATTTCACTTACTACAAATCTCACTTTTCGAGGTGCACCTGAATATTATGTTTATGTTTATGCATTTGGCAGACGCTTTTATCCAAAGCGACTTACAGAGTAGACACAATATTACATTTCTCATCACTATGACAATAAGCTATATAGAGGAGAAACACTGATCAGAGTCAGTGGTGAGATAGAGATAGAGGTAGAGGGACTACAGAAGGAGCTGTGGGGGGGTAGAGGTACGGGTTAGGGTTAGGATAGGAGATGCTCTTTGAAGAGGTGGGTCTTCAAGAGTTTCTTGAAGACAGACAGGGATTCTGCTGTTCTTGTGGAGCTTGGTAGGTCGTTCCACCATCTTGGAACGACACATGCAAACAGTCTGGATTGTCTTAAGCGTGGTGAAGGCACTGCTAGACGACAGTCCATTGATGACCGGAGTGATCGAGTTGTGACATAAGCCTTTGCAAGGGGATTCAAGTAGATGGGAGCCATACCCTTAAGCACTTTGTAGGCCAGCATCAGGGACTTGAATTTGATACGGGCAGCCAGAGGTAACCAGTGGAGTTCAATGAACAGAGGGGTGACGTGAGATTTTTTGGGCTGATTGAAGACCAGACGCGCCGCCGCGTTCTGGATCATTTGTAAAGGTTTTACTGTACAGGCTGGGAGACCAGTCAGGGGTGCGTTGCAGTAGTCAAGGCGGGAGATGACCATAGACTGCACCAGGAGCTGGGTAGCATGTTGTGTTAGGTACGGCCGGATCTTTCTTATGTTTAGTAATGCGAAGCGACAGGATGGAGAAACAGAGGCAACGTGATCTTTAAAGGTCAGCTGGTCATCAATCATGACACCCAAGTTTCTTGCTGCCTTTGATGGAGTCAGAGAGAGGGATTCAGTTTGGATGTGAATATTGTGGTGAATAGTTGGTTTGGCTGGAAAGACAAGCAGTTCAGTTTTTGAGAGATTCAGCTGGAGGTGGTGGGCTTTCATCCATTTTGATATGTCAGAGAGACAGTCTGAGATGCGTGCTGAGGCCGAGTGGTCATCAGGTGGGAATGACAGATAGAGCTGTGTATCATCAGCATAGCAGTGGTAGGAGAAACCATGTGATTGAATGATCTGGGCCAAAGAAGTGGTATATATAGCAAAGAGAAGAGGTCCAAGTACTGAACCTTGAGGAACCCCTGTGGCGAGGTGGTGCACTGCAGAAGTGTGACCAAGCCAGGATACTTTAAATGATCGACCAGTGAGGTACGATTCAAACCAGGAGTGTGCTCTCCCTGTGATGCCCATACTCGAGAGTATAGACAGAAGGATGTCATGATTGACTGTGTCAAATGTGGCTGATAAGTCAAGAAGGATAAGTACTGAGGATTTGGCATTTGCTCTTGCCTCTTTTAGGGCGTCTGTCACAGACAACAGAGCCGTTTCAGTGGAGTGGCCAATTTTAAACCCAGATTGATTTGTATCAAGGAGTTTGTTTTGTGAAAGGTAGTCTGTGACCTGCTTAAAGACTGCCCTTTCAATGGTCTTTGACAGAAATGGAAGCAGAGAAACCGGCCGATAGTTTTCCACCTGAGTTGGTGGGAGAGAGGGTTTTTTGAGCAGCGGTGTGACCAAAGCTTGCTTGTATGAGTTGGGAAATGTGCCAGATGTCAGCGAAGCATTGATCACATGTGTGACTGCTGCAGTAACTGTAGGAGCTATGGACTGGAGTAAGTTTGTAGGAACAGGGTCCAGCAGGCGTGTAGTAGGACGGCTACATGTGAGAAGTTTGGACACATTGCTCTCAGTGAGAGGAGCGAAGGAGGAGAACAAAGCAGTAGGACTTCTGCTTGTATATGTACTATGAGAAGTTTCATGTGCAAGCCGTTCAGTAAACTGTTTGCTTATAGCTGCCACTTTGTCAGTAAAAAATGAGGCGAACGAGTCTGCCGTTAAGCTAGTAACAGGTGGCGGAGGAGGAGGGTTAAGCAGATTTTTGAAGATGGAGAATAATTTTCCAGTGTCGGTTGTACTCTGAATCTTATCAGTATAGAAAGTCTTTTTTGCATCAGTTATGCTTAAAGAGAATGCAGACAGCAGTGCCTGAAATTTTGTTAGATCATCTGGATTTTTTGATTTGTGCCATTTTCGTTCTGCAGCTCTAAGGCTGGTGCGTAGTGCTCTGAGTGTATCATTGAGCCATGGGTGGGACCCAGAGGCTCGAGCAGGTTTAGTGGATAGAGGACATAGAATATTAGCAGTGAACTAACCGATAGGAGTATCAGGCTCGTCCTCCTCAAGCTCGTCGCCATCATCTAAAGGACCAAAAAAGATAAACATCAGCTTAATGTTGAAAAAGGAAACAGAAATCCCTCAGACATGTTGATATTTTGACATCACTGCATAGTGATGGAGTAACTGGGCGCAAAAGACAAAGTGTGTTCACCATGGATGCCGGCACAGGTGGCGTTGCAGCTTTCATGGGAAAAGAATCTGTTTCCATTTCCAAGGCATCCAGACCAAATGAACCTCTTACACTTGTCATGAACCGAGTCATAGTAGTACCTCAGGTAGTGTCCACTACATCCACCTTTCTCGTGTTTGTAGTGGCACGCTTTGACCGCTGTCAAGAGAAGACACCATTATCATGATCAACAGGATTAATTTTTGTAGAGTTTGTCTTTTTTAATTACACAAAGCTGACTATGTTTGCACGGCAGACAGTTTCACATGACTGTGAGGTTTTGCCTCTTCTGAGAAGTCCAACTTTTTTTTGTATCGTTGTTAGCGAATGCTGACAAGTGGCTTTCCAGTACAGCCAGTAGAAGAGGAAATGAAGCTGTCCTACATGAAACCACCAGAAGAGAGGACCCTTGCCATAAATCTGTCTGTTGACCTTACAGAGAAATTAACACAGTTATCCCCTCCTCAGTTCTGACTGTAACATACTGAGGTCTCCCCTGCTCTTTCGTTTTGCCTCGGTTGCACTCACTCAGGTTTTATAAGCCCTTTCATGCTCGTTTAGGCCATAAAACTCTCATCAGTCAGTTCACGCTCCAAAGTCCATCAACAGTCTGGCTTAATCTACTTCTAGAAAATCTGTCCAAGGTACATTTACCATGTTTCATATGCACAAGTGAGAGTTGGTAGTATATAACATGGAATTAAGTCTTTCTTTGTCACCCTAAAATCCTCTTACCTTGCAAGGGGTATAAATCTTCTGCTCTTTCTGAACAGTTTCTCATGCACTCTCTTTCATTTAGAAAACGGTTGTTATTTCCTCCCTCGCCTTGGTAGAAGAAAGGCTTGCACTGATCCGACTTTGGATCATAATACACTGAAAAGAGGAAATGTGTGCCTTGGCCTGCATCAGGAGGGGTGTTACAGAATTCTGTAAGGGGATAAAAAAAAATTGGTTAGTTAGAAAGTTATATTTTCTATGCATAAAGTTTAGCATAATTGCTTTTGTCATAGTAAGATGGGGTGGGGTGACCATAGTTTCTGTATGATAATTGTCTAAGCAGAAACCACAAGTAGATAAATAACTAATGTTTAACTACCCTCATCACTAGGGACCCACTCCCTCTTTTTATGATGGCAGTAAAATGTGCAATAATTTTTCAGTCCATCCGCCCTCCACAGATTTCACGGCAAGAAAGTTGTTTCAAACTATTCTTTCACTCAAAGTACATTGTATTTCACACAGAAAGTCACTTGTACATAAACCAGTTAACTAAGAAATAATCTAATCCCACGCAAGTGCAGAAAATCTGGGCCTCTCCAATAATTTCATAGTGAGGAGAGGAGAGGTTACAGGTTAGACTAAGCTCATAATAGCTCAGACAGGAGTGATCTCAGTGTTTAAAGTTTTGAATTGCAGAGCTAGGAATTATCCAGCTGTTAATGGTAATTATAACAGAGAAAACTAATTGTAAACTCTTTATTTCCAACAGTAGCATGAACATACTACAGGACACCATGAGTGTCCATTCAAACCTGGAAGACAGATATGATCTATTAAAAAAATATAACCAACTGTTCTGTTTTTCAATTATTCAGTCAATACAATTTTAGTCAATATGACTTAAACATAGGCAAGTGACTAAAGGTGAACCTTTACTATCAGTGAAACAAGAACCAAGGGAAAGAGGTAACTCAGATGAAGAAGAACAAAGACATTGATACATATATGCACTAGGCTTGAGGCCATGTGCTTTATCTGGACTGCATTATGGAAATCTCAAGTCCATCAGGTATTTCCTAATTCTTGCTGTGGATTAAACCATAACAACAACAAAAAAAACAACAAAAAAAGCTTTTTTCATACCTTGAAGTACAGAGTTGCTGATATGGAGCGTTGAAAAAACAATCCCTACAAGCAGAAGGTTCTTCATCTTGCTGCCTGCTTTCGTGCAGTGTGTCCTGGAGTGAGTAGAGGCTGTAAACTACAATGGGAGTGGGGACTTAGTCGTAACCTTTGGACTAACATCGCTCAAATGATGACACCGTCAATCGAAACTGAAGTTCTTCTCTGTGGTCAGTAGTTTCTCTCTTCCTCTATATTGGTCAACAGTGGTTCACATTTTTTTCTTTCAAGAAGTACAATGATTAAAACAAAGATGCCGTGACCTACAGGGCTGGACAAAACCCTGTGGGTAGCACGGTCACCTCTTAGCAAGAGGGTTTGTGGTTTGAGTCCATGGGGAAGTGGGACCTCTTGGTACTCCAGCTTCCTCCCACCATCCAAAAACAGGTTTGAAAAAACACTGCACACCCCAAATTTCCTCTCGGAGTGAGTGTGTGTGGTCGTTTGTCTGTGTGTGGTGCCCCCCTCACCCGTTGTCAGGTGTGACCCCGTTTGGAATAAGCAATATAGAAAATATGGATGGATAAAGTGTTGTCAAACCTTGAATGTCAACCATTTGTTTGAGCGCTCCTGTCAAAATGTATCTTAAACTTCCCTATCCTAATATATCACCAAATAGCATTTAGAAAAATGAGTTTCTCTATCTACATGTAAAAAAGAAAACCAACAAGAAAATACAACCAGAGAGAATGAGCGAATATTTTAAACTCATACATCATTAGAGAATACAAATAACAAAATTAATCTTTTACCATTCTCCCAAATAGTAATAATAATAGTAAATTCCCAGTAATGTGCTCTGAATCCATGACACAGTGGGAAGCTTTGGACACCGAAGAGAAAGGAAAAATCAGTTATTGTCATGATCATCATCCCTAAAAACACTCACAAGTTTGGTTAATTTTTCTATTCTATATTTAATTTTATTAGTATAATATTGTTGCAAAAAACAAATTAAAGAAATAAGTTCAATGGTTTATATCAATGAGACAAAACTATCAAAACTAGCTTTTGCCTTCTTTATGTGGTTCTTCTAGTTCACCACATGGTGGCACATTGGTGATGATGTTTGCTCTCCAGCCTCTGAGAGCATGAAGAAACTGCATAATAGCAAGATTAAATGAATAACAACATTTGTGCCTGTCTAACATAATGGGAGATCCATTCCTGATATCTAGATATTTTCTCACTATATGGCTCTTTTACATCTGAGCTCTGAAGAAAGCTGCTTGTGAAGACTTATCATCAAGCTTCTATATAATTTTTTTTACATGCTGTACATACACACTTGAGAGATTAAACAAACTCGATTTAATTCGTAAACAAACTGATATTACAAACTTTGTGCAATGACAAATGTCTTACAATTTCCTATATAACATAATATCATTTCTCTACTATCACGCAAAATTTAGTCAATACAAATTTGCTACTTTGACCAATAACTGAAATAAACTGGTGAGATGATCATTGAATTGTTTCTGTATGATGAAAGTTAGAGCAGAAACCATATACATATTTTATGTTTTCATACACACCAAATAAAAAGTCAAATTTACTTACTTACTTTACTTACGTTACCTTTCTCACCCTTACTGGATTTAATAAGATATATCTAAATACCTGTGGCCCACATGTGTGTTGATTGATGTCAAGTGAGTTCATTTCATTTGCTGCCATGCCTACTTTTCAATCAACTAACTCTATACAAAAATATATACTGAAAATCTATGCATCTCTAATATTTCATAGTTAGTTGAGAAGTTGCAGGTTAGTTTCAGCTCATAATTGTCCAGCTCAGACGAAAATGATCTCAGTGTTGTAAAGTTTGTAATTAGAGCGGAAGGAATTTTCCAGATCAGCATATGAGAAAGAGTGTGTCAATAACATTTTTAGAAAAATAAACAGTAAATGCTATCATTTCTTTTTCAGCAGCTGCTATAAACAGTTCATTTAGTTTCCAACTGACAGTCATAACGCCATGTCTGTAGCACAGCAGTCATATCCTCATGGACTATGATGCCAAATTAGCTACAACAAGTCACTTTGGTTTTGCTGAACGGACTCTTTTTTTCACAGCACTTGTTTTTATCTTACATCTCAGTATTCAGTTGGCTGTGAATTTGTCTGCAGCTCTCATCGTGAACACAGTGATGCTGTGAAATGGCTAAAGATAAAGTTTTACATTAACTGTATTAAAAGACATAATCAGCATCGCTTTAGAGATGCAGCATATATCTTTGGATTTTATATGAGGGCATGTAAAAATGGAGACCTCAGAGGTGTTTGGTTCTTTGAGTAGAGCAGCTAGAGTTAAGCGTGGAGTCTGGGCTGTGTAGCTAACATGAAAACCCTGTACAAGTTTACGTCACACAAACATAAAAGTCTAACATAACATAACAGGTCAAATGGTAGAAGTCAGAAGAGTTATGTTAGTATTTTTCAAAAACTTCAAGATGAAAGATTGTCTGCATATATAATTGACATATACACCAAAATGTTAGAGCAATCAGCCATAATGACCACCTGCCTGATCATAAGTGAGCCCTCGAAAGAGCTTTGACCGGAAAGGGTGTGGAGAGAACGCATGTGACGGTGTCCTGAAGTGTTTGGCATTTGGGTTGTAATGGATTGCCATTGCCCAGTGGTCAGTATGTTGAGGGGCATTTATGTTAGGCAATGTGCTTCACACAGAAGCCTCCACATCCCAGCAAGTAGGTTCTGAAAACCAGAGACCCTTTGTCCTTTTGTCCTCTTGCTGCTGTGGTGGCAACAACACATACACACACACAAACACACTCACACGCACACCCACACACACACACACACACACACACACACACACACACACACACACACATACACGCACACATACACGCACACAGACACACAATTATATATATATATATATGTATATATATATACGTGTGTGTGTGCGCGATCGTGTGTGTGTGTGGTGCGTAAAAATCTACTGTGACATCCAGCCTGTTCCTGTGTGAGGTACGCGCTCACGCGCCACCTGACAGCTCCTCAGCGTGGCACATTTCTCTGCAGAATGTCCGCTCCTCTTTTTTTTTTTTTTTTTTTTCTTCAAAACGCTCCGTCCCGCCTGCAGGTCTGAGGTGGAAACTTAATGAGTGACTTCATTGGGATGCGGTGGCCGCTGTGTTGCTGTCACCCCCCGGTGACCAGATGACTGTGACGGCCGGTCGTGTTGCTGCTCTGACGTCAGTTCATGCAACAGTGAGGCTGGCAACATGAGTATAAAAGGCTTTTTTTTTAAGTCTGGCGCTCCGGCGTTTCAGGCTCAGAGCTGAGGAAGTCAAGATGCGCTGTCTGAGCTTCCCTCTCATCGCTGTGCTCCAGCTGACTTCACTCAGCATTACGCATGGTAAGATCTCAAAAGTGAGCTTTTGAAAAGTCTTGAGCAGAGGGAATATTTCAGGGCAGGTGTTTCCGTCCTATTGCCCAAAAAAACTCACATTACTTGAGACATCAAGGTTTTTATTTAGTGGATTTGTTTTCTTGTTTTTTCTTTTCTTTTCTTTTCTACTTTTACCATAATTTTAAAAATTCCCTGGGAAATTTCCATTTAAGTGTCTTTTTAAAATACACAGTGGAGTAAAGTATGTTATTCTCTGTTACAGGTACTAAATGGACATATGGTGGTAAGTCTGATAACATTATCATTTCCATATTTATATTGCATAACTTTTTCCCCGAACTTTACTTATATTGTTTAAGGGTTCTATATAAACATGTATGAACCTTTTCTTAAACTGTCAATCCAGTCCATAGGGGCGTAAATAAACTATAACTGTTTGCTTTCCTCTTTTCTTTATCTGGTGGGCTAAATTTGCTAGTTATAAATACTAATTATGGTGATAATATTATTAAAAATAATAATATTTGAATGCTTGTTTTCAATCAAATAACGTACATCTTTTGGTGATAATATTATTAAAAATAATTATATTTGAATGCTTGTTTTCAATCAAATAACGTACAGCTTTTGGTGGTTTACTGATTGCTGCTATTTAATGTGATGCAACACTCGAGTAGGCAGTAAATGATCTGGAGCGGATACTGCTGTCTTGCCGTCGAAACAACAGCTGACATCCCCCCCTCACCTCACGTTATTGTTGAGTTCATTTGCGACACTGCGATCCCAACATTTCATTAGTGGATGAGTGCTTTTGTCTAATGCTTTAAAGTATCTGAACTTCTTGACACATGACTGTCTTATATAAACAGTGCTCACAGCAGTAACCTGTAGTTTTGTGTCAGTGCTTCTCAATAGACGGCTGCATTCAAGGACTGATTGTTTAACCAAAATGTAGACAGGTGCAGCATTAAAATTGTTTTGACAGTTTCATTCATTGGTCAGGCTTGCCAACATCTTTCTGACTGTATGACTGTGATGCGGGATAAATAAATTCCTCTTGTTCATGTGGGATAAACAGGGTTCTAAAAGACTTCTCTGCACAATTATTAAAAGTCAAACAATTATAATTAGATGAAATTACACTTGCTTAACAGTAGAGCCTATTCTGCAAAAATCTTATTTACTTGCTTATAGTTACTGAGCAATTAGTGGTTAAACATTGTTTAAAAATGTATTTTTCTGTTCACAGTGTTGTTTATCTCAGAAGGATTAAAAATTTAAATCCAAAAATGAAATGAATAAAATGTAAAACAACTTAACTAATTCTGTTCCGCAAAAAAGCTGTGCTTTGAACTCCTCAGTTCTGAAAACATGTGCAATGCGTGCCATTAAAAAGCCCACTAAAAACTGTAAATGATAATGCTCTCACTAAAATGTGATGATGTTTGTAAAGATTTCAGAAGAAAGAGTTGCTGAAGTTGACAAAGCCCGCCGCTGGCCTGATCATAACTGCATCACAGTGAATTTAATCTTGACTTACATCCAGAGCCCTTGGCCTTGTGTCATAGCAGTCAGTTGTCTGTAGGGCTGGTAGCACTTTCTGTTGACATGGTCACTGCTGAGTCTAGCAATTTATCCTAACCTCAACGCTACACCCTCCAGCAGAGGACTAACAGTGAATCTTGATATGGGATGTGGATGATGACATTTGTAGTTTCTTTTCGGAATAGATCACTCTTCAGAAACCCTTATCTAAATCTTCTAATTTAAGGTTTAGTCTTCAAAGTAAAGACTCTGTATTTAAGAAATTATCCACAGACACGAATGCTCTTTTGAGGACTGCCAACTGACCACCAGATGTAACTAAATGTCCATTATTAAAGGGTAGCCTGTCTAAAATTATAACGCAAAGGAGGTGGATGGTGAACAATCCCAGGGATAAGGGTGCGTTCCTTACTATTGTTGGGGGTTCTTCACCTTAACTGAACTTGGAGCCTCGCATCAATAAAGTATTCACTGATTTCACAGCTTCACTTGATGCCCTTTGGTGCGTCTTATAAAATCAATGCACATTTGTCTGACATCTGGATTGGGGCCAGGCTTCATGCTGTATCATTCACATTTAGCTGTGATTAGCTGGCATATGGTGAATGGTGAAAGCTTCGATTAATTCTGGATGGATAATAAATCACTGTCAAATCAGCAGCCGGAAGGAGATGATACATGGTTTGTTTTGTTAATATTACGGTTTCATATTTGATACAGTTCAGCTATTGCAAACTGGGGAGCTTCATTGTGGACTGTGTATAATGTTTGGAAACAATAAACGTAGAGATGACTTATCACCATTTTTGTGATGCATTGTTTTGAAGCACTGTTTGCCACATCGCCACTCCAAACACATCACAAAGAGACAGCCACATGCAGCTGAGGTCCCTTTGAGAAGCTGCGTGGCTCAATTTGCATTCCGGCCATTTTTAGTGTCTCGTTCTTTACAGAAACCAGTCATTTGGAAAGAAGAATTCACCCCGGATTTCATTGAAAACAACTGTCTGGTCCTCATTCTTACAGATTAATGGTACATTTCTATTGAATTTGGCACAACTCAATTGGATGGGACATGTTGGATAGAATTCTAACCTGATGTCCAGTTTATCAGCACACTTCCTTGTAATATGATGAGACAACGAAAACATTAATCAGTTTGCTAAGTTTACAAAACTGTTGGCACTGATTTCATAAGCATGTTTCAGACAAAGGTGATGAATAAAAAAAAATATTCTAAATGAATCCTTACTGGTCATCTGTGGAAAGACTTTTGATAAACTTAGTATGTACAATGTGTCATGCTTAAAAGCATTCGTACTGGTATTGTTGCAGGGCCACAAGGAGAGCACCACTGGTCCAAGCATTATCCATACTGTGGAGGTACTTTCCAGTCCCCGATAGACATCAAGTCTGAGCTGCTGAGGTTTGACCCAACTTTACGTCCAATTGAAGTTCAAAACTACAACCTGTCACCAAATGAGCAACTCACTCTGGGAAATAATGGGCACTCCTGTGAGTATATATCAACAGAATGGCTCATTGAATATGTGACAACATTCAATACGTCAAGAGCAATCTCTAATTTAAACTCATGTAATCACAACTGTGAATGAGGCAGTGCAAATATTTAATTTTGTTTGGCTTTGAGTCCAGAAGTTCTTCAAATCAAAATTATGCATGAGTCAACCTCTTCAGAAGTGGCAATACATAAACCAGGAGACCTAATTTCTGGGTCAACATAACAGAAAATACAAATAGACGGTAGTATTATCCCTCTGGATCTGCCACAGCAATTTTCTATATTCAGTCTCTTATTATCTTAACTGTCCATTTGCCCAAAGAATGAGCTCCAATTTTAGACTGGGAAATTTGAGCAAAAGCCGTTCATTTGCTGTGTCTCTGCCTATGGCGGGACTCAGGCGATTTAACAAAGCAAACGTATTTCCATTGACTTATCCTTATCTGTCCGAAGCATTCTAACCGGTCACAGCTTGCAATCAGAACATGCAAAAGTGTTTGTTCATGTAGAACATCACAGATATTAACAAACTGTACTGAAAATGCATGAAACATCCTCCAAGTGATGATTAGGATTCATGCTGAGAAATCTGGGCAAGGAAAATGTGTTTTTTATTCCTGAAACAAAGGCTGAATAACTGCTTATGTGAGCATACCTGAAGGACCTGCACACCCCAAGCTGAATGTCATTGTCAGAGGGACGTGTGTTTGACATATGCTGACACAGTTTTTTAGTGCGTCATGGCATGCTGACGAACATGAGAAGTGCACCATGCGTCACTCCATCATTTAACATGTTAAGTGTGGCCATAGTGCTCTGACGGGACCAAGTGGGTGAACGTGCTGACCTCCTCAGAAAAATAAGGTTATGGTCGATTGATGTGAAACAAAGTGAGTGACACCCTGCTTTTCAAATGTGCGCTTTGTTTTCATTTCTCTTGATTTGTAGTGCAAATATCATTGCCCTCAAAGATGCACATCTCCAGCCTGCATCGGCGTTTCACCGCGGCTCAGTTACATTTCCACTGGGGCTCATCCAGTCGACCCGCCGGCTCTGAACACACGGTGAACGGTAAACAGTATGCGGCAGAGGTAAGCCGAACCACCAGCATTTCTGACCTAATGGTGCTTCAAAAGAGAGCGGTCGAGAATGACAAAAAATGATCAGACCTTATTCCTCTGATCCTTGTCAGCTCTTGAAATGACAGAAATGCACCCTCAAATGAGCAGTCCATCACATTCAGGCCCCTCAGACCCTGAGCTGTAGTTTTGGGGGTTTCTTCGGTTGTGTTTCTGGTCATCAATCTGACTTCTTGGGATTTCCACCCATGGGAAGATAGCTGTCCCGAATTGTGTTTAATTGTGAAATGCACAGTATATTCATGTTGGAAACATAGATATATAAATTTATGAATATCTCAGTCTTGCCCGGTGACATCTGGGATAGGTTTTTATCTCCAGTTGTTTCCTAGACTGTATCTCTGGAGCAACCAAATAATATGGTTCTTTATGACAAAAAAAAAACATTGATGCCCTTTGAAGCTGATGCGGCTCATCAGTTTGTACACGTGGAAATACAGTGTACATCTAAGAGTCACTCTGCCTGTTCCACGTCTTCCCTTTTATCATGGGCCTGGCTGAATGTAAGGCTAAGTTTTAAAACTTGTCTATATTTAAAATTTGTACAACTCATAAAAAGACATTTCTGTTCCAACTTTGTCATTTTCAAAATACATTTTCTCCTTACCAAATACCTCCACATATTTTTTGCCTTGAAAGCCAGAAAAAAAGGAGCATAAGTGAGCCTAATTATGTACATTGCTGTATAGTATGTCAGTGTCTTATCCCTGGAGGGTTTAAAGGAATTAAAGTACCAGACAATTATATGTTGTGGTTTTCAACCACCTCTGGAAAGTAGTGGCTGTCTGTTCTTTTTTAATGTGTCAAGCCCTGTAAGCAGTTTTCACACAATAGTTTACTTTAGTGCTTTAAGGCAAGCAAAAGATCTGGCAGCCAGGCTTAAGAGAAGGTGAAAAAGGGAAAAAAAAAAGTTATAATCTGGCAATGTCTGAGTAGATGCTGGAACCTGTGTGCTTTTAAGTTACGGAGCTTCAGCTGCAGTGCAGCCACATCTGAGGTGATGCGGTTTGACCTGAGTCTCTTAGTGGACAAACATCTTTTCAAATAGTTCCAGACTTCAGAACCACAGCTCTGTGATGACATGTTGTTTTCAAGGGGTGGAATGATGGAAAATTGAACATTTCCTAGATCCTGCGTAAATGTATGCGTGAGTCCACATACACATAATCATCAAAGTTTCCTGGAATGACACATTTGTCTTTGTGTTGTACTCAAAGAAAACGTACTAAAAGCAATCAGTGGTATGTGACATATTTCCTCTTTTTTAGCAAAAATAAAAAAACTTTTTTTTCAAAATTTCACAAATTCTTATTCTTTATTCACAGATGCATGTTGTACATTACAATTCTGACAAATATCCCAATATATCCATGGCTGTGGATAAAGCTGACGGTCTGGCTGTGCTGGGGGTTCTGGTGGAGGTAAGCTGGCATTCTGGGACTAATTGTATTTTGTTGTTGCTTTAGAGCAGCCATCAAAATGTTGTTTATGCACAGGTTGGGGAATTTAATCCAGCTTTTGATCAGTTTCTAAAGTTCGTCAATGGCATCAAATACAGAGGTGAGTTTAATTATATTTTTTTAATCAACAACTTCTAAAATTTAAAGTTTTTAACCTTATGACCATAGGGCCATAACAACAATATGTAGTGTGTAAGACAGAACTTTAGATCCATCCTGAAAATCCACTCTTAGGGTTTCATACATAACTATCTGAGGGAACCAATGGCCACAGTCTGTCGGGAGGGACTCCACTCTACACTGTGTCTGCTGCACCACAATCTGCTCAGTCTTATTTATTTTCCCATGACAGAAAAAGAGATTCAGCCTTGGAGCAGTTATGATGTTGTTGTTTTTCTTTTTCAAACCCAGCTGATATATGTGTTAGAGTGGTTGAGATGAGACAAGGGGCAGGTGGGGATGATCTCATCCATCATACGTTATGAGTCTAAAAAATACGTTTTATTATTTATTAAACAAGTATTTATAATGCATAAAAGTTTAGTTTTATGGAGCCTAGTCAATGCCCACAGTGAGCAACATGCATGTTTGTCTAACTCTTCATTCTGGGTTTAAGATCAGAATCCGCTCACTAGTGTGCCCTTGATACATTTTACATCAGTTGAAATAGTTTTAACTTGCTGAAATTGTTATTGTTGCTTCAAACATCAGATCAGAAAGTGCAGGTGCCCGGCTTCAACATAAGAACGCTTCTGCCCGAGCGTTTGGATGAGTATTATCGCTATGACGGCTCCCTGACGACTCCTCCGTGCTATCCAAGTGTGCTGTGGACCGTTTTCAGAAATCCTGTGACAATTTCTCAAAAACAGGTGCTCCGACAGTTTTTGCAACTTTTTTTTATGATACAGTTGATGTTTTGAGTGACAATGACAAAGTTAAACTGGAATTTTATTACATTTTTCTATTGTCCCAACCCTTTTTAAGCTTTGGATAGAGAATCGCTCTGAATTTCTTTTGTTTTGTTGTGTGTGTTTAGTTTCTGTCCCTAGCAACGGCCCTCTACTCTTCCTATGCCCAAGACTCAGCCCTCATGCCACTACATAGTAACTACAGGAAACCACAGCTGCCCGAAAGCCGAGTTGTGCTGGTATCTTTTAAGGAAGGTAAGTTAGGACTTTGTGTCAAGTTTGCTTTATTTTTCGCGCATGAGTGAAAAGCTCCCATAAGTGATGCACCCGCTGTGTGAATAGGCACGTTTCTATGGTTGGATGGCATATGTTTCACTGCAAAGCAAAGGACTCTCCCGCTGGCTTTGGCTTGTGTTAGATCACCTGCTTGTGGCTGCACTTTATGCAAACTTTTACAGCTGATCGACATTTATGTCTGTTCTGAAGTCTGCCATCTTTGAAAAGGCATTATATGACCCGACTTACCTGGTTCACCACAGTGTGCAGCACTCGGCTCAATATAGAATGGGAAGGATGTGCATGTTCTCTACATTTTCAATACTTTTCTCTCAGAGCTTCACTTTTCCCATTGCACAGCTTGACATGGCTGTATGCAGCGCTCAGGTATGAGTCTTCCTAAAAGGCGTTTAGCAGGTTATGGCTTATGCTTTTTGTGCATTATTGTTGGCTGCGCTGGACAATAAATGACTTTTTTTTGTAAAAATCGCATGGTGAGTGTGGCACCCAACATCGTTCCAGGGAGTGCCCAACATGTTGGGATTTTTAACAGCATTGGGTCTGTGTCTGGTGCAGGCAGAGGACTGCACGGTACCCTTACAGTCACATCTCCCCTCACGAGGAAGAGAGTCATTCAGCAGCTGCTGGTCGGAGACCTAGCAGACTTGGCTGATGAAGGGCTGTATCAGCTCCTACCGAGTGGCTCACAGAAACTCCATGCTGGCAAAAGGAAAGACCACAAGAACTGGCTTAGTGAGAATCTGGCCAAACCCAAACAGCAATTGCTGAATCCATCTCTTTGGAAGAAGAGCCAGACCAACCGCTATGTGGGAAAGTTGGGGCTGGCTGAAGACACAATGTGCTACGTCTCACTGGAGCAAAGAGTTTTTCATCAGCTCAGACAGTCCCACGCTGAGAAGCGGCTGGTTCAGACTCTACGAAATGCTGTTTTCCCTGAACTCAATCTCAAGAGCTACCTGGAGTGTAAGTCAGACTTAGCACTCCCCACCATCAGACACATCCTACGCGGACGACCATCTGATGAGGCTCTGGAGCTACATCACTCTCTGACAAAAGCCCTCACGAATCAAAAGACGACCTCCACAGCACATAAACAAGACAGAGCAGCCGAAAAGTATGCTGATCTTCCCTCTGCTGCTCTTCCAAGGAAACCCGTCAGCCACAGCTATCCTTGGCTTCTGCCAATGGAATGGGAAGATTAGAGAGATTCCAGATATGGCTCACATATTTTTTCTATATGACAAGACATCAGATCATGAGAGACCTTTTTTGCCTTCTCTTTAAACCATCTTTGTTTATTGTATTTTATATTAAAGTTGTCTACCCAGTGTGTGCACATAGATTCAATTTGAAAAATATTGTTTTGTAATTAATTTATTATATTTTGTACGAATACACTTAAGAGGATTGACAGGGCAGAAATCTTGGAATTCAAGGAACGTCCGTTTGTTGGTTGATAGCTTTAATTTTAATCAAATTAAATACATCATACATATGCATCAAGGTACATAAAGTACACATCATCAGAGATATCTGACATTTAGCAGGATTACAGGTTCAGTTTAGTTTAGATTGTTGTGGAGGTAAAATGCATCTGGAACCTCTGCACTGTCTTGATTTGAGTTAGCTAACCAAAACATTAAAAGTTCCCAGCAAAACTAAATCATTGCTCCTTTGCAAATAAACAGGTTAACATTTCTGTGAGCCTTTGAGCTCACCCACATGACACTGTCCTCAGTCAGTACGTTTACCTTAGCAGCTGATGACGGGTTGCAGGGCCCCCGTGCTAAAGCGTTAAGATTAAGCTGGTTTACAGGCACACTTTTTTCCCAGCCGCATCTGCTGACCCTCCTGATCTGTTTTATCTTGGTACACATTTCAAGTAATGAAGTAATCCCCACCTACACTTTGACTAAAATGGAGACCAAGCAGAAGTCATATTCTTCTGACTTTGGAGTTTCTTTCACTTTCTGATGATCTGACATCATGTTCTATTTGCGATTTGATGTTTACAGCAATGGCAGACAGTCCTTTAATTGTTAACTGCACACACCCAAAGTTCATCTGAGATGCCATATAAGAAGCTCTTATAAGAAGTCATGTTAATTGGCTTCTGTTTACTGTCACTTTCCTGTCTTTTCTCACAATTTGTATGACTTTTCAACTTTTCATTTGCAACAGTTAGAAATAGAAAGAAAACGCTGTAAAGTAGTGAAAGATTTTCAATAAAGGCATGATATTTAAGTCAGATGTAAAACACCTTTTCTGTGTTTTTCACTGTTTCACTCTGAAACTATTAGATTAGTTTCTTTATTGCAGAGTCACTGATGGTTGTTCAATTTCTTAGTTAACTACCAGCTGCAAGAAAATGCATGATACATTGGAAATGGTGATACATTGGATATGTTGGATTTTTTTCACAGAAGCAACAGTAAGAGGAGAAAAAATGTTATTGAAAATGTTTATTTCATTAATACTTTTAACCGCCATGTCTGAGCTGTTTGTTGCTCATTGATTTAATTGTCATGCTTGTGTTTTCTCTTGTCTCTCAGATGACCTTTTTTGGATAAACACTGGTATGTTGATTTCACATATTTGGTGTTTGTTTCCATCCATCATTCACTGATTCCAACTTCATCTCATTGCTTACCATTATCCTTCCACTATAAAATAGTA
>JABUIW010000072.1:4496763-4647142 GCA_013363375.1 Menidia beryllina
ATATATATATATATATATATATGTTAACAAACACATGAATTAAAAAGATAAATGTATACAGCAACCAGTCAGCCCTTGCTTTGTCAAAGTAATAATTAACCTTTGCTTTAATGTATCAGGTCAAGCCAACACATCTTTATTTACACAACATTTATAGAATAGAGGAAGGCCACTTAATGTGCTTCCATTCAGAGCAAATCCCATCATGATAAAGCAACATGAATACTATAAAAAACAGAATATTAAAATCTTGGCATACTTCTGGACAAAAGATGCAAATGTGTATGAACATCACTAAGGAGTTGCGTCACAAAGACATGAAAAAGAGGAAACATATCTTTAAATCTAATATGAAATGACTAAGGATGTGGAAATGTTTCATACGTAATAGAAAACTGTCTGAAATCAACAACTAAAAGTTAGCCTTGATCTTAAGGCAAACAACTGAAAATAACAAGCGTGATGGTGATCTAATTGATCTGGCAGAAATAAATAGATAATATGGAGCTAAACTCTCAAGGGCTGAACCAATCCCTGTATCTCATGGGTAACCCATGCAACTGTGCCAGAAGTGGAGTGATGTGGTCTTTTTTTGTACCATGAAGTTATGGTCGTCAAACCAAGGTAATAAAAGTTTGAATGACTATATTTGGGAAATGATTATAACAGCCCTGACTATTACCTGAACTTCTCTGTTTTGTTGCTCTGTGCTCTACAGGTTTACTGATTCCCATACTGGTGATCTCTGCACTGGGATTAGTTCTCATTGTATCTATAGTATGCTGCCTGTTTAGGCAAAAAAGGTAAGTTGAGGACAAAAAGCACTTAATAAAAACCAAAAATATACTTGATCTTCAGTCTGTTTATGATAAACTCCACATAAGTTTCTTTTCAAATAGTCAACTTCAGCATATACATCTTACAAACTTGAGTTTGTTGAGTTTAAACCTATTTTGTCTTATATTATCGAAGGGGGACTTTTTTTAAAGCAAGAACTTTAGAGTTTGAGTCATATATTCCACATATAAAGGGAGCATTAACGGAATTATTTTGAGAAAATGGTTAAACTTAATTGACTCACATATCTGGGACTTAAGAGTCAGGGAGTTTATAAGAGGTTGAGTCCTCATTAGGCTGAATTTTTAATCACTCACAACTGCCAGTTGTCACACTTGTTCCCCTGACAGATTCAGACCACATAAATCATGAAGCCATATTATGTAATTGTGGTTTCTGTGGTGTTACTCTGGGATATTTGCTTGAGTTTGACTGTTTAAAAAGTTCTACCAACAGTATATTTAGAAATGATAAAATGTTAAAACTTTCAGAAAGTTTTTATTTGTCCTAAGCTTCCAAATATATTTAAAGACTAGAAAAAATATTGGAGAGATAAAAGAGAAAAAGAATAAAAGGTAATCAGAACATTTATTTCATATATATATAAAGTACCTCTCCTTTAATGTCTTTAAAATAATAACACACATTTTACCTTACCATGACACGTTCACAATCAAACAATATGGAATGCTCATCCTTTTTTCTTCTAGAGTGTCTTTAAAACAAATTGTGAGCATCAACTTCTCTGTTTATGGGTTGCTGTTGCAATTCTCTTTTGTAATAATTCATATTCATCATTTTAATTAAAATAGAAAAGTATCACTGCTGAAGAATTTAACAAGAAAAGTTTTTTATTACTACATGAAATCACATAACTCTTGCTCATATATCATGAAACTTAATAACAAACAACTTGATTGCAATATGATCCTTAGTGGCTATGAAATACAGCGGATGGGAGTGCACCCTATTTAAGACTACAATTAGTATGTATTTATATGGATGCCCTATGATTTTTCCCCCCTAGATCTGCTGCTGATCAGAATAGAGGAAAAAGTGCTGTATACAACGTCGGAGAGCGAGACGAGTACGGCTCCAGAGTCTAACTCATTGTTCTGGACGTTAGTTTATAGTCTCTTCATGAACCCCTGTCCCCTCACATCACTCACTGTATTTTAGTCAAATTGTCCTTTGGCTCATTTTGGATGTTTATGGATGCATGCAACATCACATGATTAAGTTTGCACACAGCTCTCTGGCTGTGGGAAGCCCTTTTTTTCCCCTTGAGCCACAGTCAAGCCTTTCTTTGCTGTGATGTGGCAGGCAGAACACAGTCGGCCTCCATGCTGGACGTTTTATGCTGCATAACTGCTCCCTGAGAGTAAGAGGAACAGCTGTCTTCTCAAATAGCCCTCTCTTTCTCTGACAATGTGGGGAGTTTCTAGAGGAAAGCTCTGCACTGAAGCTTCCAGGCAGTGGAACAGGGCCAGTGCTGAACGAGTGAGTTGCGCAGGTCAAGTCAGATGATAGCACTGATTCCACAAGGCTGTTCTGACATAGTGAGAAAGCCTAACCACAGTCCAAACAATAGGGGTACAGGAGTTAAGGATGGCTTGAGAGGGATGGGCTGTGCCGCATCTCCACCAACCCTGTACTTAAAGCTCTATGGATTTTATAATAAAAGGTTGCTGAGTTCCATACAAACACAGCTCCTGCCCTGTGAATGATGCCGAGGGAATAAGAACAGGCCTTTGTCTTCAAGGCTGCACGTGGGCTGACTCCCGACCCCTGCTCAATCACATGAGTAACTTTCAAACACTCCGGAAAGCTTTTCAGTGAGATGTCACTTGTACAGTTTGACCAATGAAGACCTCTTACATCATCGTGTCAGCCCACTGCCTGTGATGTGCGCATCCACTTATTTTAATGTTACATTCTCTGTGTTTAAATGCTCAACTGTCAGTAAAAAAAGAAAAAAACAGACCATCATGATAGTTGACCAAATGCAAATCCACACAAAGTGACAGTTTAAACTAAGCTAAAGCTGTGCTGGGAAACGGTATCCACCAGTTCTTCATCACACCATTCGCCCACTCATTGCAGCTTGTGGTCAAATATCAGTGATGATTTCCAGTTGCTGTGTTTTTTCTCTTTCAAAAACAAAACAAAAAATGTGTTGTGACATGTGTCAAGTTGTGTTTATGACTTGAATAATGTGTGTGCTGGTTGTCCACATTTGTTTCACTGTGGACAGTCATTGTAAATAACAGCAGGCGAAAATTAAAACTGTGACGTGTTTTCAAATACAGTCTGTGTTTCTGTCCTGTTTTCTCCTGTTAGTTCGTTAGTGGATTAGTAGATTAGTTATCAAGTTTTTTTTCTGGTGTTTTTTAAAACATGTTGAATTCATTAAAAAAATTGGGTAACCCACTGGTAACCCCAGCCCACGGTTGTTGGACGTGACTGCCATCTAGTGGCTGAATACCTGAAATGCAAAACCCTTTTACTTCCGGGTCCCGGTGACAGCTTTTGAGTGCAATTTCCAGGGTTTTTATATCCCACTTTAGTGCACTTCGTTGCTCAGGTTTGCAGGTGTTTTGGCGCTGTTTCGTGATGTATCACCTGCCTGTACTAAAACACAGGCGCACGCTCCTCGAAAGAGCGGAGAAGTTCATCTCTGATGTCTATTTCACAGACTGTAATCTTAGAGGACGGTAAGGCTTCTTATAATCACTGCAAATCACCTGTGAGCATGGTCATTTTTCATTAGGACAATGGAGGAACTACGAATACATAAGTATGCCTGTAACAGAGCTTAATGCTGAGCCCATTTGAACTGTTTCACTCTCATACTTTAATGCGCAGAGAACGAGTCTTAATCTCCTCAAACAAGCGTGTATAGGTTTTCAAAATAAGTTATTGTGTGGCTCAGGTAAGTCCCAGTGCAGCTGCACGCTGCACATTGAGCTGACCACAAGCTCTGATTTTGTACACTGTCTCTGTGATGTTTTTTCCCCCAAATAGACTGAGAATGAATGGATTTTCAAAATTGTGTGTCAAAATCTTGACTGTGTTATTATTTTTGGGGTTTCCCATTTAAAAACTTTCCCTTTGCAGTTTGTATGGAGACTCTTGCCCACTGGAAACCATTACTGCCTTCCTTTCGGCTAAAAGGATCCCATTCAGCGAAGCCTCCATGCAGAACTTTGCACCTTATAAAGTGGGTGACACCTTTGGACCAACGTGAGTGATGCATTATTTAGATCTGATCTCCGTTGGATCGTTTCATCTTCTGGATCGTGGGACTAACCTAAGCTTGATGCTTGTTGAAGGTGGTGGACTTGCTGGTTTAAAGTGACCCTGACAATCCCTGAGACCTGGACTGGGAAGGAGGTTCACCTTCTGTGGGAGTCTGATGGGGAGGCCATGGTTTGGAGAGACGGACAGCCAGTCCAGGTCATTCAGCAGCAACGATCCACGATGTTCTCAGACCACATGCTGATTTCATTATATATGAATATGTACAACATGACATTTATACCTGCAGGGCCTGACCAAGGAAGGTGAAAAAACAAGTTATATCTTGTCTGAATGCCTGAAAGACTCGGAGCCCCACAGGTAAGTTAACTCCAGTGTGAGCGCAGTGCTGCAGCTCCAATCTGTTTGAATCACTGAACTGATTTTGAAAATATCTTCATCTCGCTCTTCAGCGTTGAACTTTATGTGGAAGTGGCCTGCAACGGGCTGTTTGGAGCTGGTCAGGGGTCGATGATTGCAGCTCCAGACCCAAACAGGATGTTTTCTGTCCAGAGGGCAGAGCTGGTAATATTCAACAAGGACGTCCGGGCGCTGCTGACTGATTTCGAGATGCTCGTTGATATCGTTAAGGTCATTTTTCCTGTCCCAGTGCCTAAAGACGCCCAGTTTGTCTGAGGAAAATAAGTCAAGAATGTTGCCCCCGTTCTGGTCCCTCACAGGAGCTGGGGGAGGGAGAGCAGCGAGGATACCAGGCGCTCTTCACTGTGAACGAGATGGTGAACCTCTGTGACCCGGCTGATCCCGCCTCTTTCTCCAAAGCACACAGTCTGGCTCACACGTTCTTCAGCCAGCGGAACGGGGACAGCCAGCACACCGTCCACGCTATGGGTCACTGCCACATAGACTCAGGTGCTGGTTCAGTCACTGGTTTCACCTCCTGCCAGCTGGCATTGAGAGCATTGTTTTTATTTTTTTGTCCCTTTGTCTTCCTAAAAAAAAAGTGTCACAAAGTAAAGACCTAATCTTGGTGGCACTATATTTTGCTCCAAAAGCTGTCTTTCTAAGCATTTTAGTGTGGCTTTCAAGATTACCAGTCATTACAACTCAACTGACCAGGGTATATGATATTTGTAGATTTTCTCCCAATGAATAATTGTGGCAAATGGTAGAATGAAACTCATTTATGTAGTTTTACTTTTTTGTTAGTTCGGTTTTAACATGACAAAGAGCATATTTCAGAGGTTTTTAGAGCTTTTTTAAACAGAATGAACTTATAATTAGAAGAAATACATTTTATTTATTGTTCTGTACTCTTGTAATGAGCATCATTTAGGAAAAGCCCATTTTGGTCAATTACTTAACACCCACCGTTGTCTTTTACCCACAGCCTGGCTGTGGCCCTATGAGGAAACCATTCGCAAATGTGGCCGCAGTTGGGTCACAGTGATCAGTTTAATGGAGAAGAATCCTGACTTTGTCTTCACTTGCTCTCAGGTGGCTGCATAACACCAGAGTTTGCTGATGATTACATATTGATTTAGTACGTTTCCTCTTTTGAACCTGTGTGTTTCGCCAAAGGCCCAGCAGTTCCAGTGGGTGAAGAGCTGGTATCCAGGACTGTTTTCCAAGATCCAGCAATATGTGAAGAAAGGCCAGTTCATTCCAGTAGGAGGAACATGGGTGGAAATGGTACACCGAGTTAAAAAAAAGAGATTTTTTTTTAATGCGGTGGATGCCATGTATTTTTATTCTTGTTTCTTATTTTTTTAGGATGGCAATCTGCCCTCAGGTGAGTCCATGGTCAGGCAGTTCCTGGAAGGCCAGCGCTTTTTTATCCAGGAATTTGGACTCCACTGCAAAGAGGTAGTATTCATAAAGACTGTTAACATTGGCTGTTTATACATTTGAATGAAATGGTCCCTCAGCTAAGTTTCTAGCAGCTCAGACTGTGAGATAAAAAAGTCACTGTTTCTTCTCCTCAGTTCTGGCTTCCTGATACATTTGGCTACTCAGCCCAGCTTCCTCAAATAATGCAGGGGTGTGGCATTTCCAATTTTTTGACTCAGAAGTTGAGCTGGAATTTAGTTAACACCTTTCCTGTAAGTACATTTCTCATGTAAGCCTTGAGACATTTGGAATGTTTTGGTTTTCATTTTGAATTTCTCCTCTGTCCAAGCACAACACCTTTTTCTGGGAAGGTCTGGACGGCTCCAAGGTTTTAACTCACTTCCCACCTGGAAATTCTTATGAGATGAAAGGCAAGATAGAGGACGTGAGTGGGGCTCACACAAATCCTAACACTGAGAATATTGTGTCAGAGACTACAGTCCTCCCTTTGTTTGCTTTCGTTTTTGTTTTTCATAGCTGGTGAAAACTGTTAGAAATAACAAAGACAAAGGCAGGGCCAATCACAGTGCAGCCTTGTTTGGTTTCGGAGATGGCGGAGGAGGGCCCACGCAGCTGATGCTGGACAGACTGCGTCTGATCCAGGACACAGATGGACTTCCAAGGTCAGTTTTGCCCTTTCACTCATCAGTAACAATGACCCAGCAGGAAACGCTTCCCACACGTGAATGAGACTTGTGCTTTTATAAACTTGAGTCATTCCTGTGGTGATGCTTTACATGGGGTGTGTCAGCGTGTAGGCAGACTCGTTTTTGGATTGAAAAAGTCATAAAATTGACTTTTTAACGTCTACAGCCTCATGTCCTGATGTTTTTAGTGAAAATGCCTCCAGTGACGTCATCATTCATTTCCCTCTCCACTTCTTGGTGTTTTTTTCCCAGGGTCCAGATGTCCAGTCCTGATAGTCTTTTCTCACAGCTTCAGGCTGACTCAGACCTGCTCTGTACCTGGACTGGAGAGCTTTTCCTTGAGCTGCACAATGGCACCTACACCACACAGGCACAGGTGGAACAAGAGTGCTAAAAGTTTTCAGCCTAGGATAGGCCAGAAGTAATCTCCATCTCCATCAGAACTGCTGTTGTCAGTTCCAAAACGCTGGTGGAGTTTGGTTAGCAGGTGCAATTCGCTTTGGGTCTGTGAATTGTATGTCACCGCTTTCTCTTTTCTCCGGGTTATTTGCAGATTAAACGAGAGAACCGGCAGTGTGAGGCTCAGCTCCACGACATCGAGATTGCCTCCTGCTTGGCCCTGTGCCGGGATATGACGTTTCAGTATCCTCAGGATAAACTGCAGCAGCTGTGGAGGTTCAGTCACCTCAGAAAACAGAAAAACTACACACCCATTTGCGGTGTGTTTAGTTTGACTTTTATTTCTTTTTTTTTGGTTTTCCTGTCAGGCTTCTTCTTCTGAACCAGTTCCACGATGTGATTCCTGGCAGCTGCATAGGGATGGTTGTGGAGGATGCTCTGAAACATTATGAAGGTACACTTTCCTTTAAAGCAGCTGTCAGTTCCTGCCAGAGCCACTCTTACCTGTCGTTCTCGCGCGTCCTGCGTTAGAGATACGCCGTGACGGGGCGGCTCTTCTGCGTGAGGCCTTTGAAGCTTTAGGGTCAAAGGGCAGCTCGGTCGGCGTGTTCAACTCTTTGCCGTGGGAGCGCCGCGAGGTCATCCAGATTACAGATGGATCCAAAAAACTGGGTCCGTGCGTGGTTTGAGGTTTGGAACATTTACGTTGTGTGGTATTCTAACACACAAGCTAACATCCAGCGCTGTGGTATTTTTGGCCCCTCAGCCCTGGTCAGTGCTCCCAGTGTGGGTGTGTGTCCTGTCAAAGACACACAGCCTGTGACTCCAGTCTCCATCACTCTCCAGGTATTCACTGTGCACGTGCATCTTCATTTAGACCTGTCATTATTCCCTGTGTCTAACTCGGTGATGCGTGATATTACAGTACGACGGAACAGTCCTCATGGAGAATGGGATTTTAAAGACAGTCGTAAATAAAGATGGCACTTTGGCCACTCTGAATTTGACGGGTGCAAACAGGTAATTTAAGACATTCACTACACTAACGTGTGTTATCCGCTGACACATATTCAATAAAGCACTCTCCTTGTTCCAGAGAGGCGATTTCTGACGGCTGTGTTGGGAACCAGTTTGTGTTATTTGATGACGTCCCCCTGTACTGGGATGCTTGGGATGTCATGGACTACCATCTTCAGACAAGGTCTCAGTCATGACTGCTTCTTTATTCTGAAGTATATTTTTGTCATTGGCTTAAATGTTTTAATGAAATCGCGTAAAACTAAGTTTGAATATACTATAGGAAACCAATTCTGGAGGTGGTACAGCCTGTTCACGTGGTGTCCTCTGGAGGGCTACGAGGCAGTGTCGCCTTCACCCTGAGGATCAGCGACAAAAGCACCGTCACCCAGGAGATCGTCATGGACGCCATGTGTCCCTACATTAAGTTCAACACGAAGGTACACAGAGGTCTGGTGCAAAGACACAAACGAAGCAAAATCCTTCTCACTTTGTCTAAATATTCGAGAGCAGATTAAATGTTAGAACTACACTGCCCCCTCCCAGGTGCAGTGGGCCGAGTCGCACAAATTTCTAAAGGTTGAATTTCCTGTGCGAGTGCGCAGCCCCAACGCTACGTACGAGATCCAGTTTGGCCATCTGCAGAGGCCCACACACTGGAACACCTCATGGGACTGGGCCAGATTTGAGGTACCACACTTCACCGTGGCGTGCAGGAACCTCGCAAGTTTGTGTCCCACGTTTGACACTCTTTTTTTACTTTTTTTATTTTGCTTTCCATCACAGGTCTGGGGTCACAAATGGGCCGACTTGTCAGAGTACAACTTCGGGGTCGCTCTTTTGAACGACTGCAAATACGGATATTCCATCCACAAGAACACAATGACACTCTCACTGTGAGGTTTGGCACTGTTCTCGCACTGCAGCACCAGATATGACCTGCTCCCACCTGACCAGGGAAGTCTGTTTTGCAGCCTGAGAGCTCCAAAGGCGCCTGATGCCCTGGCCGACATGGGGACCCACCAGTTCACCTACGCTGTCATGCCACACACAGGTACGCTTCGCTCGTCTTTGCCGTGTTTTGTGTAGAAAGTCAATAATGCTTTTATCTTTTTTGCAGGATCCTTCCAAGATGCCTCTGTCATCCAGTGCGCATACAACCTGAATTTCCCTCTGAGGCTGATCCCGTGCTCTCCCGACTTGGTACCCTGGAGTGCGTTCTCCGTCAGTACCGAATCCGTCATACTGGAGACCATTAAGCAGGTATGACATCACACACCACGTTAAAGACTAAAAAAAAAGTTACTGCATGCCAACCAGACCAGACCTTTTTTTATTTAGTTTTTTTTGTTTGTTTCCACAATAGGCTGAGGACGGAAAGGGAACCGTGTTGCGTCTCTACGAGTCATTTGGGTCCAGTGTCACGGCAACACTGCGCACCACCCTTCCAGTCAGGGAAGCCTGGCAGTACGTGTTTCCAGTCTTATCGTGAACTCTCCCCACGTTATTAGTTTTGCCTTTTTCTCGCTCAGGAAAAGAGAAACTAAAACTTCTTTCCCCTCTCAGTTGTGACCTGTTGGAGAGACGAGACGCCACCCATCCAGCACACGTAACAACAGAGGGAATCGTTCTAAATTTCAAGCCTTTTCAAATTGTGACACTTCTGCTTACTCTGTGATTTAAAAAAAAAAGTCTTTAGTGTCATTTATTTACCTTTTTAAAAAGATAATCACCCTGTCCAGCAATTACCATAGTAATCTGATTACTTTGGGTCATAAAATCAATAAAGATTTGTACAACAGATTTTTTATTTTATTAAAACTGCTTTATTTTAGAAAAATATTGCAAATTATAAAAGTATAAAACTTGTCCCGTACAGTAGTGGTGCCCCTTGGTGTTTGTGACTAATCCTTTTTGGTCACTTTCTTAGTTCTTCTCTGGTTACCTAGCGTATAAAATGGAACAGACAGATTCTTAAAGAACATTTCTCCAAACATGTCGGCTCATAAAAACCTGTTCCCTTCGTCTGGCGTTCACCTGCAGCTGGCTCTGCACTCTTGGTTTTCCCCTGACGTGACTGGGATCTTGTGAAGCGCTGCTGGGTGTTTTCTTCCTGGGTCTTTTCAGCCTTTCCTCTCTTCAGTTCAGCTTTCGTTGGACGTGTTTTCTTCTCTCTCTTTGGAGTTTTGGTCGGACCTTCCCGTTGGACTGCCTTCTTTTTGGTGGCACTGTCTGGCTGAACTCTGGTCACCTAAAGGGAAGCTAGTGTTAGAGTTCAACCTGTAGGATTCCCATTTGTGCAATACAAAAGGGGAGTTTCACCTTTTTCTTGTCTGTGTAATCGTGGTCGTTTTCTTTCTTTATTCTCTTTTTTGCCCTGGGGGACTTTGATTCTTAAAAATAAAAAGAATTGTTAGGCCAAATTTAGATTTTAACTTCAGCTGAACTTATGGCAGATATATCACAAACCTTTGGGTGCCATTGGGCCGGGGTCTCCCTTTAAAACAAAACAGAGCAATGTGTGTGAGTATAAGAGGAAATTGTCTCACATTTCTAATAAAATATTTAAATGTACTCACCTTAAACCACATAGTTCTGCCATTGTGATCCCGAATGGATTTCATTCCATCCACATAGTAGCACTGCAACCATGCCTGAAAGGAGGAATAGTCTGCTTTCTCTGGGTCGTAGCCCTTACCACCTAAGGAACAAAATATGTCACAAACAGGAGCTATTTTATGCTTTTCATGGTTGGATCAGGCGGTAACCACTGACAGACCCACCTAGACTGACCACTTCTAGAGGTACTGTATGACAAAGCCTGAGCAGGTCCCCCATCTCTTGTTCCACTCCTTTCTTTTTAGCTCCTCTTGAAATCTTTATAGAGGGAAATAAAATCATATACATTAGAAATTACATCATCTGTTTAAATGGCTGATTCTAAAAAAAATATGTATCTTGGATCTTTCACCTTTTTGTCCAATATTTCATTTTTCAAAGGTTTCTCTTCCTCCAGCAAATCATCCACATCGAGACTTTCAAGCACAGCCCGGGCAGGTACGAAGGGTGGGATACTCAACCTGGGAAAAAGAATGCAGAGTAGGCCCATTGTTTTACTAAACAAGTCATTTTGTCTCTAAAGAAACCATATTGAGAAAGTAGCTATTGTGTATGTCAGGAAGACTCGAGGGAATAAGGGATTGTTTTTGCTCTTTTCCCATGACAAAAATCAAGGCCAGCCTTCTTGTTAAATGCTTTACAGGAGCACCACATCATACAAACTCTATTTCTATCTGACGTTATTTACTATTGTCCTAATGTGTCAGTGGACCCGCCCTCCACTAGCTGTTAAATAATCAAGCGAGTGGTTTCAAACAAACACATTGTTCCATCCTTGAGGTCATTTTCAAATGGGTCACTACACCACACCCAGTAATACTCAAACTATGGGAGCTCGCGAAGATTTTTAAAATATGTTTCTGTCTTCACACACATTCATTACCTGTAAAGGATTTCCGCCCTAAGGTAGTTCCCGATTCCATTGAAGTACTTTTGATTCAGCAGGACTTCGCAGATAGGGCGGTCAAAAGCCCGATCAGATAGGTGTGACAGAACATTCTCCCTGGAAAAAAAGTTTGGACTTCATCAGGGCGAGGCTGTGGTTGTGCGGATGAGGCGTGCTGAATGTCTGCTTTACCAACCTGAAGCTTTTGTACTCAAACATGATGCAGGGCCCTCGGTCGGGCTGCCACATCCCATCGGGCTGCCAGCTCCCAAACCTGCGTGCGTCTACAAAGCTCAGCACTCTGCAGGGCTTCTCTTTGGTATAGAAACGCAGATGGGCATGTTTGGGCAGCTCATCCTCTGCCGTAAGGCGGAAATAACCCGACATCCCAAAGCGGAAGACGACGTCCATGGGTCCGTCTGCTTGTCCACCCTTTCCCCTCTGTTTTGGATCATCGCTCTTGATGGGGGTGAGCGTGAGCTTCACTTCCTTCCCTCTGGAAGTGGCGGTGATGCGGTACGCCTCACAGGTGAAGGGCACTTCAGGGCCCTTGCTGACTTCAGACTTTGTGACCGGTCCACTGAACACCACTCCATCGCACATCCTATTCACATACTGGCTGGCCAGGTGCAGCTCTGGTCCCTCAGGCATTTTGCAGTAATTAATGTGACCTCAACTACAAAGAGAAAAAAGAAAGTTTGGGATTTTCGATTACATCAAAACAATGACAACAGCACTGCGCTCAACTTATATAATAGAAACAAAAAGACTTTGTTCTGTAGTAAATTATTTTTTTTTACAGAATTTGTGGCAAGTGCACATCTGAAATCGACAAAGGGCCGTATACTGCATATAGTCAACACCACTTCAGAAATGCACTGAACATTCTTCATCCAGCTTCACCTGAATCCAAAACCCTGGCAAAGTACGATGCAGATAAGTAAATGCATTGAATTCTCAGCGTATATAACTTTAATAAGTACCACTGAACATCATGTTACCACTGAGTGAATGTGTGTGTGCATATGTAACTCTACAAGGCTTCCTTTTTTGCATCGCACGCATCAAAACAATTCTGTATCTGAACGCACCGTTTCGTGCACAAACTTACCCAGATCAGGAAATGGAACTCAGTCTCACGTTGTGTGTGTTTCTCCAAAAAGCTGCCATACACTCATGCAGATAAACGTATGTGTGTATGCTGCTGTCCACTGGAGAACCAGCGGCAGCCCTACGGATTTCGCAACATGAGTGTGTTACCGAATAGGTTGTGTAAGCACCGTGTGCGAGTCAGGTGAAAATGTCGCGAGACATCCCCCCCCATCCCTCAAGGTGCAATTCCACGTTCATAACATCTGGAAACGAGCTGTGTGGTAATACACGGAAACACTAGAGGACAATATACAAAGGTATTTTGGTAGCAATCGTATCAGACGGTGGCTTGTGCTTGCAGCTCTAGTGCGTTTCATCGCGCTGATGCATCATGGGAATTGTAGGCGGGGCCGAAAACGTACGGAGACATAAGCTTTGTGTTTTTATGTGCTCATATGCAGGTGAAAACACATTCTTTATTAATACAATTTCAAGAAAAACGACTCAAATGATACACTATTAGTATTTTACAAAATACAACCATAATGTACTTGTTCAGAGACTAATTACACCACCTGGACACATTTCTGCCAATTATTGCAAATATGGTAGAAAAACTAAACATCTGCACATTCAAGTCGGTAATGCGCTTTCATTTAACATTTGAGATTATTAAAATCAGCAGAGTAGTTAATACTATACAATATACAAGTATGGCACTTCTGGAGGTTCATTTTGATCAGAAATCGGTTCATCAACTGTCACTGTAGCGCATTCATCATGGCCTGGGCTTGTTTGAGCTCTGTGAAAACACAACCACACGCTGTTAGATGAGTACATTAAAGAGAGAAAATAATAGTGAACTGACAAGCCGGAGGCAGCACTGACCAGTAAGCAGGACTCTGAACTTGTCGGCAGAGACGGAGACAATCGTAGTCTCTGTGGAGCCCGGCTGTGCTCCTTGTGTCTGCAGTTTGAGCTGTATCAAAGGTTCATTCACCTCCATCAGCTCACTGGAGCTGAGTGTGTAGTCAACGCGCCAGGAAACAGAGTCCAGTCGGCCCACTGAAAGTCATTACAATGCAGAATAAAGGGCGGCCTTAAGTCAGCACTAACTCTTTGTAGCAGACAGCATTCGTCATCAAAAATAACTGAGCAAGACACGCAGAAACACTTGCATCTCAGGCTGGTCTCCCGGAGTCTCTCTTGAAGTGCTGAGTGTTTGTCTTCATATGACTTGCACAGCCCGGTAGTGTGTTCTAAAAAAACAAAACAAATTTTTATTTTATAGGAGCCCTACTTGTCTGTTCAAGAACCTATCATTAAAAATATGCAGCACACATGTATTTTACACTTCATAATTTTGAAATAAAACAGTTTGTATTTACACTTTAAAAGTTTAAACAGACATTTTCAATAATGTAGTGACCAGTCTGTACTTGTTCTGGTCAAAAACATTGAGCACATGACAAGGTCTGAGTCTGCATTACAACTGCTCCAGCAACACAGTCCAACAACAGCCCAGGAAAAACCATCAGGACTAACCTTTAGGTAGACCAAGCTGCTGCAGCTCACTGGACAATGATTCACTGTCGACATTGTGCTTCGCTGCACTGGACAAAATAAAGCTGAGCACAGCCACGCTCGCTTTGATGTCTCCACTCTCTGAGGGGAATCAGTGAACAGTAAAGAGGAGCATTGGACAGAACGTCACTGCAAGCACATCAGCATTTTGAGATGATATATTGAAAAAGCAATGCTGCTAAAATACTTTTGGCGAGCACTTATAGCAAACGGCTTCTCCATTCAACAAGGCCAGTTATGCACCCATTTATAAAGGTAATTGTGTGTCAGAATGAGCAAGCTTTTAGAATTCAATGACAAGTTGTATTATATAATGCAAGCACCTGTATGCTTATATACATTTTTCTCTTGTAAATAATTCAAACATGGAATTTGATGTCACTCACGAAGACAGGAAATGTGACAGCTTGTATCAGCATCTATTTACTTAGAGAATGGCTTAACAAGGACCATTGTATTGTAAGACAACGTACCACAAGCTTGTTCAGGTACACATATTTACCTTCCTACACAGTCTCTCTCAAACCCTAGTTATGCTGTTGTGGAGAAATAGTTTTGATCTGTTTTATTAATGGGCAAGTTTTCCCCTGAAATAGGATGTGAGCAAATGTTGCTCTGAATCTGTATATCTCAAAAGAGTCTGATGTCTTCTTTGCAAAGTCTGATTCTGCCTCTGCAAAACCCAGTGGATGTGATGACAATAACCACTACCTTTTTGGTCATTTTCATTAATTTTACCACGATGCAGCTTTCTACGTTGTATTTTCAACCCCTTTAAAAGTGCTTGTATTGACATAGGAAGTGCCCCTCTGCACCTCCCCTTTGTGCATGCTTGGGAAGAGAAATTAAGATTTGATGTAAACTGTTACAAACTGGCCTAGTGCACGTGACTAATTTGGGTTTCGGTTCATTTGACAACAATGTGATCTAATTTAAACATACTGCATTTTTAAGTGGTCTGATATTAATTTTGTTGTGAATTGTAACATAATTTAAACTGACCTGAATTATTTTTAACCTAAAAAGTAAATATTAAGAATCAAGGAGTATCTCTGTGAGGGATTCTTACCAAACTTTGCATCAGCTGTAAGTTTGGCAACTTTGTCATACTGAAAGAGGGAAGACAGAGGACAGCATTGATCTGTATGTGTAGCCAACATTGAATAACTTTATGAAATGTTGTTTTGCTACTCACATCAATACCCTCTCCAAGTAAATCCCTTAATACTTGAGCACAAAGCAGTTTCATCTTGACGCTTGACTGTTAATCGGTGAGAAAGACAACATACTCATCAATATAGAAAGAATCCAGGTTAATGGTCACTTAACTCAGAATTGTTGTTTGAGTGTATGTGAGGTCCACTTACAATTTTTGCTAATGTGCTAATTTCGGCTAGTACCCAATCAGGGCAGTCCAAATCTCCACAGAAACGAAACCGCTGCAGCACAGACAGAATCGCATAAGAACAAACTACTGGACAGAAACATAAGACATTGCATTCACACTATCGTTGATCTTAACTGTTCATCATTAAAGCCTATTAGCTTTGCATGTTAGCTACACATTGCCAACCCTTCAACATCGCCTTTTTCCAATTAAATTGTAGCTTTAGGGATACAGAAATAATGCAAATATATCATTATCTAAACCACATGGACCTTATGCATACGATATATAACAAACAAAATGATAATGATGAAAGTGTTTACCATCGTCGTTCGTGAAAGAGAACAGGAAGTGTCGGCTTCTTTCTCGCAGCTGATTGGACATGCTGTGACAAGAGGGCGGGGCGCGTGAGCTCAGACATGTGACCATGTGACGGTCCTGATGCAGCTAATTGGATTGGCCTTTTTGACCCAGCGTATTAAATCTGATTTAAATCAGAAATTATGGAATATTTAAAAAGGTTCTTGCATTTACAGTTGGATTATGCAAATGACTAAGACCTGAAGATATGTGAAGTCCTTGAAGATGCATTTCTTTTGTTTTTACTTGCATTTTTAACTAACAGATGTTTTTTTTTAAATCTTGTTAAGGATTCATTTGCCAGTTTTCCTTTTTTATTTTTTGCTTTTTGTACCTATTTTTCTCCTTATCCTTCTCCTAATAGGAGAGGTAACTGGCAGAACTGGAATTTTCACACAGTCAATCTCTGTTATCTTAACCAAAAGTATGTTGTGTTTTACCGAGGTCACCCAGATGGAAACCCAGAGGTGGGTAATACACAGCACGACTGACAAAAGACCTGAAGTCTACATCAACTGTAACTGGTGTAGCTGTTTACGCTGCATATTTTATTCACCAACAAGTTATTTTTTACATTTGAAAAACGTATTTATCTATTCATTTTTCAAAAAGAGTCTGGGTTACTTGTATGGTCTGGTCTAAAACTACAATAGAATTAGGCCTACTGCTACCAGACAAATAAAAGATAAATGAGGAATTCTTTGTAACACCAGTTTTAAACATGACGAATGTTTGGTGAGCATGAGGAAAAGGAAATAAATCACCCAGGGATGGAAATGTTGGTTCAGGAACATTCCAGATAAGGAAACAGACAGGTTTTCAAGCAGAGATTTAACCATCACTTGTAGTGACACACTGCTCACACTCCCCTAGGTCTCCTATGAGTCCCCAATTAATCGTAGAAGCAATCTTTATTATTTTGTGCTGTCTAGTATTTTCCAGCATAAGCATAATTTCCTTTAGATCTGCTGGGTGGTAAGGTTGTAAGCACATTGCATGCCGAGTTTCATATTTATGGTTTATCATTAAAGAGTACACATAAGATCTAATATCTTAGATAATTTCCCTCTGGGATTATTAAAGTATTTCTGATTCTGATTCTGATGATTGATTGAATCAAAACACAGCTGAGCAAACATAACCTGTACAGTATAGGATTGGGTCTTGCCCAATGAATTCAACATGTATTTTGATCAGTCATATGTTTCTGTCACTGTTGACTCTTCTCACTATGTCGTGTGTGTAGTTTTGATGGGGTATTAAGACAAATGTTAACAAATGTTAAAAGTAGTGAGGTGCATTTTGTGTAATAGTGAGCATCAAACGCTGCATGAGGTACCGGTTTTCGATCGATGACTATATCCGTTTCCTTTTACGCATTTATTTTGGGTCTTGGTATTTGATACGTATTCCGGTTGAGTCAGCAGCGGGCATCTAGTTAGTTGTCCGCACTGTCATGAGGGTCAGCCTGTGTTTAGGAGCTCAGCCAGTGTCAGCGGGATTATCAGTCTGGGCGTTTGACCTCCGCTTCACGCCTCCAGCCCGCTCCTATAATCGCACTCGCCATTTTTGAGAAGATGGGACATCTCCGCAAAACATGATGGGGCTTCTTTACGTTTGCCTCGGCTTGGCTGCAGGGTTTCTAGCAGCTTTTGGAGTGAAGGATACACCGACTCTGGGCTCTAAAAATACTCCCAGATTTCTCAGTAAAGGTACGTTGGCTGTTTTGTTTGGTCTGTGTTTTTCTGAGCTTGTGTGACCAGCTGATTTAAACCAATCGTGAACAGTCTGCATTTATGTTATCGAACCCGTTTATTTTCAGCACGTTGAGCATCGTTGAGTGTGTGGATCTGTGGACTAAACGTGTGATAATATGACCTCTTCTCTTAGAAATACTCAGAGCTGGGCTTCGGTATGAAGTCAGCCAGATCCACAGCGTTTTCTCTTATCATGAAGACTCAGACGAGCTTTTTGTTGGTGGGACTGACTTCGTATTAAAACTTGATGCGAATGACTATCACATTATTGAGGTGAGTTTTCTGGACTGAAGCGCTCTGAACCCCCTTTTTTTTGGAATGTTGAAATTAGGCGACTGTACACTGATTCCGGTCCATTTGTTCGTTGCACATTTTTCTGGTGTTTACTTCAAGTCTTTCTGTAGTTTTTTTTATGTAATTTCAAGCTCTACTGCGGAATAGTTTTTTGTGTCGAAGCAAACCATCTGTTACAGTGTTATTACAGTACACTGTACTGTAGTAACAGATGGTGAGGGCAGAAGGCGTCAGTGCCCACAGACATCAAATCTGTGGTGTTTTATTTTATATTCTGAAATATAAAAAGGTAACTGAGTACAGACTATTCCAGGGAGAGTAGGTCTTTATTTCACTAACGATATCATTTTGTGGAAGGTTGGTCTTATTTGATTGGACTTAGGACATCTTCAGCAGCATGCTCTAACAAAGCAAGGCAATATATCTAACATAAGTCTCAGGTATTTTTATGCTAATCTACAAGCCAGGTACTTTAATATATAAAATCACCAATAATCTTCAGTTGAACTTTAAAGGATTGTTTTGTATTTATTTTAAAGTGCTAAAAATATGTCACATAATTCATGTCTCTGACAGAAATATTATCTGAATACGACAGGGCGGCAGCACTGCCCAGAGGTTAGTGATTGCTAGTTAAATTAAGTTGATAGTGTTTTTTTTTCTAAATATAGCTGTGACGCAGTTTCATCTAATAAGAGCTTCTGTGTCGCAGGGTCTCTGTGAAAATGTTATCACCGTCATTGAGACGTTTCAGGACAGTCTGTTTGTCTGCGGTACCAATGGAAACAAGCCACAGTGCTGGAAACTTGTAAGTACCTTTTAAATGCTTTGAAAAACACACCTCATTTGTGTGACACTGCAGTTTTTTTTGTGACGGGCATGAAGCTGATTAAAAGGCAGGATTGGTGTCGTTCTCATTAAACTTTAATTGCGTGCCCTGTTGTATAATTAAGTAGAGTGTTTGGTGTCTGTCCTAGTGCTACTTTTATGGCTTTTTCCAATACAGCTTGCTGTTGACATTTCCCTGGTTTCTTTGACTTTCTGTGCAGTTTCCTTCCGTCAAGAATCAGTCTCATGAAATAGTGGAGAGCTACGAGGGGACAGGGATCTCTCCGTTTGTCTACACCCAGAACTCCCTGTCACTGACTGTGGGTACGTTGATTCCAGGTTTGCTAAGTACTGTATGAATATACAGTAAAAAACTGTTAAAGT
Source organism: Menidia beryllina (assembly GCA_013363375.1). Taxonomy (NCBI): domain Eukaryota; kingdom Metazoa; phylum Chordata; class Actinopteri; order Atheriniformes; family Atherinopsidae; genus Menidia; species Menidia beryllina. Next base: position 4,516,000 of record JABUIW010000072.1, read on the forward strand.
GACTCTGGAATGTGCAGATTTGTATCATGTCACGATAAAAGCGGATTTGTCAAGCAAATGCGTTTTCCCAAGAACCTTGTGAATAATTACACATAATTACACACTGAAATGCTCCTTTTAATGCGGCACACCCCTGTTTTTTTTTTTAGATGGAGATCTCTATGCAGCAGCACCTTTGGATGTTGATGGGAGTTCATTGCAGTTCAGAAGAAAAGCTGGTGGCAGAACAAACTGCTGGATGTATGACAACTGGGTGCTGGGTGAGGGAGGTTATTTGTAAAGTAGATAAAACAACACTGTTGATCAGTAACAATAGGAATAAGAATATCCTAACAATTGTGACATACCCACAAACCAAGTAATATTGAGTTAGTTGCATTTTGGTAGTCAAAAGATTTAATGTCAGCATGACCTTAGTTTGGTCATAACTCAACTAACTGATCATGATTTGTCAGAAATGATCAGAAATGAAAGCCTGAATGGGAGTTTGTGACCCTGACCCAATCATCGCTGTTCACCATGTGTACATCTTCTGTTCTGTAGATAAATACAAAGCGTCCTTGTTTTTTGAATGTCCAGGTTCGTCACAGCAACATCCCTGTGATCGTTTATGGTTATGGCAACAATTTTTCTGTTCCTCGAGGCTTCATTTGCCCAGCTTAGATGCACGTAATGCATGTTATTAGTTTCCTTCATGGTCTTTCATTAGATACAGTGAAGACAAACATGGTTGTTAACTGCTGTTTGGCAGCTTCATTTACTGGGTCCTACAATTCAAGTTAGAAATCACAGCTCATTTTGCTGCCCAGTCCCAGGTCAAATATTTAGTCTGGCCGTGGTGTTGTAATCATCTTGTGTAGTTTACCATCACCACTCTGTAAATGAAATGGTTGAATGGTTTAGTAAACATGCTATGTATTTACAGAGCCCACGTTCATCTCTGCATCCTGGGTAAAGCGGAAAGATGACCCTGAAAATGAAAAAATATATCTCTTTTTCTGGGAAAAAAACTCTGATCACAGCCCGGAAGCTGATCCCTGGATATCTCGGGTTGCCAGAATTTGTAAGGTATGATCAACAGCAGAGAAAACTCGGTATGTACGGGAAAAGATGAGTGATGCAGATGGCTAAATGACCAAAGTCATTTCTGCTTAGCTTCAGCAGCCAAATCGTGTTTGAGTGATATGGACGTAACAGACATGTGACAAATGGGGAGACAACTGAAATAAAGCTTCTTTGTAAAGTGCTTTTCCATCATGTGCTGCCAGAATAGCTTAAGTAGGGCTTATACGTGTGTCTGTCTATTAGAGGGATGGACACCATTATTCCAAGCAAGCTTCCCTTTTTATCATTATTATTCGGCTATCTGGTTCTGCTGGTACAGGGCGTTGAATGAATTGAATACACATAAATCAAGTATTCTCTCTTCTACTATCTTTTTCTGGGTTCTCTCGATTCTCCAGTAGAACCCATTTAAAAGTGTAAAACCGGCCCCGTCTCTATTTGGCATAATTCTGAAATTTGCAATGAATTGTCTGCATTAACTGTCTGAATAATTAATATGGTGTGAGAGAGGGAAAAAGCACCGTTGCATGCCGAAGATACATACAGAGCACTTTGCAGACCAATTCATTGCTTTATTCTCTTAATACAGAAAGCTTTATAAGCACTTGGCGCACATCTTAGAGCTTTCCCTGCCCTGTGTGTTGGCAAACAACAGCCGTCTGTCAGTGTCTGAGTAGTTCCAGGATCTCATGTTCACGTTTTTACTTATTCAGGCCGATAGGAGTTTGAGTCCAGTTTGGGACTGTTTTCATTACGCTCTCGTTCTTGGTTGATTTCACAGTTTAAGATCAAGATTTCCCGCAGTTTCCTTTGTTAGCGCAAAGTGTCATCACTGAGAGAACAGTAGCAGACCAGAAACCTTTCCCCTCTCAGCTCTACCAGTCAGCCAGGAATGCCTTAGTAACTAATTAGATGTCAGCTCATTTAATGAACTAAGACGGCCCACTGTAATAGAAGCCGGATGTAAGTTCTGACACCACAGCAAAAAACAAACTTGGTGTTGCCACAGGGGCTGAAGTGTCAGTAGCATCAAATAACACATAGTTCACAACATTCAAGAGCACTGAAAGAGCGTTTTTCTGGTATTGTTTTAACAGGTAGATGAAGGCGGATCAAAAAGATTCTTCCAGAACATGTGGACATCGTTTCTGAAGGCTCGGCTCGTCTGTGGCTTTCCAGAGGAGTCACTATATTTCAACCGTCTCCAAGACATCTATGTGATGCACGCAGAAGACTGGCATGACACGAGAGTCTATGCACTTTTCACAAGTAGTTGGTGCGACAGTTTCTCTTCCTCCATTTTCAAAAACTTAGCAACAACATGAGGAACACATTGACAGGACCAAACATAACATTACGGGCATGGGCTTTAGTTATTGCTCAAGATCCAAAAACAGCAGGTTACGACAGCACATTAACATAGAATCGTTTTAACTTTTAAACAATAATCGAGGCATTGACAATAATAGATAACTGTGACAATGATAGCGTCTTGGTAACTTAACTTGTCTGATTTCTGTTTCAGGAACTCCACAGCTGTTTGCATTTATTCAATAGAAATGATTGAACAGATTTTTGAGAATTCAACCTTCAGGGGTTATAAAGGAGAGATCCCCATACCGAGGCCCGGAACGGTGAGGTTCTGTTTTGTTGCTATGTTGCGTTGCATAGACTGAAGTTCCTGTATTTGTTTTATTCGTGTACGTCTATTTTGGTTTCACTCACACATGCCATAGACAGCCTTTTTGAATGTTGCATGTTTTGTATTTGGGGGGAAACAGCTGACATTGTGCACAAATGGTTGGAAACATGCTAAAGTGTTTCTAAATAACTTCAGCATGTCTATTGTTTCCACTTCCCATTTGTTCCCCTCGTCTATTTTTTTTCTCTTCATGTTTTGGAGCTAAAAGGGTTCATGAATGCTCTATGCATAGAAGAATTTCCTTCCTTCTCGTAAACAACTTAATCATAGAGAATTTACCTCATACGAGGTGCACGTTTCCATACTTTGTTAAAAATAAAAAACAACCTTGCTTTACATCTGTGTGGGTTATACCTAAAATCCATCTTTATTATTTGTTTATATACAAAGAAACCCAGGCTAACACACAGAATACATTGCAGAATTGTCCAAATAGAGCCATCCCTGCTCTATCTAAACAAAAGCAAATGAGTATGGTCACCATGCCACATATCTGCTGCTCTAGGACTCCAGGAAACAGGACTTTGGATGCTTTTTGAAAAAAAAAACATTTCAAGACATTTGAACATTTATATGTCCTTACTACAGCATTTTTGCAACCATTTCGGCTTCAAGGCTTCTTTTGAAAAGCCTTCAAGTTTGGAACACCTTTCCTCTGGTATTTTCTCCCATTCATCTTGACGGAATAATTTGAATTAATCCACGGGGGTGTTAGAGTACAGACTTTCTCAGGTATTTCCAGAAATTGATTGAATTCTGATCTTTAAATTGAGAATGAGCTCTTGAATATATTGCTTTCTCTTCTTGAAAGTCTCACCATAGCATAAACCTCCCTTTACCTTGTTTGAATGTGCACCTGGTTTCAGGAGGTGAAGCTCAGAGTTTTAATCCTTTTGCCTTAACAGTTCAACCTTTGTCTAAGCAGATCATTGGATTTTGCTGGGAGTGATTCAAGTGTATTTTGGAAAGCTTCCAGCTAGGTGTGATATAACATTTTGTGAGAAAACTTTGTCTTTATATTTTTCAGTGTGTCAAGAACAGTCGAAGCCTGCCACCGTCTACTATCAGTGTAGTTAAGGACCATCCAGAAATGACTGACTGGGTACACTCCCTTCATTACACAGCTCCGTTTTACATAAGTGGCAACAATTACACAAAGATCGCTGTCGATCAAGTGCAAGCTGCAGATCAGCAGACGTATAACGTTCTGCTCCTGGCTACAGGTAGGCCAAGCCTGAGAGAACATCCCCACATACACAGAGCTGAGAACTCAATTATCATAATAGTGTCTGCTTTGTTTTATCTAACGTGGATAGTGTCTGCTAAGAACAATGGGCTTGAAATACCTAACCTGCAGTGTCAGTCCAATAATAGCATCCTATCATATTGCTGTCTTTACAGATTCTGGGAAGATCCATAAAGTATTAGAGGCTGGATCGCAGCCTTTCATCATTTCTGAAACACAACTCTCTAACAACTCGACCGTACAAGCGATGAAGCTTGATTCTAAAAAGGTACAGCTTCATTGGAAATGCGCTATCTTACTGTGACACGTTGTGACTTGCGTCAGCTGCTGCTTAAGTGAAATATATGTTCATAGAAATGGTGGATCAGATGTGTAAAGCGTCAGAGCGTCTTTCACCAGGCTGCTTTTGTTCAACGGTCCTTGCCCTCGGTGTTATTCCCGGCACTGTTATCATCTGCTGCACCTGGCAGCTGTTTACAGCACGGAAAGAGACAGAGCACTTTTTGATAATGCAGACACAGAGACAGTCGGCTAATAAATGTGGTGCAAAGGTGGCGCATTTAAACAAAAAGTCAGTTTTTTTTTCCTGAAGAGCTGTTTCACACACAGATAAAAACAATGTCTGAAGCAGATGAATGTGGCTATTAGAACATGAAAATATGCAAATGAAGGATTCTTTGAATACTGGTGACCTGTCCTCTCGCCTAAGGACTGCTAGAAAAGACCACAGCCCCCAAACCCCCGCCCCTCCCTCTTACCTCCTGATTTGATGATGGTTTGAACTAAACTTTTGATTTCATTTGCTCAGAAAAAGTTAATTGTGGGATTTTCGGAGAAAATATCAACGGTTGACCTCCAGAGGTGTGAAGAGTACAACAGCTCCTGCGCTGATTGTGTCCTGGCACGAGATCCATACTGTGCCTGGACTGCTTCAGGATGCACCCCAACTATCCGGTAAGTGTGAGCTCCTTTCCAAGCAAGATTTGCTTTGACACCGTCTATAATGGTTTCATTTTCAGAAAATACTCGATTACTCTGGAAAATGAGAAAAAGCAGTAAATCTCTCCAAAGAATAACTGCAGTCTGTGTGTTTGGTTCTGTTCACAGTGGAGGGATTCAGAATATAGTGGATGGAGGAATAAGTGTGTGCAATGAAGCAGTGAACGGTACTGAAGACAAAGCAGACATGACTGCCACAACATGCACAACACACAATACATAACTCTGTGGTGATGGTTTTGTTGGTCTTCTACATTTTATGTGCACGTGAAGTTTAATTTGTAACTCCCCGTTTAAATGTTTGTTGATTAGTGCTTGTGGGTTTATGGCTATTTAGATGAAATCCACAAGTATGGATCTGATCTATTTTAAAAGACGACAAACAAATCTGTCATTTTTACTGTCAATCTGTCATGATTTATGAATGCAAGCAGAGAGCAGCTATTGAAACATTCTGCCGCATGCTATGAGCTTTGATTGCATGTCTGTGCTGACTTTGATTTGTACTTCTTGTTTTATTGTTTCTAATACATCTTTCTTTTATCATCTCTCAGAACAAATTCCTCTGAAAAGATTCAAACGGGAAGAAATATCAGCACGGCATTTACGGCTAGTCCACTCCATCCCCGGGGGCCTCCCTTTCTACATGTCCTGCCCTATAGACTCGTACCACGCTGTGTACACCTGGGAGCATGAGGGTCATAGCAGCCCTTGCCTGCAGATGCTCTCCAACTGTCTGCACTTTATTCCTTCCATGGAAAAACAAAACTATGGAAACTATATCTGCATCTCCAGAGAGAAAAACTATACCAAAGTGGTGAAAGAATATCAGCTTATGGAGCAGGTCATTCCTGTTGAAAACAAGAACAGGAAAACGGTTGATTCCACCTTTTACAAGAACAAAGCCTCAGGTCTTGTTCCAAAGATGATGTGGATCACTCTACAGTTTGCAATCGTGTTGGGAAGTTTATCTGTGCAGATAATCTTCTAAACCTTCCTCAGCTTTTTCTCTGAGTGGTCATATTTCACATACTAGCTGTTGAGACACTGAATTTGTCGTTGCTCAGTCAGGATGCACCTCAAGAGGAAGCCCCCTCAAAATCTGAGAAACAGCTTAAGTCCCCCTGCTGGGGGCTTATTTATGCACGTGAGACTGAGAGCTGTGCTTGGTGGGAAAGGCCCCCAAAACAACCTCAACTGCTTAGAATGTTTTTTTAAAAACAGATTCTACAACAGGAAGAGTTGTTTAGGGTTAAAAGCAGGAAACCTGATCCCCAGCGGAGCACTGAGGTCTGTCATTAAGGCCTAATTTCCTGAAATGCATTAGCTAATCATTATAGAAAGAAATTACATAATCATTCATAACATTACATTCTTTTCTGCGGAGAATGACAGAACATGAAGGGAGTGAAAATGTTTTGAGTTGGAATTCTTTTGCGATGAACATCCTGGGAACACCCTCAGAATGTTTTCATAATGAACATGAAAGCTAAGAAAGATGTTTGAAAAATGTATCATTTCAAAAACTTATCAGCAGAGTAAACTGCATCTTGATATGTATTAATAAAACAAAAGTTACACAAAAGATTTGTTAGCACCAGATTACTGCTTCCATATCTGTTATTGAAGTTTAGGTTGACTAGTTGGATGTTTGGATTGGCTGAAACAAAACAATGAGCTCTGAGAAGGCTGGGCTGGAATCCTCTCCAGTGGTGAGATGTGGAACACACCCTGGACTAGCCACTTGTTCAAGAAAAGCAAAATACCCTTTAAAAATCAAGACACTGTAGTTACACCAAGATCTTTTCAAGCAAAAAAAAAAAGCATTATCAGATTAACTGTTGTGCCTTTAAACGCCATAGTTAAGCTAGCATTTGACACCTTTTTTCCTATCAGATGTTTATTATTTGATTTAAACATGTTTAATATGGGGTGGCGTGGTGGTTTGGAGGTTAGCACCATCGCTTCACAGCAAGAAGGTTCTGGGTTCGATTCTCCGCGGGAACCAGGACCCTTCTGTGTGGAGTTTTCATGTTCTCCCTGTATTTAAATGGGTTCTCCAAAAACCTGCATGTTAGGTTGATTGGACATTCCAAATTACCCTTTGGAGTGTGTGTGGTTGTGTGGCCCTGAGATGGACTGTTCCTCTCGGCTCCATGTACATCTGATTTTTCCAAAAAGGGGTCACGGGGGGACTGGAGCCTATCCCAGTATTCAATGGGCAAGAGGGTACACCTTGGACATTCCACCAGTCCATCATAGGACCTTTTTCTAGAAAGGGTGATTTGGAGTGTAACATAAAATTGTATTTTAAAATATCTGAAAAGCATAACGTGAACTTATTGTTTAGGTTATTAAAACTATTAAATGGAATTATTTTATATATGAAATATTATGTATTTAATGTGTTAAAGTTTTGATTTTCTTCGTGCAACACGTTTTCAGAAGCAAGATGCAGTTCTCAAAGCTAATTGATTTTCTCAGTGTACATCTGCAAATAGAGGATAATATTGTCTAGAACAAGGCTCAAATGAAGATTTGGGAGTGTTTTTATGGAATGTCTGGCTTACTTAAGCCACATGATGCCAAAGTACTTTCAGCTTGTGTCATGGCCTCATGGTTCTGGCCAATGAAGAGTCCGGATACAGTACAGAGGCGTTATCAAACAAGAAACATCTTCAATGAGGCCTTGAACTGCTGATACGCAGGAAAGGAAAAACACTTCTGCCTGATTGAAAAAGTTAGGGTGTCAAAAGAAGGGATGATGGAACATATTATCGAACATGTATGAAACCATTTGAAACATCTCAAATATTAACACAATGACTAAACAGACATGATTTTACCATTTAATATGCTCTTTATTTCAGTTTTGATTCTTATTTTACATGGAGTAACATGTATTTCAGAAACATGGCAGTAACTGATATTTTGAATTGTTTTTTCTTTTTCATACTAGAAATGTTTGTGTCATAAAAATTTTATTCCATCTGGCACACTGTTCTTCTTAAAATCTTCCTTAAATAAATATCAAATGAAAACATACGACTACGAATGATTACTTGTAACTGGAGAAGATCATAGGCTCAATTCTTCAGCCAATTCTCTCTCAGATCCATTCAAGGCTTTTTGAAGTGTTCAACTTTGCCATGGTTGACCGTCCCTTTGGTCCAAACACTAACTAAATGATAATGTTTGCAGACTGATAAGAGTGCATATGGTCCTGGGAGAGCCTTTATCTTGATTTAACTTCCCTGGTTCCCAAGACACAACAGATATTAATTACCCAAACGCTCCATTCTGTTTCCAAGGAAACTCAACACGAACGTCACGCTGTATAAAACAGTGGTTATTTAATGCTCAGGCCGCGACCCCATCCTGGCGATAGCATGTGTGGTTTTGTGGGGACAGACTCCACCCTTCAGCAGACTTTTCTGTCTAGCCACTTGGCCACAGGGTTCACAAAATCCCACAGACTGTTTGTTGTTTTGACGTTCCGTCATAAAACATGCTCTTACAGTGGAGCTGGGGGATCGCTGCACAGCACAGCAGGTCCCGCAGTCAGACTTGGGTCACTTTAATGAGGAGCTTTTGGCTTAAGCTGGACCTGACTCATCAGCCAATTATCTCCTGTGACAAACCGTACATGACCTGTGAACGGTTGCCCGCAAATAGATGTTACAGTGTAGCTGGAACAACAGCTTCATGCCCCGTTATATAACTTTATAGGTTTGGTGATTTTTTAAAAAGTTATTTGTTGAACCACCCATTTTGCATTTCCTCCCGGCCTTTAGCTCATGCTGTGGAAAGAAAACAAAAAAATTATCTCATAGCAGCCTTGAATTTGGCCTTCATACGAACTAAGAATCCCTGATAGGATTCTCCTTGAACAACTTAAACAAGGCATGCTTGGTATCTCATCTAATAGAGCTGCTATGAGACAAGAAGGGGCTGTGCTTCAGTCTCAGCTCAAAGATATCAGGGTCTGTGACCTTCTTGTGTGTCTGCTATTTTGTGATATCATTAAACCTTGGTGCATTTGGACAGTGTGTTTCTAATGTTTCCTTTCCTGGTAGGAAACATCTTTCACGGAAGAGACCAGAAGTCTCCCCACCTGTCACATGGGAGACTGGGGTTTAAATCCCTGACGGGGAGATACACGTGTATATGTTTCTACCTTTGTAAGTCGCTTTGTATAAAAGTGTCTGTTGTGTGGATAAACAGAAGGAGGAAGTGAAGTCTAAGGGATATTTCAGTGAAAAGTAAAGCATTTAGCATTTCAGAGTTCCATGCATACAAAAAATACAAAAAGATCATACAAAAGAAGACAAATACAAATACAAAAAAATCAAACTTCCTAAATAGGTTCACTAATGATTTACAATCAGAAGTTATTTGCAGGTTTGCTGAACATCAAAGTGCAGCTTTTCTGCTTGTAATTGCATCCTTTTAACAGCAGAGGTCACTGCTGTCACACAGAACTGATGGAGTTTGCTCCTGATTCGCTAAACTGAGCTCATGACAACCCAAAACCAGATCCTCAAGGAAATTTTTAAAATGTCTGTTAGTAAAACCTTAATGTAAACATATTCACTGTTTAGTTGTCTTAAATGATCCAGCCTGTTCACATCAGCAATCTCACATTTTCCACTAGTCTCCAAACACAAAGAAGAAGTTTTTTTGGAGCTGCTTTGCCTGCTTTTTAGACAAAAATTATTTTTGACAAAGAATATTCAAAAAGAGTATTCAAAGAATACTCAAAACATACTGAGATACAGACCAAGGGTGTGTAAGTGTGTACATTATATAGTTTTTCAAAATGAAGAAGATCTCTTAAAATATCACCATGTAATGATTTGGGATTTTGTTTAGGCTCTGTTTATTTGGGTTTTGTGGATTTGTTTTATGGCTCTGTTTCCAAGGCCATGGTTTCCTGTGTTTTATTCTGATGTCTCTGCTTGTTTCCTGTGTTTTTCTCCTGCGTCTCCACCTACTTCCCTTCTCTCGGCTCCTCCCTGTGCTGTAATCAACTCCTTCACCTGTGGTCCCCCACCTGCTCTTCATTCAGTAATCACTCTCCCTATAAACCTCTCTGTTTCTTTGATGCCTTGCCAGGTCCTTGCAGTATGTATCATCTGTTCCTGTGTCTTGCTGGTTCCTTCCTTATTCCACCTAATGTGCCTGTTGTCATTTTTGTCACATCACCGAGTTCCTTGTTCCCAGTTTTCTTGCCTTGCATGTGAATCCATCTCCCATAGAGTCTGACACAACAATCAGGTTTTAACCCTTTAATGTTCTCCATTTTTCACAGCCAATTTGGATCATCGTGTCTCATCAATACAGGGGGCTGGAACCTCTCCCAAGAGTACACCAGCACTCACTGTGCTGGATGCTGCCTGGATATGTTGCCACAGTTATATCAGATGTAATTCTGGATCAAATTAATTATTGTACTTCCAAAAAGTCACAAGGTTAAAATCAAATGTAAATATTACTTTCCCTGCAGCAAAACATGACTTTCATTACACAGCATGACAACATTTCTTTGAAATACTGCCAATTGTTGTCATGTAGTCTGAATAGGTTTGACCAACAATATAAAGTTCCTGTTTTTGGAATCTGCAAACAAAATGTGGACCTGGAGGCTAACTTGCTTTTGTTTCTGGGTGCCGAAGCTTATTACAGATAAACTGTAATCTAACAAAAGGTGTTGTCACTTTGTGTTGCTGAAGCCACAAGGTCTTTCTTTCACTAAAATTGGCAGGAGTCTCCCACTACCCACCACAAGGTGGCAGTATTCACGTAGGAGTTTGTAAAATATCCAATTCTCGAGTCAAACGTTACTGAAATAAATTGTGTGACAATGTTTTATTATGAATGATTTATTTAGAACCGGAGCTACATCACACGTCTAAATAAAGGCAATGTCTGAATAAGCAGAAGGTTAAAGGTCTTGAAAGTATGTTTTCTTTTAGTTTAGTCAGCCAGGAAAAGCAGGTTTTATTTTCTATCAACAAGTGCTGGCGGATTTTGTTTTTAAATTTGTATATTTCTTTACAGATAAATTGATTTGGGATACAACTTGCAACTGTGTTCGTAACGAAATGCCACCAGGTTTGTATGTGGACGTGATGGGGCAAAGATGGAGCCTTTGTAGGGTGACTGAGTTCAGCGTCTGTTAAGGCGCTTTATGTCGTCATGCTATACAATTTTATTTGCTTTATCTAACAAATATGAAATCAGACACCACAAATGTGTTTGTTTGCAACAAGGTTTTGATGGCAAAACTAGTTTGAATCTATAATTGGTTTTGGAAACTATTGGCTAAGAGCTTTATTAAAAGACAAAAGGCTGCCACCAGTACGAATGAGGTCAAAGATTAGTGATAAATTAAACATCGGGTCCTAAATTATGAATTTTCTTTGAGGGCGGAGGACCGGGAGCTTCTGTATCTTTAATAGTGAAGAGAGAGATGGGAGAGGCTGCGCGTTCACGTTTTCTTGTTTCGCTCCGCAGCGGCGGGAGCGCGCAGAGGATCCCACACTCTCTGAGGAGGAAAAAAAAAACACCGACGGACCGCAACAGAGACGCGCTGTGAAAAATGTTCCTGCCGCCGTCCTTCCTTAGCGCTGTCCAGGTCTGCGAAAAGCCTGTGGAGGGATCCGAGGGATGCGAAGGCTCCGTTTTTTTCAACCATTAAACTTGTTTCAAAGGACTGTGAACTCCCGGAGAGGGTTAGAAGACAGAATTTGAAGTTAACATTGAAAAGGTAAGACGATTCTTTAGATGATGGGGCAGTCACTTTAGACCGATGGAAAATAAACTTGAACGGCATCCAAAGTATCCGAGCTAAAATGAGAGAAAGCATCCCGTAGACCTATTCCACCTCCGATTAATCTGAAGAGCATGTGCGTAAAAGTTAGATATACACCTCAAATGAACAGGCTAAGATAACATAATGCAGTTTGAGTAATGAAAGTAAAGATGTCTCTTTTAACTGAAAGAGACAAAAATTCTTTTCAAAACCACTGACAGATCCAGTTTGCAGACTCTGTTGTGATTGTGTGCTTAGAACAGAGGAGTCCATCTGACCCCGAAATGTCTCCACAAAGCATATGTGCATTCATGCTTATTATGAACAACCCATAAGCAGTATAGTGTTGTGCACTATAATGTGGAGAAAGGGAACTTTGCCTCTGATATTTTGATCTGATGCAATCAGTGTCAGTCAAAGCTACATTTACATTCTGCTTCTGCGATCTCCTCTTTTGTTTTGAGCAATTTAGACGACCTTTTAATTTGTATTCAGTTTTTTTTAAGAATGTACTGGAGAGGTATTACTGATTTTTTATATCTAGTTTTCTTAATGCTTCCCTTTTTATGCCTGCAGGAGTAGAAAATGGCACCCCGGCTCCTGCAGCGCCTCGTCTTGTGGACGGTTGTGATTGGCATTGTTCGGTGTTGTCCGGAGCTCTGCAGCTGCCAGGATAAATTTTCACACCAGTTTGTGGACTGCGCTTACAAAGGCCTGCAGGAGGTACCTGTGGAACTCCCGTCCAACGCCACCACTGTGAATCTTTCTGCCAATAAGATTAAAGTTCTGAAAAGCAAAAGCTTCAACAACATCATTCAGGTCAACTCTCTCTGGCTGGGTCACAATGAGATCGTCATCATAGAGCCGGGCACCTTGGCCCCTCTGAATCAGCTTCGCAACCTGGACATCAGCGGCAACAAAATAGTCAACTTCCCATGGGAGGATCTGCAGAACCTCACAGCCCTACAGTTTCTGAAAATGAACAATAATGAGATGGTGAATCTCCCGAAGGATGCCTTTTCCCCTCTCAAAGACCTGAGGTCACTGCGCATCAACAACAACAAGTTCGTCACCATTGTGGAGGGCACCTTCAGTGCCTTGTCCTCCATGTCCCACGTCTACATTTTTAGCAACCCTTTCTCTTGCACCTGCAGTCTGGAGTGGCTGAGGGATTGGATTTCTACCACCAGGAGTTCTGTGCCTGATCCAAATCTGATAACATGCGAGACCCCTGAGCCTCTGAAAGGAGTGCTGGTCACAAACATCCCCAAACTGGAGTGTGAAGCCCCGACGGTCACAATAACCTATCAGCCAAACGTAGAAAACACAGAACTATCCGAAGGTGTCGCCGTCATCTTGAATTGTGAGGCCAGAGGAAGTCCCAAGCCAGAGATCAGCTGGGAGATATCTGCAGGGAATCAAAACCATCGGTTCATCTTGTCCTCCTCTGGAGACGTAAACGAGATGCCGGTAAACGATAAGTCAACCAACAACAGATTCCTCGTCTTTAGCAACGGCACCATCATCATCCCTCACCTGAGTAAAAAGGAGGATGGAAATTACAGCTGCTCTGCTGAGAATGAATTAGGTAGGGCAGAGACCAGCGTTAGAGTGGCTCTGGCAGCCGCCCAAGAACCGGGAAGCAACTCAATCCCTGATTCAACCGTGGACAGAATCCGTCCATCCAGTAAAAAGCCCGCAGACCCCAAAGTCCTCAAGAACAACGTGATCGACTGGGCCAAGCACAATGAAAAGACAAAGGGCAGCTATGACGTCTCCAAAGGCAAAATGGTCGACAAGGAGCTGGCCGAAGGTGCCGCTAAGGACCCCACCTTTGCAAGCAAGTGCGGCGTGAGAGACAGCAGTGAATACATCTCCAACCACGCCTTCAACATGACTTTGGAAAACTTGAAGCAGTACACCTTCGATTTCGGTGTCATTGCGTTAGAGGTTTCGGAGACGGAGGCCAAAGTGAAGCTGAATCCACTGCAGTTTTCCAGCAGCAAATCTAACCTCCATCTCAGTCAGCCTGAGGATCAGGAGACGGTGAACAAAGAGCCTGTGGGGCTACTGCAGTCTGCGTCCAGTAAGGTACCTCTGGACAGGCTTTATTTATGCATAGATAAAGGAAACGGACACTCCGTCGTGCAGTGGTCTGATATAGATGAGGGGGTTAACACCTACCACTTCCATGGTTTACAACCTGGCACCAATTACACTCTTTGTCTCACCTATGGGGGGCAGGACTGCCATGTCCAAGCCGTCTTCACAACCAGGAAAAAGATCCCCTCCCTGCTCATCATTGTGGTGGTCAGCATTTTCCTACTGGGTTTAGCCACGGTGCCCTTGCTGGGAGCAACCTGCTGCCATTTACTGTACAAATACCAAGGAAAGACCTACAAGCTGATAATGAAGGCTCAGAACCCGGATCAGATAGAGAAACAAACCAGAGATTTTGATCCCAGGGCGTCCTTCGCAGTTTCCGAGAAAACCTTCAACCCCAGCGAGTTAGGTGAGGAGGAGGGAGAGGGGGAGGCGGAGGAGGAGGACGGAGATGGGGAAGTGGAGGGGAGCGTGGTGACAGAGTCCATCCCGGGATCCTCAACCAAAACCAATCAGGAGGAGTTTGAAATGGGATCCGAGTACAGTGACAGGTTACCGCTCGGAGCCGAGGCCGTCAACATCTCGGAGGAGATAAACGGCAACTACAAGCAGCCGGGCCGCTGAGCTCCGCGGATTTCCTGCGAGCGTTCTGTAAAATAGTTTAAGTAGCCTACTTTCAAGCAGGTAACTCACACATTATTGCTACACGTGAAAAACGTCGGCGTACGATTTAAAATATATTAAAAAAAAAACGGATCATTAATCTTTTACCTCAGAAAGTCGTCCTCCAATCATTGTAAATTCGTTTTTCATCTGTTGTCTGTGGTGGAATTACAAACAGTAAATCGTCCTACAAGCACAGATTTACACAGTTTATCAGACCTCTAAACCAACAGTAGAATAGCGAAATGTTCCCCTTCTGTTGAAACGACACCTTTGGGCACGCGCGTAAATTGTGCAAACGCAGTGGCGCAGAGAGAAGATTGAAGGAAATATGAATGGTATGTTTCAATCATACATTTTTGGGAAACGATCAAATGAGAAAAGTGGCCGCCGCAACTTATTTTTTTTGATTTCTTATTTTTAAAGACGCTATTTTAACCAAACAGGGACCAGTTTCTCTTTTAAAGCGGCGTGCGTCCTTTCAAGGCTGCAGGAGAGACCGTAACATCCTCTCAGGCGTCAGTACTTGACTTAAGCACAAAACTAACACATTTTGTGTCATAACGCGTTTGATTGAAGGAGATGATGATAGTGATGTCGCACCTACCAGCGTCCAGATGTCCTGTGAGTCCAGAAGGGACATTGCGCTTTCAGCTGCCGTTGCGCTCGACGGAGAGAAACCCCGGGTTACTTACCAAGGAAAAATGTTATTTCACGTTGATGTAAGGCTTTAAAAACGTGCGACTTTAACCTCTTAAACAACGGGTGCTTGCTGTACTCTCGCTTTTTACAATGAACGTGTCCGTGGCATGTCACACGTATTTTCCTGTGTGGTTTTTCTTAGTGTAGTCTGTAGGACTTTAGATGTGACTGTCTACCTGTGATATAAAGCCAAGTTAATAGAAAATAATCTTTTTTTACGATGTTTTCAGAGAAGTCGGAGGAAAAAGGCGCAGTGAGCGTCTGAACACTTCGCTCTCTTGTAATTTGATGCATAGAGTGAATTTTTGTGAACCATGTTGTTAAAAAAAGTGCTCCTTGGAAATTTTTTTATATAATTTTATGTAAGTGGAATTAATAAAACATATGAAACTACGAAGGGTGTTTTATTTTTTTTGTTTTCTCTTACCTCTAAAATAAAAATAAAAACCTTATACAGTTTAGCACTTAAAAATCTAATAAGCATTTTTCATATTTACAAGTTGACAAGGGTTACATATCAGAGTTAATCTTTTTCTGTAGAATACATTATGAAAGTCAGGGTAATTGTGTGTTTAATGCATAATAAAAATAAAGAAACTGCTCTATTTGAACGAGTGAGTCAACACTTATACTCTTGGTTGTCATTCTTTATGGTTCAACTTAACACTTGAAACGTTTGAAGCGTTTGAACATATATGCAAGTCCTACATCAGTACTGGATTTCGAAATTCAGTTTTAGTTTTATATTTAAAATATTCTTTATATATATATGTCATATGAATGTCATAATGTAGAGAGGGCAGAAATAAATTGAGACAACAAAAGAGGGTAGCAGCAAGTGGTTTTAGATTTAATGGTCTAAAATTTAAAGAAAAAAATATTTTCTCTCTCGTAGCTTCTATTCCACAGGTTATCTTGACAGAATTTATGCAATGAACAGAAAAAAACAAAACACCCAAACAAAAAAAAAAAAAAAACAAGGAAACAAAAGGGAAAAAAGAATATTCATCAGCCAGTCTGTTAAAACAGTTAAATTTGTATATTCATAAATAGTTATCTTTCTCTATATAAATACCCTCTTAAACAGGTTTCTTCAGTGGATGGTACACCCATGTGTTTAGTTTGGGCAACTATTCATTTGGATTAGCTGCACTTTACAACATCATTAACCTGAAGGTTAAAATCTAGTGCAGAGAAGGTCTATCCCAAAATAAGCACATACATGTGGTGAAAATTATTTCTAATACATTTGTTTATATGAATCAGTGCCACCCACGCTATTCCCCTCCAAACCCAAGAGTGAGGCCCTCACAAACAGGGCAACATGAAGAGCAAAGAAAGGACTCACAGTCTCCAGATAAACAGGAAAGAACATAACTACACGAGGCACTGAGCTACAATGCACTTATTTTGCCAAATGCAGAGACATTACCTGCAGGTTTTAACAAGCAGTGTGACAGTAGTACCTGACCCCAGAGCCTCTGCCGCCAATACTTTATCAGGGTTGCGCATTCTTGTTCAGTTGCTGGCCGAGGCCTCCGCCTCCTTTTTGCTCTCCTGGTTGGTGCTGCGGTTGAGGCTGCCATTCAGGAAGCTCTCTGTGGTCTGACGCTGAAAGTGCTTCCTGGTGCCCACCAGGGAGGGGTTGTTGACCAGGGTGTAGAGGAGCTGCCAGTGTCTGCGGGCCCTCTTGGCAGTGGATACTTTGTGCTGTTTCTTCTCCTGCTGGACCAGCTGGATTCCTGAGGGCATTCAGACAACAACATAGTCACATAAATAATTATCTTTTTTGACACTTAGCTGAAATGAGACTCTTTTGTGGGTCGCCCAGGACTAGTGAGATACTATATAAAGAGTAATAATAGAAACCAATCATATTCTAATCTTCTAAGCATGGTGGGAGCATATCAGTCCACCATTAACACACTGAACGCTTAAACCCCTTGGGCACAATGCATCTGTAACAGGCAATTAGCAGCGCTCATCTGCGTAATCAGCAACTGGAGAAGTAATCTCTGGCAGACAATAGATTCTTGATAATATATCATTCTACAGATGTCTAACAACCAACATGGTGGTCATGCATTTGTATTTGGATTCAGAAGTGCCTACATTCCATAGCAACTGATAAATCGTGATGGACTCTCCTTTAAAATTCACTATAATGCAGAAAACAAAACAGTGTCTTGAGTTGTTGATAATTTGGGCAATTGAATAGAAAGAAAAATATAATTTTTTATTACATCTAAGTGTGACTATTACATTTACCCACAAATATATTGCTGTTTTGTGGCAGAGGGCACATAGTCATAAGGAAAGCTGACTTATTTATGACAGACATGACTGAGACCAGCAGCAAGACTGTAAATTACTCTATAGCGAGACTCAATTTTCTCAGGGCAAATCTAATCTGAACTGTGAAGCTCTCATCTAGCGTCTGCGTGCAACGCAGTTTTATGATCTGATAAAATCTCACAGTGACCTGCTATTAAATTAAGTTACAGATGCCGCTTTGCCTTTAATATTGAAATTAGGGTAGAACATACTGGTTATACTCTATATTTTTTCTTGTCATGAAAGGTCCAAAACCAACAGATACTAACACATGTGTAGTCACATCACAGCTGCGTCCTCAGCATCAAAATGCTTAATTACAGCACAAACAGACCAGTAACACTGAGTTTTTTCACTGGGAACACTGACATTGTGATAAATTGACTTTTTTCAGTATTCATATTCCTGCTGCTTAAAGTCCAGTTGTATCTGGAAAGCAATTAAAAAACAGACTTTATCTCAGACACATTTTGCTTCTGGTTTTTAAGCACAACAGAGGAATGGATATATAATACATAGTGACCGGTGCCATGATCTGAGTTTTGTGCTACAGACCCTCTTCAGCATCTCGTGGCCCCTGTGCAGCTTTGTTCCCCTGGCCCACAGACTGTAGCAGCATCCCACAGAAGGCCTTCATCACAGGGTGAGACTGGCTCACCTCAATCTTCAGATAATGAGCATAGCAACGGTAGGCTGCGGGCAGACAGAGAGGGAGGGAGGGGGGGCGTTCATTCTGACAGGGCAAAAGCAATAAAGACGCAGGACGGCACCCCATGTTGGCTTTGAGGCAATCACACATAATGACCGTACAATCACACCTCTCTATTTTCCCCCCCCTTCTAAACCACCTGCTTTTCCTGACAACAGATGTCTTAAAACCTGCAGCCATTTCAGAGATCGGTCTGCAATTAGTGTCCATGCACTGCCAGAATACAGATATCATACGAGCTGCGGTGAGCTGGCAGAACAACAAAGTGAATAGGATGCAAATAAGTGGAATAATGAAAATGCTTTTTCTTTGTAAGAAAACGCTTCTTTTGAAGCCTGCATGAAATAAGAAGAAAATGAAAATGCCTTACATATTTAATATGAAAACACTAAGTGACAGACACTGACAGGGGAAAATGTAAAATAGCATAGAGAACCAAGAGCTGGGCACTACGCTGCATAGCAGGGTTAGGGAACTTAATGAATGCATTTACAGCACTGAAGGTGACCTGATGTTTCTGTATGATCGGCAAAGCACACAATGACAAAGTATGGCTGTGTTGATCATTTGCACACAATAGATTTTACCTGGGTCAAATGCCTCCACATTGCGGTTAAGAAGACTGATGTCCATGCGCCCCATGTGGATGATGTTAAAGAGGGCTGAGATAATCAAACGCCAGACAGCCAATAGAACCCCGATCAGAACATTGACAGGGAACAACAAGTAAGTCAGCAGGAACAGGTTACCTCTGAAAGATGAGTTAGAGCACACGAAACATACAGGATGTTATCAGGGAATACAAGGCAAAGTGTACATAGACACAAATGTAGGAAATTACCTGTTGTCCAAGTCTCGTGTGCCTGCTGTTTTTTTGATAAAGCAAAAGCGCGCAGTGATGTGTTGAATCAACACAGCCAAAAGAATCATCAGCCAGAAGGGCCTGAAAGGACAAAACTCATCAGTCATTTCCTGTTGGGAAATAAGACAACCAGCAGGCTGACAGGAAATTATGTGAACCCGGTTCATCTTTGTAGAGCGCGGTAATTGATGACCAGGTGTCAAATTAAAGTCAAAGACCAAGAGGAAGAAAAACATTAGCAGTTAGACGTTACATTTGGGGCTTGCACTGCTATATTCAAGTTCTCAACTTAAAACCAAAAGATTTCAAGCACCAGAAAGATAAATCCGCTTGTATGTGACGAGACGTGTATACACTCACCACATGCTCAACAGGATCTGAAACAGTATCAGATTCTGTCCATGCAGAATGGGCATGATTATGAGGAAGACAGCAACCAGGAGGCAAAGGAAGAACACCAAAGTCTGGATGATCATGCCTGCAGGCGAGAGATTAGAGCGTCAGCCCTTACAAAACTAACTCTTCCACACTGTGCTCCCACTGTCTAATACATACTGTAATATATAGCCATAATATAAAACAAAAATGAAAAGTTGAATCTTTGCTTGCTCAGTGTGTAATAGTACCAAAGCAAATATGAGCTGCCGTGAAGCTTGTGTATCCCATCCAGCAGACCAGCGCCGGCCTGGACGCCCTAATACTTCGCTGGCAGTTATAGACGTTGTGGATATCTCCTCTGTACAGCCCCTTTAGATTTGACCTAAAGAAAGAAAAACACAATCAAGACAATGCAGGACTAATACATGAGATGATGAATTACTAAATGGGCAAATTACACTGCAAATGGAAGAGGTCTTTTAGGAGCGGATTTAACTGAAAGGCAATTCAATTCAACTCAGAAAGCCCATTTCTTTTAATATGCTGTCATTTTTATGGTAATGGCGCAGCATTCCATTTCTCATCTGAAGATAGCAGCTATTTTCAATTATAGGAGCAGTTAGCACAAAGAGATTTTTTATGTAGACGATTAGTACTCTATTATGTTACCATAAGCCTGGCATTAGAATGAAGGAACCAAAATGAAAATTACTATTAGGATTTTTTACACTCGACACTGTGTCAAAAGCAGGAGAAAAACGTTTAGAGAAAACAACTTTTTATTTTGTTTTATTCTGCGACTTACCGATGTAGAACCATAGACCTCATGAGCATGGCCAAGTTGACCAAACAAGACAAAGTCATTGCTGAGATGTAGCACACTGCAGGGAAATGAACACAAAGCGTTAAGGGAGGTGAACTTAATTTACAAAAGTACACCAACATTAAGAATAAAGTCTGAAGGAGCTCATGAGGTCATAGACGCTTAGCCCTCAGCTCTCTTGTCCCTGAAAGGCTGCTTCCGCTCTTACTCACCTTCCACACACCACATGTAATAAACTACAATCCTGACAACTTCCCGTCTGTCTGGAGATAGCATAATCCTGAATCCGGCTAAAACGTTTGCAATATCTTCATCAACTCCATAGCGGGCGGTCTGGAGAGTTGGCACCAAAGCGGAGATCAATAAAAGGCCCATCTGAGAACAAACCAGCCAAGAGCTTCATTTAATACCAGAGAAAACATTGTGCTGCCAATAACCTCACTCACAGTTGAATGCAGTGCACATATTGCCGTATAGATGAAGTATGGTAAAAAATGTGATATAAAAAATCATGGCTGTGAATCTTGGTCTACAGTCGGCCATTATTGGCTCTGCTCAATGTTTGAAGAAACACCGAAGATGTTATTTGTGTATGTCTCTCTTCTTATGCATGGCAATACATTTACCACTGAATACAAGGGAGTAGATGATAAGAATGAAAGCAGATATGATCATTACCTGAAACAAGGTTATAATAGAAACCACAGCGGAAATGGCCAGCTTCAGTGGGAAACGGAAAGCTGCTCAACACACAGACAAAAATGTGTATATAAGACACTGCAGTACTTCTCGCAGAATAGAAGTCAAGTCACATATTAAAGTGAAGATTTTCACTGATAATTCACTCTTTGTCATTTTTTAGTTTACTGAAAACCCTACTTATTTTTGTTTATATTTTTTCAGTATAAATGCCAAATCTAAAATAACATCTGAAGATCAAGAGAACATATTTACCGTCTTCTGGTGTGTAAACATATGACTTCACTGCGTCAACTATTTTCTGAGGGAGTTTAGGCTTGTCTGTGCTTGATGCTCTAAAGGTGAAAAAAAAAATTAAAATAGAGTTACACATTACTCCACCCAAATTAACAAAAGAGTTTTTCAGTCAAACAATCAAATAGAATAAAATATTATTTGGAATCATATACATGTAAGCATTTTGGAAGGAAGCAATTATGCTTTGGTACAGATAAAACAAAGGATTGACAATTCAATATGGCAATTATTAATGTTGGAAGGAAAAAGGTTGTAATCATCCAGTCAGATCATTCTGTACGTGGATCAGTCTTGAATATGATTGAATACAGCCTCTCTCTAGATGTTTAGGCTAAAATCCTAACAGTAAAACTGCTAAAGAGTAAAGAAGTCAAGTTTGGAGCTTTGTCGTTTCTTCCTGTCCCATGTTGTTTACTATCAGTTGTCAAATAAAAGATAAAAATCTAAGGGAGGATTGCTTAAAAAGGTAAAACCTCCATTTAAACACACTTGATACAGCCACTTTTTAAAAACTTGGCACGAAGTATGAGATTGGAATTGAAACAGAATGCAATAATTTGTCGCTATATAAAGCTTACTTTTTAAAGAAAAAAAGACAAAACTTCTACACATGGCTTTAGTTGTATTAACACATCCTGATTGTCTATAATATATTATGCACAAAAGAAGATTTATCCAACAACACAACAAGTACTGTTGATTACAGCCTCTAATTCTTACCCAAGTTTGCTGGACTTTTTTTCGTTGAGCATTTTTTTTACATAGTCTCTGTAGTAACTGCTGCTCAGATCCTAAAGGCACAGATGAAGTCAAAATGGTAAGAGCAGATATTTACATACAAAACAACAAATAAAGAAATGAATATCAGGAAAATGATTTGTTTTCTTGAATAATCATTTTAAAAAAACATTTATGGGACATTCAAACTATAGTTACATTATGAAATTTTGTCTCTCAGCACTTTTGAATGTATTTTTCATCCAGTGTTATAGCTTTAAAATATGCAGAACTTTTCTAAAAGGTAAAAGATTGAGTTATTTTCTGGTATTGAATTTCAAATCATGAACAGCAAGTGAGACTCAGCCTGCAAAAACTAAATAAATCCATTCGAAAAAGTGCTGAGAGACTGGCCAGTTCCACAACTTGCTATTTTATAATTTTTCAAATGAATGAAACCAATGAAAAAGTCTTTGTTTGATGGGGATCATAAAGTTCAGTTCTTTGCAAGAGGCGGGGGAGACTGGCTGGAGGTGATACAAAATCCATGCAATCGCCTCAACAAACTCTATTTCACCTATGCCAAGATTAGCATCAAATAAACACAGCATTGTGTGTCTCCTCGGGAAAAAAAACAAGGTAACCTTTTCATAATCTGATCAAGACTATATCGCAGACCAATCACGTCAAATCTGCTTAAAATGATTATGCCACTGGTGTGCTGCGTGGGCTTTACATTTTCCGTAAGCCTGGACTGTATGAGTTTGCTAAGCTCTTTGATTAGCAGGCAGATTATAAAGTTTCCTCACATGCGCAGCTTTAGATGAAATGTGAGTGTTTTTGTAAGGCGTTTCAATTTCTTCAACTGGTCAGTCATCATGAGGCAGACACGACAGAGGAACTGCTTTCAGATCAAACCTTACCTCTGTGGCGTTGGTCTTTTCTGTACCCTTCAGGCCCTTGAACAGAAAAAGGGGATACTGGAAACTTAGGAATGCCAAGCAGGCTATTTGAGGCAGGCTGGAGAAAAGGGAGTAGTATTTGTGTATCTGTAAGAGAAATAGAGGTTTGAGCCAAAGTTTAAGCCATTTTGCAACGTGTTCTGGGAGGTTTTAGAGTGACGAATATACTTAGTATGGATTAAAAATGGACAAAAATGGTTCTGTACGTTGCTTGGCAACCATTTCTGACTATGAATGATTCAAATTAACATTAGAACAAAAGAAGCTAAATACTAACAAGAGTTTCTTTTTACTGCTTCTTTTAATGACTTACTTAACTACTTACCATTTTCCAAATGGGATTTAGCTCATGTGCCACAAGCCCCAAATGAATTAACAGAAAAAGACAACCATAGCACAACATCTTGTGTGGTTGTCTCTTTTTACTGACACACACTAAAGTGATTAACAGTGAAAAGAGCTTCTTGATTAAGACTTAAAGACAGCAGAACTAATTGTTTTGAGTTGTAGCTGTTGACAGCACAAACAAAATTCATGGATCTGTCTTGAAAAGCCTAATCTTCATCTTCTAAAATTCCATTTCTTAGGGATACCACTGTCCAGCATAGTTTGTCAGACAGCGATTTGGCAAACCGGGACAAAGAAGAGTCTTTTTTTTAACGTATTGACAATGAAGAAGACTATTACTCACCAAAGCTGTTTTAGGACAATCTATTTTCTGCCAGACTAGAACACCAAAGTGTGTCCATGATAAGAGGCTACCAAGAACATAGCCAACTTTATTGTGTAAAGTGCCACATGCCAGGAGAGGGTAGTATAGTGCGGGGTAGTAGAAAACTCCCAGGATCACCCAGTTCTCTGCAAATAGACAGACCAAAGGTATGTGAGGACCAAGAGCATCAACACGTAACAGCCTTCCTTCTTACGACTCCAAAAACAACTTTGCTCTAAGTTCAAGTCAAGAAAACTTTGTTCTGCTGAATATTGGGGGGTTGAGCAAAGCAGCAACGGCGCAACTCCTTTCAATCATTTCTTATGTAATTTTGAACACAAAGCTGCCCAAATGCCTAAGTTAAAAATAGCAGACATGCACGGAAACAAAATAATCCAGTTATATAACATAACGAATTAACAAAGAGTAGCATGAAAGGAGATGTCTGTGTCTAAAACTGTCCACCACTCCCTTACTTGTTTCACTTTAACTAAAGCATTAGAATTAATTGGAAAGAACTAAAAGTGTGGGATGTGGAGGAAAAATCAAGGTGCTATATAACGCAAAGTGTGGCTCACGTTTGTTCTTGGTGTCTGTTGTGAAGGGCAGGGGATTTGGGGAGATGAGCAGGCCCCATAGTTTGCACAAGAGCACTCCGAACACAGCCACTGCCAGGCCTTTGTGCTGCGTGTGGTCCAGGAAGTTGACAGGACTGGAAAATAGAGCAGAAGATGTTCAGTGTTACATGTTACCAGAATCAACATTGGCTAACTGATCCAATGAAACCACTTTGCCACCATTCATGTTCAGTTTGGCATGTAAAATGACCCTTGATGCTTCAACTTTCATAAAAATTGGGAAACTGACATTTTTGACATCCATAAAACCATACAAGTCATGTTCAGTGCAAAAAATCATTACCATTAGATATGGTAACACAAATACCCCATCACAGCCATGTTTTTTGCTTTCTTTCTTTTTTCTGTGACCAACAGCTAAACTGAGGTAGACTTTTTGGAGTTAATTGCTTCTTGCAAATCAAATGAATGCACTGGTGTTTTGACATTTGCGGTATGGTTTCTTGTTGTTTTGTGAGACTACCAGCAGGAATTTGTCATGATCTGCACTTGCTAATCAGTTGATGGAGTGACAAACTGCCACAACCTAAACATCCACACCTCCTTGATTTATGATCCGACAACTGAACAAATAAACACTAATGGTATCAGGATTGTTGAATTTTCACCTCCAATGCCAAATGGTCACCTACAAAAGGTTTGTTTTCCTACCTCAGTTTAAGTCTCTATATTCGACACGTTCTTTGTGATATGATTGGACGAAAGTACCTTCTATGAAAAACTGTGTTTTGTTGTTACATACTCGAAACATTTTAATCTAACCACTTAACAAATTTTGTTCTGAAAGAGCAGATTATCAAGTCTTAAAGCTAATAACGTGGTACTAAAAGAAACAGTCTCACCTGAGTAAACCTGGAAGCCCTTTCTGTCTGTTGCCAACCTTTGTGCGCCTGGCTAAGATGGCTAGGATCAGCATGACAACCAACTAGAGGAGAAGACATTTCCGTTAGCTTGAAAGAATTCCATGTAGCTGTAGATTCTTCTGGGATCAGTTCAATCCTTTCTACACATTAAAAATGATGGGACTCCATGCCACAAAAGGCCAAACCACAGTCTCATTACTGCTCCCCATGGATGTGGTCTGAATGAATAGTCATTAGTCAGGATCACCGATCAGTTAAGGTTCAATGACCTGTCCTGACCTGTGACACATTTAGGAAATGTATGGCTGAGAAGAAAGCTTTCTTTAAAATTGAGGCATTCTGGAGCAACACTCACAAATGGACTAGAAGAGAAAAACAAAAAATGACATGACACCACCTTGCAAACGTGGAATGAGAGATTCAAACACTTTTTTTTAGTTACACACAATGATTAGAGAAACAAGGATAAGAGTAAAAAGTATGTTATTGCAAAAAGTATGTTATAGTATGCTTGATTACCACTTGTTCTATTTGACTTTAAAGACATTTTTCAAATTTCTGCTCTCATGACGAGTGAGAGTGTTCAGTAAGGGAAATTGACTGAAAATGTGGATTTTTTTTATCCTTGGCTAGTGTCTAAAAAAAATAGCCAAACAAAAAAGCTACGGATAAAAGAGTAGCTTCATGGAGGCAATAAAACAAGGCAAACACAGAAAGCCCTGCTTGCAAAACCGCATGCAGGAAATGAAAACCGTACCTGAAACGTTTTATGGCCTGATTACAGGCTCTAATATCACATACCTAGAGAATAAATGACAGCGTATGGAACATCAGTGTAAAGTCGTGTAACATAAATTTGACAGGAAGAGGAACTTACAGATATGGCCGTGATGCATATGTGATAGAGCATGTCATCAGCAGTGGGGTCACATGGGGGAATTGTTCTGAAGAAGCAAAGAAAACATTGAAATGTTAGCAAAACATATCATCTGGGCCATAAAGCTTTATTCTTTGCACCTCACAACATTTTTTCCTCACATCACTGTCAGGACCATTTGTGACAGGAAACTTTGTGTCTGAAATCCCCCAGCAGAGATTTGCATTTAAACGGATTGGTATCAGCGTGACAGAAAAACAACAAATGCCTACACTCAGGTTCCCATGCACTGGAGGAGAGGGAATGCCTGGTCATGGAGAGGCAATTACAACTCAGAAAAGGCATTACACACACATTTCCTCAGCCTGACCAAAAAAGTCTTGGACAGTTTGGCAAATACTCCAACAAATGCAGACAGTACTGTCTGAATATCCCTTACCTGTAGAAATAATGTGCACTTTTGTTATGGGGTATACAGAAAACAGACCTTTTATTTCTGGAACCACAGCTGAAACTGAACGTTTCAATTTATCCAAAACTCTTTTAATTTACACAAATCCCAGGATCTTCTAACGTGTATCCGTTACAAGTATAACTTGTAATGAGCAAAGGATGACTTTACTTATAATGTTCTATATTTTCATTGTCTGTGGGCGATGAGTCAAAACATTCAAATGTTTATTGGGTCAAATGGATTGAGTGCATCACAATATCACACTCTCACAGCTTGCTGTAAAAGGATCTGACTGGCCAAACCAGCTAGTTTCCAGAGCAACCTCAAAACCTGAAAATGATATAACCATGATATGTGACGATATACGAGCTGAAACAGGACCACACACTGGTTCTGGCTCTGGTGAAGTGAGCCAAGTGTTA
This sequence comes from Menidia beryllina, assembly GCA_013363375.1. Classification (NCBI taxonomy): domain Eukaryota; kingdom Metazoa; phylum Chordata; class Actinopteri; order Atheriniformes; family Atherinopsidae; genus Menidia; species Menidia beryllina. Next base: position 4,543,041 of record JABUIW010000072.1, read on the forward strand.
CTTAGTATCTCAATGGGGGGGGGGTGAGACGTGGACTAAAGGGAGTAAAGAAGTAAGTAATAAAAGTAATGCAGATGGAATGTGTGTGGGATTTCATATGTGACACATTTAGAGCATTAAAAACGTATAGACAACAGGTGGGACAGCTGGAGGACATGCTGAGCCTGAAGGAACACAAGTTTAGAGCAATACCTCAAGCACGTACTTACTCTGATTCAATTTTGTCTGGCAGAGGATCCAGGTCTGGATACTCATAGTCCAGTGGAGCATCCTTATCCATGGTATTTCCTCTTTTTCCCCAGGTACAGAGGAACTAGAATGCTGCCAACCACAGTCTCTTGTGACACCCAGCTGTGATGATCCCCCCTGACTCAAGGGGAAAAAGTTTCGCCTAAGTCCGAAGTTGGACTCTGTTGCTGCTGCAGATGCGTCCCGGCTTCCCTGTGTTTGGTCTGCTCACACTCTGCGTCCCGCTCTCACAGCCTGCATTCAGGTGCTCCGGTCCCACTGCGGTGCTGAGAGTAATGTGACAGGTCCTGGCTGCTGTGCACTGCCTCCACCCCGTTAAAGGCCCTATTTCAGCTTAGGGTTTCCACCACACCAGGAATCTGCAGAAGAGAGTGAGAGGGGGGCCAGCGTGTGAGAGGAGGGAATAATGTGAAGATCTGGGGAGCCAATCTGGAGGGCAACCTGCAGCTTACTGGGATTACATCTACTTTTGAAGTAGTTTTGGTGGACCTGTGGGTGCAGAAGTAGCGTGGTCAGGTGTGCAGTTATAAAACTCCGGCCAGGACTTTGTGTGGGCAGCTGCAAGCATTATGCCTGTCCTATCAGAGCTATCAGAGTTCCAAGCTGATAACAGGGAAATTCTCATGTTGTTCCGTCTGTCCCAGTTCAGTCACATTTGCAAAAGGATACCCAAACTTCTTCCAGGTGAATCACTATTACAACATGGAATTTGAAAAGGAAGGATGGAAGAACTTGTTTTCAGTACGGCAAGTTGGGGGAACCTTTACATCTGTTGATAACACTTCACGCTAAACTTGATAAGGATAGAGGAAGGACTCGATCACCTTAGAACTTTGCCTTCTACTGATAAAGTACGATAGCTTTGTGCAAGAGCATATTCATATGAAAATAGCTTAAAGATTTTAAAAAGTAAACACAATAGCTCTGCAGTCAATCTAACTAATGCAATGAGAAAAATGAAAAGGTCTCCTTTCAGAACATGTAGCACAGTGTCATTTTGGGATACTTTCAGAGCCATTGTTCTTAAGTAGCTGTGAGATCAGACATTATGTCAGATTATAGAAGTTAGTATTACAATGGTGCATTCAGGGGCAATTTAAAAATGAGAATTTTCTGTCACTGTGTAAAAATATTTTTTTCTGTATGGAAAAACATAAAAGAATATGGGTTTTGTAATGTGCAAATCTTCATTTCTACTAAATTGTATGCATAACCTATATAAATAATGTAAAAGAAAAGCCAAAAAGCCTTATTGTATGGTGCTGCTGGCTTTATTGCGCAGAAGATGCTGTGCAGGAGAATCTTTATCTTGATAATCATAAACAATTTAGATAACGTGTTAATTGTATATTACACTGTTTACTGTGTAAAAATGCCTAGTATTCAATGATTACACTTTCTTAAACGCATCTTGAGCCTGGTCTCACTCCCAACTGGAGAACTCATTATCTTCATTTTTCAACATGCAGGGTTCCGGTTGTTAGAAGACATAACTTCAGTTAAATCTTGTTATCTTCCAAAACTTTGATAAGCATTTCAACACTTCAATGTTTTTGTCAAATTACAAGTTTTGGAATCTTGCCTTGCCTACAAGATTTTAATTTCTTAAACCAAAACCAGTAGTATTTGACCCCAGAGAATGGGTTCAGATTGTATTTCTTGGACTTCTGTCGTTTTGGATGCCAGATATCTTTCTGAAATTTGCGTGCTTTATTTTCCCATCATTTTCATGCTGTTATCCTTTTTCTCTTAAAAAGACATACACAATCTCCAAAAGTCAATACCAGTTACAATGCAAAGTTTAGGGAGTTTGTCTTCAAATGAAATCAAACTGTTCTTAGATCAGAGGGACAACAATTTCAGCACAAGCATGTGAGTCTTACTATGACCGACTGAAGTCAAGGGTCGTGTCAAATCCACCATTCCTGTTGTCTTGTTCTTCAGCAGGTGAACAAAGAGTGAAACATTCACATAATGTTTCTTCGACATTTAATTCATTTACATGCATGTGTTCATGAACACCAGCGCAGAACAATAAAGCTCCTGTGTGTCCAGTGTAATATGTCTGAAAAGATCTATTCCTGTATTTAGCTGCTCTGGCTGAGACTAAGCCAGTTCTGCAACACTGCCTCCATGTCAGCAAACCCTCATTATGACAAGATTACGGTCACACAGCCTTAAATGCAACTAAATGTCCCCCTCAAACACTTGAGAAAACGTGGGTTCTCAAGCAGAGTAAGCCACCAAATCAAATGTGCTCCCAAAGTAAAAGCAGCCCAGCAAATAAAGGGGTCACTGAACAAAGAATGCTTTGAACAGTTACATCACAGAGAGGTAGTTTGATTGAACCAGACAGTTCACTTCTATCAGGTTTAGGAAGTTGGCTCCAAAGCCTTTGGAAGCAACTGTGCTAAGCATGGGCCTTATAAAAACAAACATAATTGAGCCTCAGATTGACTAATCCATTTTTAACAATGTAAACAGTCACACCATCCAGAGAAGTCAGGCATTCTAAAACTAATCAAGCCAGATACCTACAGAGCTTTGAGTCATTTAATGACAATCATAAACCAGACTAATATGGGGCAATGCATTTCCATTAATTGGACAAATGTTAAACTTTTCTGAGTTTTTTTTTTTTACCCCGGTTTGGCTCAGACAGTCAGCAGACACACAGCTGCACCGGCTTCCCTCCTGCTCATGTGAAAGGCTGGTACAAGGCTGGATCCGGTTTCAAACCGACATCCCGGAGCAATTTCATGGCTTTTAAGTTGAGCTTCATCCTTTGAACAAAGACACTCTCAGCCTGGGAGCCTCGACAGGTAATCGAGTCACCTGTGCTCGGTTTCTCTGCCTGCGCGTTAGACGATCTCACGGCGTTTCTGTACTGATTCAAATTTGCTTTTTGTTTGATAACGTTATATGACATATCAGACACATCAAATGCAAATCCGACTGTTTTGCAGCAGGTAATAGTGCTCCATATTATCTGTGGTTGCATATACGAACCACTGTCCGCAGGTGTGCAGCCGCTGCGCCACAGGCGTGGTTCATGTCAAAGTTGACCATTTTCGACTTTTTCAAAAGCGAATATTTACCCTTTAAAAATAACTTATAGACTTGGTGCATCGCATGATCACATTTCGACTTGACACGCTTAACACATTATTCCAACTCTGCTCATATTTCCTCTAAATGTTTGTTCCAAATCAGGGTCTTACCTTATTCCGTATGTCGTCTGGTTTTGAATGGGTCACCTGTGACCAGTCGGTCTTAATCCCTTTTTCAACACACACATACTTGAGAAACTCGGTCTTTTTTTTTTTCTTCTAAGGACACCTCATCTAGTGCGAGGATGGGACTTTGCTCTCTGTCTATCTTGTGATGGTGAAAGAATCATAAAATTAGTGTTGTATGCAATTTCAGAAAAAAAGCTCTTGTGAAACAAAGGAGACACTGACCACTGTGAAGTTTAAGTTGTGCAATATACTTTTAGTAATACAAGTAAACATCACAGAAAAGAGTAATTTTTTATGTTGTGTTCTGTCTGAAAAAATATTCATTCATGCATATTTTTTATAGATGTTTATTTATTCTGTTTAAATTACAAGTAGAAGAGGACTAATTGGAGTCAGCATTGCATCTTGCTTGTGCTCAGATAAAGTTTACGTTGCAGAGTTTCAGCTTTAAAGCATTTTTGCTGCAATAAAGGGACAATACCGAGCTGATTCTGATGTCACCATGACATTGTGTGGATTCATGTTTACTGTAAAGCTCTCATCAGGTATTCAGTAGGGTTTCTATGAAAAACAAACCACAAACGAGTTAGGTTACTTTCATTAAAACATGTTTTTTCTTCTGATGAAAAAATACTAGTGTGCAGGTCTGCTGAAAAGCAAAGAGGGGTGCAACTATTATATAAGTTATTTTGAGGCTTCATTAATCAAATGGTGACCCCTCTCACTGGTATCATTCCATGTCTCCTCTTAATGTTTACCATTGGCTTGTAATGATGCATGGGAAGTAATCATACCTTGTGGAATATCAAATCCGTCATCATTTTTATCTTTCTATTTCCTTTCTTTTCTTAAATTTGTAGTGAAATATACTAAATTGGTAATTAGAATCCACAATGCTATACACATTTCATATCTACAGGCGTTATGTTAAATTTGAATTTGCGCTGCTTAAAAATTCACACAGTTTTAACAGGAAAAGTCCATTCAAATTGCGTAATGCTGAGAAATGTTGCCCCAATATTAAATCATGACTCCTGGAGGCCTCCTGTGTGCAAAGCTAATCGCTGGGGATATTGTCTTCCTGCCCTACCTCATCCACTGCTTCTGTCATAATCAATGAGCCTTGTAACACTCCATTAGAACGTAATTGGATTTGCACATGTCTGAGATGGAAAAGCATACATTTCAGAGGACATGAAATCAGCTTATCCCTGTTGACAGCTGCAATAAAACTGAATTGGGTCAGCCAGTTGTAAATTTGTTGAAAAAAAGAGAAGAAGAACTTGGTATGCAACACATTTAATCTGATGCCTACATGCTGTTGTTTGATCAGTTTGAATTAACATCATAATGCTTTACTATTCATTTCTACAATGGTCTCCAAGCTGTTTTCAAAGTCATTTATATAACCTGGTTAAACTTAGCTTAACTTATTTAAAGAATGTGGATGTTCCATTTTGACTGTCAGAGACTGTAGACATGCACACCTTCAAAAGTCTGAACATTTTGAAAGACCTTTCATTCCTTGAAGTTTATATTACTCTCAGGAAACTGGCAAACTCAACTGTCTAGCAGTTTGCTGATATTAGTCCTGTTTCCAGGAATGTGTTGTGAGCCGAATACAGGAACTCCAAAATGAGGTCCATTTATTAAAATCCACTGTTACTTCTGCTGGTCCAGTGCACCTCCATGTAACCCACATCTTTACGGTAGGATATCAGCACTCAGATTTTTCCCAAAGTCTCAAAAATAGCCTGTATGTATGCTTTTATTAACATTTACTCCTTGGAGAACTAAGATTTTCCTTGAAAATAGAGACAAACTTGTTCAAAAAGCAACAGCAACCCTCATATTTCAAATTTAAAGCAAAGTAAAGTATGATCTGGCAGTCCTGTGAACAAGCTCGTGAAATCCAATGCTAAATTATCACTTTTGAAACCATCAAAACCAGCTTTAATGCAACATTAGTTTAGAAAAGAACATAGCATGATCCTAGCTGAAACAATGTTTTCATACCCCTAAGAAAGTGTTTTCTATGCCTAGATCTAACTAGGAAACACACCTTTATGTGATAAAACAGTTGTTATCAGGAGGAAAACTATGGTGTAAATAGTATGGACAGTGCTCCTCATGTAAATGTTCCTTGGTGGGACCTTGTGAGTCTGCCACAGTTATCTGTTATCACAGATCAAAAGTGTCAGACATATCACAGACATATTCAGTAACTGGTGCTTTTTGCACCACCCATTCTAGGCTGGAATGATACACCTTCATTGTTCTCTGGCTTCCTTCTTTTAAGTGCCGAGATGGAGTAGACTGTAGAAGTTGAGTGCTACCGACATGCCTCTGACGCATCATTGGAGGCAGTCAGAGACAAAATCACGTGTCTGTTCGGGAAAAGACCCTCCTCACTGGAAAACTAACAGTTTAACCAACCCTGCTGTTACTCAGCAGATCCTGAAATGTGTTTCGATATACTATGTCTACTGTGTGGGAGGGCCTACAGACTGACTGAGAAATGGTTTAACCAGTTACAGACTTTACAGTCATATATTAGAAACATCCTCTGCATATCAAAAGGCGATTGTACTTGTTTAGGTTATGTTTAACAGATCATCTTTTCCATTTTAAGGATAATCCGGGAGCTGGTGAGATGGATGTCTGGTGAGCTGTATAATGTTTAAACTACGAGAGGGATGGGTGACTTTGTTTGTAGCTTTAATTCAGTAGAAGAAGTACTAACCTTAACTGGAAACAACTATGAAGAAGAAAAAAAATACAGCTCCAACTTTGGTAGACATCCACAAGTCACTGTTCACTGAGGTCACATGTTTACGAAGTTAAAAAGTAAATCTGTTTTTCTTTTAGTTAAACAAGTGATAATTGGCAAGTGACAGAAGAGAAACATGAAGAAAAAAAAGCGTGACAACAATTTTGATCTTAACTGGGCTGGACCCTCTGTAGTCCATCACTAACCATGCAGTGGCTTTTAATAACCCCATTCAGTGGTGAATAAGCTTTCATAATGCATTCTAATATCTAAAGTTGAATCTGAACAACCTTAGGAATGAAAATCAATTTCACCCAAGGAGGTCATTTTTGCTTTGATATATTACTGTTATTATAGTGGCACAGGGGTAAAAGATTTACCTTCCTGTTTATGAGTGCACAGAATGGGATGTTACATCTAAGGAGCTTGTGACAAGTACAAATCTTCCTGATAGTTATTAAAGTAGTCGTGATCACTTTGCTGGAGACGGCGGTGTGCAGTGCTCACTCTGTCACGTTCCTGCTGAGATTGCCTGACAAACACCTTGTATTTATGGCTGCAGGGTCAAGCCTGAGCCACTGCGGAATAATCCTCTTTGTATAACGGCTTGGAGAATACTCAGGCTTTTGATTTGATTCTGGTCATCTGCTCATTTTATGCTTAAAGACTTGCTCAAGATCATTGTTGCCTGCATGCACAGTTAAACTAACTGAAGTTCACCTGTAATGTCTTCAGCTCTTTGTGTTGATAAATAGGAGAACAAAAAAAGGCCTTCCTCTGTCTAGCCTTGCTGATATTCAGATGTGGGTCCCGTGTGCGGTGGATTATTGGTTTGTTGTTTACTTGGGATGTTGCAGTTATCTTTTGACCTGCAATTCTGGAGGACAGAGAGTACATTGATATTGATGTTTTTCACCCCCCCTCCTTTTTTGAAAACTAAGATTTTAGTTTTTTTGCTTACTTTTAGCTTGTTGTTTTTAAAAGCTTTCTATCTGTTCGACGTCAACGGTACATAGGGAATTATCTTATATATGAGAAAGAAATGACGGGTGTGGATGCACAGAATTGGTGTTATGAAAAAGTGCTACAAAAATAGATTTCCAACCAAGGCAAAAAAATTCTGCATCAGTTTGAAGCATTAATTGGCATTTCTCACATCTCATATCCTTTTGATGGGAAATGAAAAAATCACACCAGTATGTCTCCCATGATAACTATCAAAATGAAAGCTTTGCCAAATTTTCCCCATAGAGCTAATTGAGGGCAGGAGAGGTTGGATTCATGCAGTAGTCTGTCTTATGTGTGTAGGCGAGCTGGCAGCTTCTGTTTAAATAACTACAAAATCTGTATTCAGATAAAAAAAAGTCTCTTAGTTTTTTATAATCAGATATATTTACTGTCCTTTATTGCTAGTCGAGGTTTGGTTTTCATCCACAGGGTTTGCAAATGTAATACCTTTATATTGCGTGTGCTTTTCATCAGGGCATGATTTGTGCCTCAGGGACTGAGTCTGGGCACTTTTCATAAGAGAGGAAACCTCCGGGTCTGTTAGATTTTTCTGATGAATAATGTATTCATCGTCTGAGGCTGCAGACTCGGCTCACTGTGTGTTCAGAGATGCTTGACTTTCACACATCTCTGCTGGAATGAGACTGAATCAAGAGCTTGTCTGGCCTATCAACAGCTGTGGGGTATATCCAGCCACGCACGACAGGCACAGAGAGAATATTCAGAATGTTTGGATGTTTCTCAGGGAGGATCTGGGCTTTGCAGCTGTGACTGCCTTTGGTCGATACAAGCTGGGAGACAATACGAGCTTCAGCGTCTTCATTTTTTAGTTTATTGCCACAACTTACCTGTTTAGTTGTTCATTATCAAACATGACAGGTGGTTAACAGCAGAGCAGAGTGGTTAATTCATCATCAAATCCTTCCAACATGTATATACCCAACTAAACTCAACTCAAGTTGAGAACATTCAATTAATAATTTGATCCCACTTTCACCCTTGTAAACTGGGACAAGGAGAGTGGTGTTAACAGGATGACTGTTGCTCCCTCGGGGCCACATATGCTCATCAACCTGTGAATGTACAGAATGAAGCATTGCACTTAAAAACTTCAAAATAAAACGCATTGTGTGTTTAAATGAATAATTCATAATTAGCTTTTCAAAAACATAGACAAAGTTAGGAGGGATTTAAAATCAGAGTCACCGTTAGACCTGCAATGACAATTATGGTTAAGTCTTGACACTAGTGAACGCATTCAGGACAAAGAATCCCACTTCCTCATCTGGGAACATAGACATAAAGATGGATTTTTTCTTTCATCTTTGTCATAAGAATGGGGATTTCTTTTAGGTAGGTTTCAAAATAGCTTGGGAAATCCCTGTCTAGTAAATTTGTTTTAAAAGCACATTCTTTTTTTCTCATTTTTCTGTCATATCAAAACCCTCCCTGTGATAGGAGGTGTCAGATTTTGGTGCATATCTGACCTCTGTGAGTTAGAGGTGGCCCTCAAAACACAGAAGGTTCAGATAAAGTGGAAACTTAAGTTTTTCTGTCACTGATAATTGATTGGATTGCTTGCTTTGAAGACTGGGGGAGCGGTCAGCGGGACAATTTGTAAAAGTCAGCTCAGCACAAATGGTCAGAAAAGCAGGAATCTGGGGGTTCTCTGAAATCCCCTGAGACCCCAGTGCCATCACACTGATAGGCCCCCTGCAAAATCACTCATTCTAGCCTCCATTAGCAGAAAACTGCTGTCCATGTGTTACTGAGTGAACAAAGACGCATGTATTCGTCTGGCACTAAAGGAGGAATGCCAGCAGCAATAAATAAGGTTTAGGTAAACACAGCCAGACATATGAGAAGAGCTTGTGTAATTTATAAATTACTGCATTGTGTAATGTGTAAAAAGGGGTGTGTTTCCAACAGGATGCAGTGGTAATTAATTAAAGACATCATTTTTAAAGCTGCATTTGTGTCACTTCCTGGCTGTCTATGTTTGTGATGACTGTGCTGTTTCCGGTTATGTTGTGTTGGGTTTTACAGCCACACAAAGACTTTTATTACAATTGTCTAACAGTGTTTTTGAGGAGCATCTGCTCATTGTTGCCTTATCTGGGGTTTTGATTTCCCTGACGTGTAAACGGATTTCATTTTGATATTTAGCTGCATTCGCGGTGACATCATGGCATTGATTGCAAGGATTACTGCCATGGGGAACTGAGTCATGTTTCCCGGAGAGGTTTGACGATAAGCCAGCAAGGAAACCCCTATGGGCATGGCATGGGGAGTGTAGCCTGCATCATGTCAATTTTTTTCATGGCAGGCTTTTACAAAGCCTCCTCAAAGACCATTTCCAAAACACTTCTCATAACATGAATGTGTCCTTACCTTCCTCAGTAGGACTCTCACCGTGTGATTGTATCATAAAACCCCCTCCATGAGCTAAGAGTTGTGCAGCTCTCTTTCATGTGACCCAGACCTTAATTAGTACCACAGCAGATTGTCATTTGCATGTACGTGCCCTGGTGAGTAGATGGGAGGTACATGTGGGGGGAAGGATAGCAGCACTTCACAGGCAGTTTGCTTAACTGAGGAGAGCCAATTCAGAAGTGTTGTTTTTGTAACAAATTACAAATCGAGATGACTTAATCCCTCATGATTAAAGAGCAAAATACATTTAAAAATCCAACTCCATAGTACAACAGTAATGTGGTAATTTTTTTTTAATTAAAATAAAGGAAGAAGTCATTATTATAATTTGGGGGATTATTTTGTGGCTTTGTTATCTAAAAGATTTTCTTTTTAATTTGGCTTCATCCTCAGTTGCTTCATAATGTAGCTGTTTCTGAATGAACATCAGAAAAAAGGACCTTACAAGGAGCCATCGCCCTGATCCTAACAAAAGATCTGCTTTATACCTGCTGGGATTTTCTCCCTCTGGAGAGCAGAGCTGCACAGCACCGCAAGACTCTTCCTTTCATATAGCAGGAGACAACTTTTGGACATTATCTGCCTTCGGCTATTGGTTTTAATGTGAAACAGCTATGTCTTCCTCTTTGTTCCGACTTTTATACAATATCTGTTCTTTGATACAAGGATTCTTTTCGACATATTGTTTTAAAAGGTTATTGGACTGAGTCACAAAACAAGAAGTGTGTTGACTGGAGTATGTTACTTCAAATACAGTATAAGCTTTGGATTCAAGTGGAGAAGACTTAATAAACAGAGTCAGAAATAAATAATTGAATAAATAATGTATAATTCAATATGAAATGTAATATTTACATTGGACCGTTTTAGGGGTTTTAGTATCAAATAATATTTAATACACACACCCAATAATGCCTCCATCCGCACCACCATGATCATCACTTTAGCGGTACATCTCTAAAATAACACGTTGCATTTAAACTTGATTATTGAAGTAATTTGTTAAGGTCATTGGCAGTCATACATGTGTAGCTGGCTGGTTTAATATCACAGGCCATTGCTCATACTGTCATTAGCCGCTATCATGCTAATATTTCCTGCAGGGATTTGCACGTCAGCCAAACACACTGATCAATGCTTCACTGCTCTTTTGTCCATATCTCTGTCAGCTGCTTACATCTGCAGTATTTCCTCACACCTTGTCTGGCTGACACGTATTCCCTTTCACTGATAAAACCACAGAAAATAGATGAGAAATGTCTCTTTTTCAACTGCTGTCCTGTACTGCCTGTGCTCAGATTGACAGGTTGAATCCCTGAAAGCCTCTGCTGACATGTTATTGCTTTGGGTCAGGAGGAGACGAACAAGAATTAGCCTCCATATTCCCCCACATCTACTCTTTGCTGTTTTCTTACAGCTCACAGTCTTTCTCCCTCCCATAAAAAAATCCTCTTCTTCCTCAGGATTATTGACTTGTCTGGGGTCTCGGGTGAGTGAGCTCATGGTGTGTTTTTGTCCATCTGCAGCACAAAAGCACAGAGCATTTGAGTTTTTTTTAATTGATTGAATTTTAAAGCTGATATGAATAAATCAGGATGGAAGGAAATGTATTGGCAACATATTGCGTGAAAGTGTTGAAATTAGTTCAGGAGCAGATATATTTTCTCATAATTAAACATTATGCTTTATGCACTGTAATTATATGATTTTAAAATATTATAACTGTTTTTAATGCTAAAGGTCCGTTTGGACTAATTTCTCTCTGTTTCTCTGAATGCATTGAATTTTGTTTAGTCTTAAACGAAAATAGGTTCTTGGGACTATTGAGTTCTGACAGATAAGGTGTTGATAACTGTATTTTCAACATGTTGCTGTTTTTTGTCTCTTTTATTGATATTATTGTTTTCTAAAATAAGTAGTCTTTTTTGACAAAAGATGACAAAGAATAGAACACAGATCAATAATGCAGCTTTAATGGACACAAATACAAAAACACCTGACCCCTTACAATTTACTCCCTGATACAGTTTTATACATCTTTTTTTACATGAGTCGGAATAGCAAAGATGACCAGCCGTAAACTAGCCGGTGTAGGTCAGTTAAGCGCTGGGTTTGTTCTCTTTTTATAATTTGATCACGGTAAGAATTTAAAATGTGATGGTTATCATGTGAATACACTCTCACCGTCTCTCTCTTGACTATTGTCTATCACATCTGACCAATCCGCATTATGACTCAGTCTTCCTACAATCACATCTGCATTTTGGCTGCATATTCCCTTAACTCTTAAAGCTGATGGGATCTTCTTGGAAGCCACTTTGTGATGGATTGGTTTTCATGTTATCTGTTTTAACTCGGCAACCTGAGCCTGTGCCTGGAAACCGCAGGCCACGCAGGGGAATGCTGATGTATGTAGCAGTGAGACGATGTTGCACCCAAAGATGAATGCAGCTTCATTGTCCCGAGCTAATTATTCCAGAGACAAGTGTGACACTGCCCCCCTGTCCCTTTGACCGGGGCTTTGAACAACGTTTTGTGACTCAAGGTTGCCATCTGATGTGAACTGGCTTGAAACCCCGCTATGAAAAGCTGCTGCTGCATGTACAATTTTGTGTTGTGAAATTACCTGTTGCTTGGAAACCAATGTGACTTCATGCATGAGAGCAAGCTCTGCCAAGGTCTCTGAGCACAAGAATTTCTCTGCAGTCTGGCAAAACCTTAATTCCTGTTGTTTTTTTAAAATATTTTTATTCCTTGCAAATGTTTTGCTCATTCTGCAGGAGGATTTATTTTATTCTGGAAAATATTTTCTAAATTTCTAAACCGATAATTTCCGTTACAAGCTTTGTGAGGATAAATGTTTTATTATGAACAGGAACATAATGATAGATTAAATTGTCAGTGTACTAATTACTTTTTCACTACTCAGCGTAATGCATTTATTATTACTGCCATTTTTCCCCAAAAAACAGTGTGAAATATTTTTACGGTAACGAAAGACTAAATTTGTGGAGAGGTTTTAGTAGCGGAAACCGGCATGTTCAGAGGCTGTCATGATGATACTCATTGACTAGACCTTTCTTCACTGAATAAAACACAAAGAAAACAAGACAAATTTCCAACTGATTTAGATAACTGGTAAAATAAAAAATCTAGAGAGATTTGTCATATTATTAATAAAATAAATCATCAATGGTCTATTCTATAAAAATACCCAATAATTCTGTCTGTAATTCATGAGTATTGTCAATAACGATAATAATTTGGCAAAGTAAGTTATGTTGGTGTAGCATTTTATATTAGAGACTTTGCAGAAAATTTCAAGATATGAGATTAAATGTATGCACTATCCATGAAAGCATTAGCACTGCATGTGATATGAGGGGTAGTCTCACCATAGTCCAAGCATCAATTAACGCCTACTATATCAAGAGTATTTGACTTGAGGTGTGACCTGAAATTGATGAAAGAATCAATGATAAAACAACTATTTGTCATGTATGTAGATATCTAGAAATATTCTGTCAATCTAAATGTAATTCAGATAAAAGAGTATTGCAGACTCGGCATTCTGTGGGCCTGGCTCAGCCATTGGCTTTACAAAGAAGCTAATCAATGTCCTGTAATTACCCACAGGCAAGAAAAATATGTTCTTGATTAGTGAATACCATTGAAAGACTGTAAAAACCATGGACACCAGACCACTCTATCCCCCAGATTTGCACTCCCACTGTGACGGAAAGTGCTGGTCGAATGAAGACGGCAGATGCAGTCGCCATCAGTGGAGGCAGCATCAGAAGAACAGCAGCACTTCAAATGAATCGGGCATACAGTCATAAATTTTTCATCTCCAGCCAGCTTTGAGGCGGGAGAGGGGGCAGGCCAGCCAGACTCAGCTGAAGTCTTCTAACAACAAAACCAGGGCTTTCAGAGACAAAAGGTAGACGGGGGAGGAGGGCACTCGAAATGGGAAAAAAAATCCTTTGTTTACGATAGATGAACAAAGAGCTCCAAATAAAGTCAGTGTTGGGCTGCAGAGCCAGCAAATGTGACAAATATCACAAGAGCAATCAGAGCCACGGAGGCAGGGCAACAATTGTGAATACAGTGTTCATCAAAATTGCAGCTGACACAACAACAAGCTTGGATAGATTAATAAACAGCAAAGTACCATTTTGGCTGGATTTGTCTGTCATAACCTCCCTTTATAGTCGAACGAAGAAATGTTGTCTATTAAAGGATTTATTTTGGAATTGATAAAATGCTTCTAAAATCCCTCAAAGTGTAGACTTCATAAGGTTTTCCTTCAATTTAAAACAACACTTTTCCCTTTTAATACTGCTATTAGCAAAGAAACTCAAATTAATTATTTGTAGTGGCTCATCAAGCTTATTCTTACTAACTTTTCATTTTCAACAGGAGAAAACGTGTTGTGACTACTGCTAAGGTAAATGTGTATTTTTAGCACAGTTTGTAAGCTTCTATCTTATGAAAACTATAAATTATTAATGTTTTTTTTTTTCAAGACCCTGCTGCTCTAAGTAAGTGTACTATCCCCCTTTCAAATTAGAAGCACCATTTAATTCAACATATTTGTGCACCTAAAGTAGACAAAAATCTACCCAAAACATCGTGTCCTCTAGTCAACCTTATCTTTTTTATCCACAGACGCTTCCAAAACATGAACCTTCGCTGCTGAAGACATCGCTGGCCTTAAAACGCTGCCCCTCGTCCCATGAGCAGACGGTGAAACTCTGCAGAGCGGCTGCAAATTTAATGAGTGATCGTTCTCTGCTCTGAAAAATCTTCTGGGTGCAGTCGGAGTGGATGCTAACGTGGCCTGACATCTCCATCCTTGTTTAAACAGTATATGTTTTCCTGAATGGGACCCTGAAACCACAAATTAAAGGCAACTTTAATAGGGGGGACTGTTTTAACACTGGTGCACCACTTATTCTGCAAACTCGGTATTCAGAGATCAAGTAAAGGACAGTGCGCCTTCGTTTAAGTGGATGTTTGTCAGTAGAATATCGCTGTTCTAATGTGAGACCATTTTTTTCCTTTTATGGTCTTGACAGCAGGTGAGTGTGGACACAGGGCACACTAAAGAAAAACAAAGATCTTTGTCATCATATTGAGGTTTCCCTAATCCCACTTTACAATTTTTAACAGAGGCTTGTGATTCTGAAGTAATGGTAATATGAAAATATGAGATATGTACAGAGTGGTACATTTTTGTCCAGCAGAGGCATCTGAAGCTGAGCATTTGTTAACAAGATTAAGGCCTGTGTCGTGTCACAAGGGCAGTCAGGCCGTGAGCTGTATGACTGAAAGCAGGTGGCACGTTCCTTCCATCCTCTAAGAGGGATTAGGCCTCTGAAAAAAGAGGGAGCATATTTGATTTAGCCCATTCAAAGGTTTGGGAAACTGTTGGACTGCTCATGTGATTAGCCAGGCATTTTGAGCCGCCTTGCTAATTTCTGTGGAAGTGTGTTTTGTAACATCTTGCGAAAGGCGACTGTAAATTCACTTGACTCCAAGGGAATGTGCAAAAGCTGGTCAGCTGTTGTGATGACTGTGAACTCAAATGGAACAAATCGATGCTTACTTTAGGTTTCATTTTGGATTTCTTAATCTGTGTTTGTTAAATTGAAAAGGGGGTTTCTTTCCAGCGATGTTAAAGCTGCGGCACGGCACATTTCCGAAAATACAAGCATGGCTGAACAGTTCCTTGGAAACTGAACCGCTATTAGTACAACAAAAGAATCAAAAGGGATGTTGTCTCCTCGGCATCGCTACATTTAATGGAAAAGTGGAGAGTGGAGTGGATGAATCCTGTGGGTGGACAAGTCTGTGTGTGACCTGTTGCACCCACCAGCCCACACAAAGCCCCTCCCTGAGGAGAAGCTCTCCGTGGAGCTGTAGGAGCCGCAGCCCTGTAGGGAGTGTGAGCGGTCAAAGAGTACAAATAGGATGAAATTATTGAGTAATGTTGTGTGAGCTCAGTTTTAGATTGTGTAATTGGTATGCTAATATTTCTCTGCCAATTTTACAGCATATTTTTTTCCATAATAAAATGATCTTTTAATCCCATAACTGAGTCAGGTACATATGCAAGAGGGAGGAGTGTTCTTTCAGCACAAAGGATTCTGAAAAACAATTTCAGAGCTCAGCGATGCACATGGTGCAGAGTTATGGGCGTACGACAACTAAGATATTGACATTTAGAAGCTGTAGCTGAAACACTTCCTGATAAAAAACTGTATCTAACATGAAGGCCCTGCTTTGTACACTGTATGAGAGCTCCGGCTGCCTGGTGCACATCTGAGCCACGCACAGGCAAGGCTATAATGCCAGTGCTTTAGATGTGTCTTGTGTAGATATTTTCCATTTGAAGCGATTCAAAGTAAAATGAAGACATATGTCAAGGTTTGCTTCATGCAATTTTATATTTAGAAAGTGTGGCCAGCTTTATAAAATTCCATGAAAGGCACAACTAACCTCTTCAATTTCTAACAGAGCTCAAAGATCAAGGGAAGAAAATATATTGATCTGTGTGTCTCTGAAGTCGGTCTGCCTGAAGGAAAGCATTTATGAGGGTGAGAAATTGGACTTTTGAGAGACTTATTGCCATGACCTTGATTGGAAATTTTGTTTGAAAATTTGATTTTGTATGAATGATAAACTGCTCAGCTCAATATTTGAGGAGGAGACTGGAGACAAGTGTCTGCTCATTTGAAAAACAAGGTTTGCTAAGTGACACAGTATTACCCACACGGCTGAATAATGTGTGAAGAGTGATAATTGTGAATGTGGAGTGAATGCTGGCGTTTCAGCAGAGGCAATGTAATGTTTTTGAAACCCTTTCTCTTTGTTCCAGCCCTTGGTTTAGTTGCCTCCTCCCCTTTGCGGCAAGGCAAGCTCATTGGAGGATGGCTAAGTCACGGGTTAACAATCAGGTCCACCGCATGAAGGATTCTAACTGTTGCTAAGGTACTTTGAATAGTTATTTGACCATTTAATAAAAAATATGCAATCCATCGTCACCTGCTGAATGCAGGGAGAAGGCATGGAACGTCTTGAAGATGCGAATACTCGTGATCTCTGTGTGTCACCAGTGAGCCAGAAGGTGTAAAAGAACATTCTTTATCCGATTTCAATTTAATGGTGATTTTCCTCTTTGTATAAGTTACTGAGTAATTAAACTAATTGAAAACTGCCAGCTGGATCAGGTTGTCCAGCGGGGTAAAAGACACAGCCGACGGCCTTCGAGAGTGTGTTTGTTTCTGAATTTGTGTAGCTAAATCTCCCCAGCAGGTGTGTAGGTCAGATGTTTAACACCTCCCCTGCTCTCGGTTCAGGGAGGTTTGTAGAATGCACATCATTCTTTCCCTCACAGCAGCTTGGTGCATCATATGAATAAACTACATGATCATGCTGGTTGCTGTCACTTCATGAAGTTTGCTTAGTCTCTTGTTTGAAATTAAAAATTCCACAGCAACGGTTTTCTCTATCACTCACCATCTTGGGTGTTGACTGCTTCAGGCAATATTTGTTTTTGATATTTGACCCTTATCATGTTAGATTTCTCTGTCCTGTGTCTCTGTGATCCACAGCCAAGAAAAAATTGACTCTTGCTGCCTATTGTGAAAAGAGCTTTAAAAAAAAAAAAAAGTAAGGTTCACTATTGGCTCAGAGTTCATGTGAAGGGAAAGTTATTTCAGTGCTTAACAGTGCAGAGATAACTGGGGGCAACTTGTTATGCTCTGTTTTACTTCTGCATATTTTCATATAATACACTAAAGTCCAAAAGCATATTGAAGTGTTTTTCAGCATAACAATTACCGGTAGTGTTTTTTTGTTGAGTGCTGGCAACTGCAATCATATCCTTATGTAAATACCGTAAGTGATTTTGATCAATGTCACCAATGGGTTTTTGAAAAAATATATATTTCACATTAAACAAATACTAAAGAGAGATTCATAAAGCTATATTTGTCTCTTTAAATATTTAAAAAATGTGTGTGTTGCTCCGAATATTCTGTGATACATTTGACAGACATGCAAAGCGGTACTGATTTCAGTCTCAACACCCTGCTTCCTTTCTACCTATAGCACTGATATGGAGCCAATTCAGATGAGTTATTTTTACACACGCATGGAAACTCCAACATTACTTACTGCTAAAGAACAGGTTGCACACACATACACAGTGTGGTTTACTTACTGCACTTTACAAATGGTGGCGGTGTTTGTGTTACCCTTTCATCCCTCCCTCCATCTATCTGCTGATTGGTACAGACCTTGACTCTCCCTCCCTCTGACTTCCTCTTCTGACGGTCAACTCACTCGTCTCCTGCTACTTTTCTGCTTCGCTGCCCTCCTCTTGTTACTCTAAATTTAGCTTCACCTCAGACCGCACAGAATCGTTACGTATGACTGTAGAGACGAGACGAGAGCCGTTGGCTCTGTCTGTGATTCTGCTGGAGCTCATCATCCCAGCTGTGCGGTGCAGTGTGAGGCAGAGCTGCCTGGGACTGTTGGTATTGAGCAGAGAAGAGTGCCCCAAGCTCGAATCATCAAAAAGGAGGTGTTTGCACTGTGGGAATAGCTATGAATAATCCATGCTTTCTTTACCCTTCCTCATGTAACTCGGTGTATCCAATTACATTCTCTATTGCCTTTTCTTCAAATATCGAACCACTGTGTTCTCAAGAAAGATTTTAATAATGATTTGGAATAAATCTGAGGAAAAAGATGTCTTTCTCGAACTATATCTCACTAGTATTAGCTTTTTTCTTGTGTTGTTTTTTAGTTTTATTATGATTATTATTATGATCCATCCATCCATTTTGGTAACAGCTTATTCCCTAATGGGGTCGTGGGGGGACTGGAGCCTAACCCAGCAGTCAATGGGCGAGAGGCAGGATACACCCTGGACAGTCCGCCAGAAAATAAACCTAAAGCATGAATACCCTAAGACAGGCAAAAAAACGATATGCTGTCTATGGAGTTAAATTCTCCAAATTCTATTTTTGTTTTCAGGGCTGGAAAATCAATTTTTCAAAACAGAATTTTATTTGTCCTCCACACTACTTGTACCAATTTTGTTTTTTGAATTCCTTTCTATTTGTATGTTATTCATTGTGGATAATTGGACACAATTACTAATAACTACGTGTTGGGCAGTTAATCTCACAGTGGTATGCATGTTCTGGTTTCTCAAGCATCACCAGCCTCTTAATTTATTACTATAAGTCCTTAAGTTTTAGGACACCATGAGAATGAAGTTATTTTAGTGATTGCATTAGCTTTCATTTATCTGTGAGTCAGGGGACCATTCTCGTGTATCAGCACTCTCCGGGTGGTTAAACAGGCTCTGGTTAAGCAGTGAGGAAAATGTTTTTGGCTCAAATCAGTTTGAAACTGACTGTGTGTAAAGGACACATTTTATGGATGAATTGGGCTTCAGGGGTTTCCCAGTTTTCAGGTTTTTATGGTGGTCATAAAGATTGATTTGTGCAGAGTTATTAATGGACAAGCCTCTTGAGAGGTTTAAGTCATAATCACTGTTTGTGAAGTTCTTTTTTTTTCCTTATTCGCTATTGTTGCCAAGTGAATTATGCAGTGAATGCTCCTGCTCTGCAGGTCTCATTCCGCAGTATTGGATTAGTTTAATGGACTACTGCCCCACTGTGGTAGTGATATTGCTGTGCCATATTGTCCCTTTCTCCTTCACTTTACTACTGCGGGTTGGTGTCCTCTCAATGCAGCACCAACCCCCCCGTTCACAGAGCTTGATGTGGACAAAGCTTTACCCATCCAAAACCTTTTCGATCTAGTTATTAACATCACGCGGTTTCCCTCCATCCACCGTATAAACGGACAAATTCTCTGGTGTCGTTGGATATCAAATAAGATGCGCAAAGGGCTTTAATAGATCAAGATTCAAACTATTACTGTGTGGCCAAATCACTTTGCTTTAATAAGATTTTCAAATATCTGATAAGATTCCTCATCTCTGTTTTAATTAGCTTTTTACTGCGCTGTGCAGTTGAGATGAAAAACATGCTAACTCAATCAAGCAAGATGGAATTTGATTCTGACAGTCTTTTCATTGATCTTCCTCTGCCCACCAGGTGATATTGCATAGTATGAGTTGAAATGATGGCATGTGATACTTCATAACTCAAACTGACTGGTAGAGATGTGTCAGGTTTGCAGATCAGGCTGAGAGAGGTTTGCAGTGTGGATGTATTCTAACTCTTAAGTGTTTTTCCTTTGCAGCTCCGTAAATGTGTCTTTATTGTATATGATGATGCATGCTCTAGAGAAGCCCTCAAAACTCCCTTTACAGTATGGCTCTACTGATCCCAGTGGACCGCATCATCCGTAACTGGCACTCAACCAAGTCATGCAGGAGGCATTTTCTCCTCCTTTTATTCTGCCTCCATGAGCAGTATAATCAATATGCCCTGCTCCATATTGTGCAGCTGGTGGGTAAGGCCGGCTTCTCCTGATGCAGACAACACTCGCACACTGGCGGGGACACATCCTGTGATGCACTAATGCACCTCAGGGCTCTGACATCAATTAAGAAAGACAATGGACAGCTGTCCTGTGCAGGAGAGGCTAAACACATTACTTACATGACGATTTGGAGAGCCATTGCTTATTGTCCTGGGTGACATTTTGTCACCTGTCCTCTTTTAATACTAAATCATTTGCTCTCATGGGTTTGAAATAATTATTCACATCTTGTGCAGGAATTTTGATTGTCTCTTACACAGATTAAAATCAAATGACCTACAGACTGGAGGAGGAGCTCTTACCACATGTCGATGCCTACTACAGCTGCTAGTTGCTGTATTTCGACAGGTTTGTTTGCACTTGGCACTTGGCATACCTATGCATTATAAGCATATAAATGTAGCATATACTCCCACTTTCTCGAAACAAATGCTACCAAATATATATTTACATTAAAACAGTGGAAGAATTAGTGTCTGATTCACATTTTATTTTGAATGATTGCTG
This sequence comes from Menidia beryllina, assembly GCA_013363375.1. NCBI lineage: Eukaryota > Metazoa > Chordata > Actinopteri > Atheriniformes > Atherinopsidae > Menidia > Menidia beryllina. Next base: position 4,563,777 of record JABUIW010000072.1, read on the forward strand.
TAGGTTTGCTTCATCTGAGGATAGGAACACATTTTCTACAGTCAATTGACATTTATTCTGCCCTCTCACACGTACAAGTCTTTTGTATGAATGAATTAATGAAGGTGAGGTGTTGGTTAACACGTCCCATAAATGTGGACGGAGCCAGGTTAACTGTTTGGGGCTTACTGTTTATACTTAGCCAGCTGTTCCTAGCCCTCACTGATTAAATGTTGATTTTCTAAATGTAAAATACCTCCTTCATTCTAAATCTTTGCTTTAAATACAAAGTGATATTTTTTTACAACATTTATCTTTTTATTTGATAAGTCTTCATTTTTTGGGGGTGAGCTCAAAGCTTAAGTAGGTTTATTAAATTTCTGTAATAAACCTTAGTACTGCATGGTCTTCATTCTTTTCATTGATATGATCAGTTTTATCTAATTTCTGTGATACGTGATAGAAATATGAGATTGCAATCTTCTTCGTAAAGGTTTTGGCATAGCATTGCTTTCAGACTGGCGTATTCATGTGAGTCAGGCCTGTCTGGACAAAGAGAAGAATTTCCATTTCTGTCTCTCCAGCACCTTCTAGTCTTCTAATAATAGTAAACCTGTTTCAAAGGTTCAAACGGTGCAACTCAATGTTTTATTTATTTTGCTCACCCAAATGGATTACCTCACTCAGTGTCAGAACCTTAATCTGCAGCATGGATGGCCGTTCACACCCACATCATGTTTTCATTTATGCCTCCAGTGAGGCAGGGGTAGCCATTACAAATTCATATTATCCAGAAAATGGGGAGCAATTCTCTATTTCCATGTTTCTATCACTCAATTTAACTGAAATGACAGATTCTGGATGCGGATAGTGCTTTTTTTCTTTCTCTATTTTCCCTACTTCTTGAATCAAAATATACAGGTTAAAAGAGGTAGAAAAAAGGAAATCCTCAGTACTGGTGTTTAGCATAAGAAAATTACATTGAATAAACAAGAAGACTGACTTAACCCTTTAGCTTCTACCATTCACATCTCACCGCACGGGGTTGTCTTCAGGTATACCTCACATGCTTGTTGTTCCACATTGTAATTATATTCCCTCCAGAGAGAAAACCAGAAAGAGAGACAGAGTGTCAGTCCGAGGCCTCCACGTTAAATCAGAAGCTCTGTGTTTCTCTTAGTGGCTGTAACTGAATGAGGATGGGCAGGGCATGGCTTTCATCCCAGAGTCATAACGGGGAACTGGAGTCTGGAGAAGCGGCATGTCTTCCTCTCCTCTCTCATAGTGCTCTGTTTGTTGCTTGCTCTCACCGTCTGTCACACCGCAGAGCGCCATGGACTCACACTCTCTTTTCCTGCATTTTTCCAAACCGGCCATCACACCACAAGCCTCTCACTCACACTCGACACCTCAAAGGGGAAGCATGTCATTCGTCTCTCCTCACATAGTGCTAAAAAGACCCCAGGTCTCCAGAGGGACCTTTGCTCTTCCTCTGCTGATTGATCTGCCCAGCCCTCGCCTTCATTTATCTACCTACCTATCTGTCTTCCTGATTTTATGCCTCGCCATCTATCTTTACCACTTGTTCACAGAGGATACCTACGTAGCTTGTTTGTAATCAATATCTCTGTTGCGGTATGAATAATGTATATTGGTAATTAAAGTATAAAACCAAAAAGCTGGACATCCTGCACTCACTGTGCACTCAATAAAACAATAATTGAAATCCTTAGCAGTAAACTCTTTTTATTATTATACCACATGCATGGATTCTGCTTTACCATGCAGTTTTCTGCCAACTCCGCCTTAGATTGCTATTTCCTTTGCATCCATCCCCCACACAAGGATTATTGATCGTTCTGGTGCACTAATTATCCTGCTTAGCCTTGGATGTCTCTATAAACCACAGCCAGCCTTTGATTGACATATCTAGATAGCTCGCATTACATTTTTAAATGAAAAGCAAAGGTTTTGAAAGCAGAAAGTGATTGCGTTGGTGTTTTGTTCTCAGTTCAGCAGGTTTGCACCAATCTGTGCAAGTGTGTATGTGTACGGATGTATGTATGTATATGTATGTATGTATGTATGTATGTTTGTATGTACGTATGTATGTATGCACTTATGGAGGGCACTGTTTACAGATGCAGCCATGCATATGTGATTCAATATATGTATGTGTACGTGTGTGGGAGTGTGCACACAATCTTGTGGGCAAAAGTACAGGTTGGTACATCCTGCTCCGCCACCATCTGTGCTCAGACAGGCATGAGGCCACCTTACACACACCCTTATAACCGTAGAGTTATGTTTTTTCCTAATCTTGTTAAGATTAAAAGTGTCTCGATTTATGAACAACAAACATGTGCAGTAAATATATTAGACAGTTTAACAGCTGTAACAATGGTCCTAAACTGATAGCATATGTGTGCGCGTCTGTGTTGGGGGTGCTGGTAAAACTGTTCTTTCTGCAATAGCATTTCATCACACCGTGGTGTGAAAGTATTTGGAAATCCCACATTGAATATTAAGGTTGTCCTAAGATTTTACATGCTGTACAATCTGCAAACTGTTTTTTGGTGGCATATCACAAATATGTATGCTATGTTTCTATGAGAACAGGTACAGTAAAGTAATTCATTTTAACATCATTTCCATGACTTACATGAAAATGTTATAGCATAGAGTTAAATCAGAGATGATCTTTATGCTGTTGGAATTTATTTGTCAGAAGAATTTCAATATTTGCCAATTAGTGTTAAAATTGCCAATAAGTAGGAACAGAAAATTCTGTTCACCAAATCCCAGAGGTGTCCCTGACCTTAGATTATCATTATGAATTATACATGCATTTCTGTTGCATTATAATTCCAGGACCCCTCACACTGAATGTATATTCATGATTAAAATTCCAGGTGTGACTGTAATTGCCAGGCATGATTGTGGTAGATTGGGAATCAATAAAGAGCTCTGAAACCAGTGTCAGTGATGACCTTTGTGTGCTCTCGGAGGAGCCTCAGCCTATGACATTTTAAATTCAATTGTCCCTATGGTGCACAGCTCCCCAGGCAGGACTGTAAATGACACTTATGGCAATCTGTGTGTTTCTAAGCAGTACTCATATATCTAGGGTGCATCATCTTATATCAATCTTCTGTACTAATCTGGTTTCATATCAAATAAACTTATGAGAGAAAGAGACAGTACCTTAATTCATATCCATTAGATGCAGAGTCAACATACATCCTCTCTGCACTATAACTGTTTACTCCTGGCATTGAACCACTAGAGTGAACATTTCTGGAAAGTGACTATATATATATATATATATATATATATATATATATAAACAAAAGCTTAGTCACTTTCCAGAAATGTATATATATATATACTTATATATATACTTTAATCGACTCTGTTAATTTGATAAATTAATATCATCTAATCAAATTTATTTGATTCCCCCTTGCTCTTTAGAATGATAGAGTGCATTGTTTAATGTGTTTAGTTTGAATACAAAACATGAAAGTGTTTCAGGTGGAAATGTATCAATATACTGTATGTATGCACAGTGACGTAGAGCCAAAAACACTCACACAGTAGATGAGAGGCCGAGTACACTATGATGCACACACTCCAGATATAAATAATTCAGTAGTTCAGTGAAGTATTGTGACCAGCTTTATAATGAGCTGAAACATCTGTCTGCCTGGGGCACACCGTGACCTTGTAGTCCCTCTCCAGCCCAACCTGGTTCTGTCCCTTTGCCCAATAACTTTAGCACAGCTTCCTCTCTTCACCTGCAGCCACTCTCCTTTCTTCTCTGTTCCAGGCACTAAGGCTTAAGGCTGTAAATGCGGATGCACACCCTAGAGTCAGGACCATCTGCCAGCTCCCCACAAGGCATTAGCCAGGTGCTGGGCATGCTCCCACCCCAGCTATGCAACAACAGCACTACCTGCTGGGACCGGCCTGGCTGTGCCAACTGTTGATCATCATGTCCGCCCAGACATTCTTTATTGACCCGGGACAGGCTAATGCATTTTCCATCGTAAACGTACATTTTTGAAGAATGGAGACATCTCCCGCTTGACTTATGGTTGTCTGCAGTTAAAAAGATCCTGAATATTGTGATCCACATATCTTTAGAAATAACTGTGAATGGACCAACTATATCATATTTAATTAAAAAACGTAAAACAAAAATAACAGTTTTTTGCCACCAGAAAAACGTGGTTTCAGTTAAGCTGTTGTACAACAACAACACAATTGAAGAAAAGTAAATAAATGTAAAGGGATTGGTCATAAAGATGCCTCAGGTGACTGTACCCAAGGAGTATGACTTTACACTACTGGTTTCATTTGTGCTTTGTTTACAATATAGTTTAAAGTCTGTGCCTGAAATTTAGGCCAGACAGATTTCATTTAAATTTTCCTCATGCGCTGATAGCTGTGGGACACAGCTCAGTTACTAAAAATATATATGCATGTGACTGGTCTGAAGAGTGTCTTAAACGTACTTCATAGCTCTTTGATAATTACCATCTCAACACTGTTATCATAATGCTGCCTTTTTATGGGATCTGAGAAAATGCCATTAACCAGCTCTCAGGAGCAGAGTGGCTATCTAGGATTTGATGTTTCACCATATATGCGCCCAGTCTGCCTCCCTCCTGTTTGGCTCTTTTATGAGTCATTGGCAATCTGTGGCCGTATGATATTAATAGATCTCTGTGCCTCTAGAATGGCTTTCTTTTATGCATGGCATGTAAGTGTTCTGATCATAAACAATAAATATGAAGAAGATGCTTCCATGTCTTTGCATGGTATTTGCCACAGTCAACAGTTTTTGGTGCTCAAGGTCAGAATTTACTGGAATTCATACATAATGTATACAATATCGCATTCATTGCTAATTAGCACTAACAGGAAAGGATGCCCCCTGATTTCCTCTGACTTCATTTTCATTTGCATAAATATAATGGGGCACAAGAGAGTGTGAAGCCCAACGTCTGTCCTCCCCAAGGGGAGGAGCAGAGGTGTTACTGGGATCTGGGAGCAGCAAGTGATAATTGTTGGAGAGCTGTTATTCTAATGCCCTACACTACACATGAAGCATGAGCTGGATACAGACTTAAAGGAAAGATGCATTTCTTGTTTAATGTGCAAATACAATATTCTCTTACTTTGACAGATTGAGTTTCTCCACAACATTAAATAGGGCACATTGTGAATAAATTATTTAAAGAAATGTAATACTTCTAAAAGACAAATGGCTGGTTTTATGAGAGCAGATTGGGATCAAATACTGCTGAGTTATCTTTCTGTATAAATCTGAAGGTCCCCTTTGATGGAAGGCTCTTTAAATGTTGTATTACCTAAATGTGGGAGATATTAAAAGAGGGTAGAAAGATGGTGGGGATTTTCAGATTCGGAGGGGTGTGGTGATGTATTATTTACAGAGGTGGGGGCTTTAAGTGCCAAATTAATTAGTTTTTTTCCTTTCCAGTTGGATGGCAGGATAAATGGACGCCGTCAGTTGTGCAGTAAAGTTGTGCATTCATTTGGACAAGTGTTATTGCTGGACTGGGGCAATACGCTTTTAGCAGGCGCAGGCCAGCCTTGTGGGTGGAAGCAGTGTAATTATCTCTGGTCCCTATGATGGCTATGATTGCTAAAACAGCCAAGTGGTCCCATAGCACAGCAGGTGTGGCTGTCAGGCAGCTGGCCGATGGGGCTGGTGTCGCTGAATACGTGTGTACACGAAAACAACAGTGCATAGGCTCATTTGTGATGACTGTATCACATTGGTAGTTAATTATAGTCACAAAAAATGATTGAAAGGAAATTTCATTTCAAGATGGTTAGTGTTATATAAAAATGTAAAAATTCCCTATGGTTTCAAATAGAAAATATGGGTCACCCCACCAAAAACCTTGAGCTAAATATCTACCCTATATTGCCATTGTAACATCTGTGGGGGCTTTCATCTGCTTGTCATGTTTCACATCATCACGTTATGATCCTCAAACAAATTGTTGTTGACAGACACATGCTGGCCTTGATTAAAGCGGATCAACCAGATCTTTTTTTGTTTCTTTTGTTCTTTTGAAATTTCCCCTTATTGGTTCACAGCACACATCAGCTGTGTTGCGAAAGGCTAACAAAATGTAAAATGAATAATAATGTGGCTAGAGCGCAGTTATCATTGTGACATTTAAAAATGTTCTCCTTATTTTATGTGACACAGAAGAAGCTTTGAACAGTTTGGACGTCCAGTGGTGTGAGGCAGGTAGCGGATATGACAGATGTTTGCCAGGCGATATGGTTTTAATTGATGTTCTCACACAGCTTGTTCCATCAGAGATAGTGCAACCAGTTCATTATCTTTTTCTGAATCAGTGTCAGTTCCTGTTCAACTATGAGTCAGATGGTTGCTTTACAGAGAACGTTTTTTCAACAAATAACAAAAAAATCATACACATAAAGCCATCTAAACTGTGCTTTACACTCCCAGAAAGTAGAAAATATGCATTCATCAGTTAGCGAGTTTTCTGAGCAAATACTGACCAGGCAGTGAACATTTGAACAAAGACTTTAAAAAGAAAACATGTTTTTTTCTCTGGACAGGCACTTCTGTTGCCCTGATACTGGTGAAGGCACTCTGTGAGATGATCAACACTCACTCAGCTGACTAATGAGGTGGATTCAGTGTGGGTAAAGGGGTGGGCCGAATGTCTTTGTTAGACAGGCTTCCAGCTCCTCTCGTTGCAGCCAGATCCCAGGGGAGGCCTCACAGACTGCCTAATTGAATCAAATACACATGGTGCCTCCCCCTTCACAGCTCAGCCCCTCCCCATACGAGAGCAGTGAGGAGGAGAGCTTCAGCTTTGATGCTTTTGTTCTCGTCAGCACCACGGACAGCACCAGGGGGCTTCTTCAACTGGTTGCCTGCTGCTGGATGGAGAGGCACATGATCACTGCAGCAGCAATCTCTACAATCCAGTAGTGAAGCCAAAGAGGGCCGTGCTAGACTCAGCAGCGCCATAAATTCCACTCTAGCTTTGTAGTGAACAAGTTTGCTAGATCAAAACAAGAAGAGTAGCCCGATATCCCATTTAATCTGTATTTATTGGAAGACAAAGTAACAACCAAACACTATGAGTCACATGTCAGTGGGCAGGTGGCACGGACAAGCAGACAAAACAAATATTTAACCAAAGGAGACAGTGGTGTGTGACTGCGCATAGCTTAGACATCCTGAGCGACTATTCTTTCTTCCTTATCCTCATGGATTTCATGCACATGCATTTCAGCACACATAATTTAGAGAGATGTATTGGAGTTGTGTTTCCTGGATAAATCTGCTTGTTAGATGGCCTCCAGATGCCTGGGTAATGAAGGACAATTTGCAAGCGAACATCTAAATAGAAAGCGACGGGCTCGGATCTGGAGAGGCCCGGCCTCTGAAAAAATATGCAGGCTTGTCCGGCCAGCTGAGTTGATTTCAATAAATGTCATGTAGTATTTCTGTTTACATAAACATACCACTGATACACTAACTGAACTTTTAAACTTTTATCTGGTCCTGGCTTCTTGGCTATCTAGTGGAGTGCATAATTCAGAAATAAAGTGTTATTTTTATTTTTAATAGGAGTGAGACAATCCTGATTCTTTAAAAGAACTCCATCTGATTAAAGATGTGAGCCATGAGTAATTAAAATAAGAACATATGTTTCTTAAATAATTGGCAGAGAAAATAGCTACTTCAACCCTCAATTTTCTACTATGACCAAGACTTTGGAAATATAAATGAATACTTGTTTTTACTTTTCTCTTCACTTTCTCTCTATAACTCGATGATTAAGTTTTGCCTAGTGGGCACTATTGCAATAAACTTTGGCCAGATATGTCTAAGAGGCTAAAATGTAATTGGTGGGGGGGCTGCTGGATTAGTCCTGGGGATCTATATCCGCCCCTAATGATATTAGAAAGGAGTATGGAGAGTACCTTCCAGCACACAGCTCTCATGTTGATGAGCCACAGGAAGACTGGACAGAGATACTTTTAATCTCATGAGGCAGGCTGTCTGTGGTGGAGTCAGGCTCTATAATTCTTCATTTCAAGCATAACAAGGTAACCGAACCCCTTGAAACTTGAAACAGGATTGCGTTTCTTTACCGTATTTAAATGTTTGTTTAAGGTTTGTATTGAAATGCTAATATGTCAGATTGCAGGAATTGCTGTACTAAATGTGATTGCATCAAATATCATTGATGTCTGTTAGCTGCTCTAGGCTCTCATACTCACTGTTACATTTTCTGAAGGAAGAGAACCACGCCCATCCCAGCTGTCCAGAGGTCCTGCTCTTGGGTTTCAAAGCTCAGTGTTGAATAGAATGTATGTGAATGTTAGAGATGCATTATCTCTGCTTATTTCACACGATGCTGTGTATTTTTTCATGTTACTTATGTTATTACCGGTATTGATGATCAGTGGTGGATTTATAACAGTAGTGTTTTTAAACTACGTATTGATTACAAATGCACATTGGCTTTCAAAAGTCTTTTGACTGAGACTGATCAATAACCACTCTGAGTACAGATTTCAAATTCATCAGGCTTCCTTATATGGTATTGATTTTGTGCAATGGCTGTTCTAAAAAGAATCGGATTACTTATTCAGTCAGAACAAACAAAACTCCGATATGCAGTCAGGTGGGTCCTTCACCTTACCTTTGTACAGACGCTGAAGATGAAGAGGCTTGTTGTTTTATTTTCTCTTTTAAGCTCTATAATGTGATTTTTTATTGTTTTTTACACAAATCATCTCTTTGTGGCTGAAATAACTGTTTATTCTCACTTTGGATTGTCGCATTGTCTGAAAATCAAGATTTCAGCTTTAATGGCAGTAATAACGAGAATATGTGGAATGTTTTATGTATTTTTTATTGGCAGGATTGAGATACTCCCTACAGGCGGGACCTTGGGTTCAGACAGACACAATGTATGCAGTCCTGCTCCACAGAGCTGCAGCGTACAGTCATTTCTGAGCACCCTGCCGCTGGGCATTGTTGTGTTTTGAGAGCATAGCAGGCGGAGTGGTCGGGATGTGTGGAACTGGTCCTGAATAGTAATAGCTTTACAGAAATTTTCCACACGTTGCAACGGTGCATTTAAGACACAGCAGCAAAAGCATGTCATTACAGGGGCCCCCTCTTACTTCTTTACACACTCTGATGGTGGAGTCCTTGAGCAACTGAGTGAAGATGGAATGGTACCACAGTGACATCTAGTGGCTATATGTTAACCATGTGGGTGTCTGTCTCACGATACATTTGGCTTTTAGTGTATTTAGCATTCAAAGCACAGTATGTGGGTGTACATAGAAATTCTAGCTACTTTCATTTACATTTCTAAAAGCTTCACTTATGTTGAATATCCACTCTGCTTATGACTGACTCTAACCGTGAGCGTCTGAATTTTCTGATGGGTAGCAAAGGCTTTTCTATCATCCTGGTTTAATTTTCCATTTCCACGGTCTGGACAAGAATGCAGAAACAGAGATTGTTTCATTTGAAAGAGATATAGCAAAACATGATGTAATTAACGGGGCCAGAAGGCACTGGACACGTGTTTGAGTGGAAAAAAAGGAAAAGCTGTGGTGAAAATGGCCTTGGAAAACAAAAGCAGACTGACAAGATGGAGAGACTGAGGCACGTGTGAAAAGTCTAAAGGTGGGTGGTTCAGTCTGATGCTGAACACAAAAGCTGAGTGTTGGACAGACCTTGAACAGGGGAGGTCATCACAAGCCAAGGCTCTTTTACATGGGAGGTCAAAGGACAAGAATTTCTAATTAAATGGAGCCACAAAGAAGCCTCATAATCTGTGTTTTTAAATTGAAATGTTTTTTCTAAAACATGATATATAAGGAGAGAAATAAACAAAGCTAACAGGCTATGGTATAATGTCAACTGTATGTCTCTACACACTGTTTGTAGCAGACAACAGACTCTAAACACACTTCTCAGTTATTAATTGCTCATTTCCCAGCTGTTTACCTCATTTTCCTGTTTTTCTCTGATAAGGAGGAATTGGGATGTGGGAAGCTCCTCAGCCTCTGTCTGGTGGGCAAGTTGGGATGGGCTGCTCTGTTTGAAGTGCCTGTATCTATACACCACAGCTGTGTACGGCAGATTTAGAGCTGTGCTCAAATTCCCACCTCAGCTAAATGTGCAACCTCACAATCACCTTTAAATAAAGACTGTCAGTTGCTGCTACCTCACAATGAAGCTGTTCCAGTCGTGTCAGCCTTTGTCTTGGCAGTCTTGTATCAGCACTGCTTCAGTTAATGGCCCATCATCAGTCCCTCCATTCTCTGCTGTCCAGTGCAAAACCTTTATGAATAGCCCGGCCAACTCAATAAAGATTAGTGCAACATCCTGCACAGAAAAGGTTGAGGGGTTAATGTCTCTATACTGGGCACTTTTCTAATTTTGGGCATTAAAATGATATGCAGAGCTTTATCCTTTGTAGGCCTTGGCCAATAAAAAGCTAATGCAGTCTTTAACCTTCTGATGGAACCCGGCTAATGGCTTTGTTTCATGATAAATTGTCTTTTACATGGTTGCATTGAGGATGTGATTGGTGCATACATACCAAACCACACTCTAAATATCTTTGTCCATGGCAATAATGTACACCCTGAAATGGAAACATTAATGTGGTCGGATCTGTTGACCCTTATATGCAGGACAGTTAGTCCACCAGCTTGTGTTCTCAGGGGAGGCCGGTCACAGCTATCCTGCGATGAGATCTGTCTTGGAAATCTGTGTTTCCCTTTTAAGTTTTAATTCCATTAGTTCACAGACTGACCTCAGATCTGTGTTTTCAGGAAAGGGTGTGTGACTGGGTGTTAACAGCATTGGATCATTTGCCACCTCATTTGAATTCAATCCCAGTGACAGACCTGCCAAAAAGTGAATGATGCATCACGTAACAGTTACGCCTACTGCCCTCTCAGTCTTCATGCCCTTTTCATCGCAGCAGACAGGATGTTGTGTGCCAGGAAATCTAAACGAAGACGTTGAGCTTAATTTAATTGTTTTTTTTGTTTTTTGTTTTTTTCATTTTGTTGTTGTTTTTTGTGTTTTTTTTGTGACTTGATTCGACTCAATGTCCTTATTTGACCCAGACTTTTCACCAAACCTCCCAAAAAGTTTGTTTTTCAAGAGAATTATTTATTTAATCCTCCCAATCACTCATGGAGGGTGCTTTTGGGGGAGAGCAGCATTAGCATTTTGATGTTTCGCTACACTATTCAACACCAAGCTGGCTTTGGTAAATGTCAGGCACCGTGTTAGTCATTAAGCTTTGGTTGTATAGCATTTTGGAAAGGTCACGTGGAGCCTGTAGGGAAAAGCAGTCACTGACTCTTGCTGTGGTGTGGCCGATGGCTGCCTGGATACAGAACTGCTTTGGGTGAGGCACATGGGCAGGGACAAATTAATTCATTCTCCCCACTACCTTTGTTGTAAAAATCAATAACTTCACAGAAAAATACAGATTTTCCCGGAACTGTACAATAATTAAAAGTCATGTTTTTTTAATCAAAAGTGCAGATTAATTGCAGAATATATCCTACATATTGCTGATATTGTCACAGTTTCCAGGTTAGATATTTGACTTGACCCGGTTAGACATTCCATCGATCCAGGCATTTAGCTGTACTACACTCATTTCTATTCCTTGCCAATTCAAATACATAGTTTGTACATGCTCATGCACAGGGGGATTAAATAGCTGATATCTTTTAAACATGGTATAGTTTCCAAAATCAGCCTAAAGGTCTCACCATGACATTTCACATGGTCTCCAGTCAGATGCAGCCTGCTATCTAAATTATAACTTTCTGTTTTTGGAGTGAGCCGATCGTCCACAAGAGTCACAGTGCTCAGAGTTGACCGCCTGTCGCCTCTTTTGTTAATCGTCCTCACAGCAGTCTAAGGGTAATAGTCATGCGTTGATTTCTAGACAGTCCTTGGCATAAACCACACAAGGATTTGCGCTGGCTGCACGCCTTAAGCGTCCTTGAGTCAAATCCGTGTGCTGTCCTTGACACACACTGCTCTCCCCCTCTCTTTCCATATTGCAGTTTTAAAAACCTTTATACCAACAGCTCACTGCTGATTCGATTGTATTCTGCTGACAGGACAGAGATACAATTACATACAGGGAAAAACGTCACTTTCTCCTGGGAGTACTGTAATTAAATTTTTGCAGGCCACATTTCCCACAATTGGGTTGATGTAGATGTTTCATAATTTAGTGCCGCTGTGCTATTGCGCACAGAACCTAATTATCAGTCATTTGACTGAATTAGAGTCGAAATGTAAATCCTACAATTTATAATTTGTTGCTGTAATTAATGAAGGTTTGAATTGTTTGGTCTGCAAATTATGCAGCTCCGTGTCAGTATGACAAAAATGTATAGGTTTGATTACTGCAGATATTTGTTTAAGTTTCATGTAATTCTTTTTCATTTTTAAAATGTCAGTTTTAGTTTTAATCCTTATCTAAAGTGATAATAATCTCTACAACATTGGATTAATCAGTCATTCCTGGAAATTATTAAAAATTGTCTTATAGTCTTCTATAACCGTGGTTATTTGCACTGGCATAGTTTAATTTTCTGTATATAATCTTGTTCATCTTTTAGACCAAAAACATACAGAAGAGAAGACAAGCTGCCAGGTTGAAATTCTGTAATCTCTGGGAGCCATGAAGTATGAGTCAGTATATTTTCTTGTTGTTTTTTCACTTTCTGCATCAGTCCGGCATTTTGTCACCCATTTTTTCCTCTGTGTCCATTAGTGTGTTGCAAGTATTTCTGCTTGGTTTGTCATCTGTAGATGGCGGTGTCAGAATCTTCTGGAGGAGGGTGACAAGATGGTGAGGTCAAACGAGGGAAAAAAACTAAAAGTAAAGTAATTTGTGGGTCAGATGAAGGACTGATGGGAAAAGGGAGGTAGATGGGAAAGGTGGAGGGGATGGCTGTGGAGAAGGCTCCTGGGAGCTGGCTTGCTCTGGCAGGCAAATTAAAGCTATGTGCAGCAGTGGACTCAGAGCTGTCACCTCCATGAAGAGTACATTGGCTGCATTTTGCAGGTTGTGTGCTGAATTCTGATGCTGCCACAGAAAACCATCAACACAGACCAACATTGTTGTTTAGACTGATCCCCTCCCTCCCGCCATCAAATCTCCAGAGATCGTATGTAACAGGGTCAGAGGCTCTCTGAGTATGATCACTGCCAAGCACGATATATGAATATGAATAATTTTGTATAGAGGATTTTGTAAATTTGTCAAACAAACTCATGCATGATAATGTGATATTCAACTGTGCTGGGAGTGTTTTCACTTGTACAGGTTTTCCCTTGTTGGATTAGAGGAGATTATGTCTTCTAGCAGAGCACATAGCTGAGAGCATCCAGTGAATTATTTATCATGAATTAAAGCAGCCATTTAGGAAAATATTTGTGTAAAAACTGAACTGAATAGTATTTCCATGCCAAGCGTCTCATGCACCTTGTATGAGTTTAAAATGTGTTTTGATTACTTGCTCACATTTAAGATACTGTATTGTTTCAAAATCTGAAAAAAGATTAATCAGAAACAATTGGGTGACTACTTTTCAGCATATACACCACTTTGATATTTCAGTTCTTGCACTGCATCCAGCCTTTTATAAGTGGTGAAAGTAAAATTCTGTTGAAAACAAAAGCTGCTCGGTCAGGTATTTTTGAAAGTGCATTCTCTTAAAGAATTGTTTGCTGTACCTCATATGTTCAGTAGATATGTGCAGCATGACATTTTAAACATTGACTATTTAGAGATTGTAAAATGAGTGCTTTGGTATAAACTGTGTAGCCTTAACTCTCTGAGGACCATTCCTCCCTATCATTTCTATTAATTCTGAATCAGATTACCGTAAGTGCCATCAATAATTGTCTATACCTGCCTTTACTGATAATGAGCTGCCAAAGCAGGAGAGATATCGATCCATGAGTATTGATGGTAACTACATTTACATGTGATTATGCATAAAAGCACACTTTTAATGGCCAAGTCAACCTTATTAACAACATATTTTGCTTAAAACATAATGTAGGCCAAATAGAAGCAAATGAAAACATACTTTGATACCTAAAGATTATTAGATCATGTTTGTGATGTAGATAGGATGTTTTTTTTTAATCAACATCCACCTTTTTTTAACGTCAAATTCTTTTCTAAAAGTAAATATTACATTGACACCACATCAGAGATTTGATCTTAGAGTCAATGCCCTCAGTGGAACTGGCAATAAAATGCACACAGGGTGCCACAGGTGCTGCACAGCGTGTTGCCCAGAAATCGTCACCCTGTTTCTATCAATCTATTCATTCAGACTAAGCCAGAAATCATCTGAGGGCTGGTATTTATTGAATGGGATCCCTCCTTTAATTCTGTTGATTGTTACACACAAGAATCAGATATACAGTGAATTCTTCATCATCAAAAGAAATTAAACAAATGCGCAAATGCTGTAAAATGTACTGAAAAAGTGACCGTTAAAAGCAAAACAAATAGAAGGGAAATGCAATATAGTAAGTAATGTGATATGATACAGTCTTAAAATGACATTTGGAAAATACCAGATTAAAAGTGATTGCGCTTGTGGGTTTTTTTATGTTTTTGCATGCGCAGCTAAATTAAACACATGGTATTGCAGCATTTTACATGTGACAAATTCATATGGCATGAGAGTTATTAAGACTTGTGTTGTGGTTACTGGTAGATTGATGTCCGTGCCTCTGCCTTCATCTACCCTCTCTACCATCTGTTTTTCTTCAGATTACAATATTCTCTGTTATATGAAAGCTCAGAAAAAAGGCTAAATCCCCCACAGCCTTGCTGCTGCACAGGTGGGCTCTGACCATGTGGAGGAATTTGAATCGTAGGGCGAACCTGTGGGAAGATCACAGATAATGACTCCATTTTATGTCTGTTCTTTATATCAGCGCTGCCTGGCAACCATTATCATACAGCACATACAGCTCATCACAGGATGTCAGGGTCATTCACCAAGAGCTCCTCTTATTGTGTAGTGGATAGCGTTGTGACACAACATTTATATTCACTCCATAAAGAGTTAGAATAGGTCTGACTCACACCACATTGAGTATTGAAGGATCTAAATTTGAATATTTTTGGACAAAAGCTTATTATGTAAGTGTGTAGGTACATTGTTTAGGATTCCTTCACACTTAACACTCAATAATTACCTTTTTTAAGGTTTATATTGTGTATTTACTCTCAAATAATTGGTCAATTTTTATTCAGAATTTTCCCTTTGTTTTCCCTTATGGATCTTTTAAGAATTGAGTAAGTTTGAGATTTTAAATGATAATCTTTCCACTTGTCACGATAAATGCTTTTAGATGTGAAGATTATGACTCCTACTAGACAAATAGTAAAAACATATAAATAAATTAGACCCTAACAGACTAATATGGATTCCATAATGGTAATGCTATGTAGAGATATACCCATAACCTGGTTAAATTGACAGTATTTTACTGGTAATTAACATGTTTTCAAGTTAATGTTATTTTCATAAGCAGCTCAAGTTAGAGCTCTTGATTTTTCTCAAGACATTAACCATACAGCTGAAAATCAATCCATATTTTTCACGTTTAAAGGAATGCATTCATGATGCTTTGACACAGATCCTGACCGATAAGCAGCCGCACCTCAACAGTTTCCTAGCACAGCCCAGCAGGAACAGCAGGCACAAGCTGAGGGGGCAGATGCTACTAAGTCCAACAAAACCAGCATAAACATATCCAGTGCACCTTTTACACAAGCATAGCTTCATGCCACAAGCACTTCAGATTATAGCACAGATTTATACTGAGGACACAGTTCCTTCAAATTTTCTAATGTTTCTGACCTACTCTGTGATTTTAAGGATGATCCATGAGTCACAAATCACCAGCCTCCAAAGAAAATTGATATGGACATGATCGATACCCAACTGTTCAATCAATCAGTGAGGCAATTACTAATGTCAGGTTTAGTTAGTGAGCAATGATATGGAGAGGTGGGTGAGATGGGACATTATGCTGATTGTACTGAACACATCAACGGTTGATATTGGAATAGATTAACATTTCTCGGTGTTATTGCACTTAAGGAGATGATCATGCTGACTGTTGATCTGAGGTTGTTTATGCAGACTTTGACATTTTCCACCATGATGGGATTATTTTATCATTTGTTATCACTGATTTATATACAGACCGTTATAACTGTAGAGTGGTTGACATTCATTCAACCACTCAGTCTTCATGAAAATTAATGATAGTGTATGCATAATGGCACTACACATTCTAATATTTCCATGCATCAGTCTTCTTCCTGTCCTACAATTGTCCCAAAATGAATGTACTGTATGTACAGCAGCAAGACCTTTTTCAATGCCTTTAAAACACTGAAAAAGGGTTCATCACAAGTATTTTCAGTCAGAGACAGTTACTCTCCTTATATTTTTACACATAAAATGGCTTTCCAGGCTCATCGTTGGGAGCTTTACTTCCAATCATGCCTGTGGGGCCCCCTGCAGAGACACCACCTCATCTATAGTCATGATTGTCACCTCATCCCTGCCCTTTCAATTAGATGCTCAATTTCACCCTTGTGTCTCACGGGAGTCACAACAACACCATTCAAGATTGGGATCCCCTCCAAGTCACCCCTCTCACACATACAGCTGGACCCCTTACTATCTATTCAGTTGCCTTTATTCAACATGATAGAGGAACATGTGACAGGGCAGGGAACAATGAGGAGAAAGATTTTGCTTGATAACAAAAGCCTGCCTTGCACAGAAAATTATGCGATAACAGCATTGAATGTGGAAGCAGTGCTGACTGGTCACTAGGTACCTTAGTATCTAAAAAAATTAGAAAGGGAAGAAAATAGTGTGACTATTCTTTGATTTTGTTTTTCTTCAAAGATATTAAAATTACAACATGCCTGTAGTACAGAAAATAGATGCATGAGCTATAAATTATCCCAGGTTACAGCATCCACTGAAAAAGACCTTCACACAATAGGCCGCTGTATCCTTTAAAAAAAGAAGCTACTGTCATGCATACAGGACAACCAAATATCCAAGTATTTCTGCTTCCATCTGAGCCGAGTTATTAATATTGCTGCAATTACCAATATGAAACTAGCAGAAGGGGTTTTCTGGTTTTCTTACACACCATGTAATATGGTTCAGCTGCTTGAATGTTATTGTAGCAATTTCCTGCAAACTGTGGCCTCCTGTGCTCTGTTAACAGGTGGAGTTTGGAGACATCTTGTGGTGGTGGACACACAGAACCTCTGGACCTCAACATTGGAGGCTTTATTGCTAACAGCTCAGCAGCTGTTGGCATGGCACAAAATTACAGCCTCAATTAGAGACCATTCCAAAAAAAAAAAAAAACATAGGGGCAATTTCATTGCCTAGGGATTATTGATAGCTCATGCTTCTCAGAGTGTCCATCTGTGAACATCTATTTTCTGGACTACAAGACATGTTGTAATACAATTGCCCCTGGTGTAATATTTCCACAGGAAATAAAGCATCTGGTTTTGCACAAAACAATATGGAGAAGTCCTGACAGAAAAGTGTCCCACAACTCAACATCACTACAGTAACCTTAAAGGAAACGGAAAAGGGATTTAACTGCTTAAGGTAACACAGGAAAAATGCAAGGTCTTACTTCCACTGGTCTGTTTTAACACATTTCTCCCTTAATACTTGTTTGTCAGTCTCATGCAAAAACAATGTTAAAACATAACTTTAAGTTTATGTTAGAATGTTTTGTTCCTTGAATATTTTTTGAATGAGTTCATATTGAACCAGAAAATATGTTATTTCTAAATGTAACTGTTATATCTTTGAAACTTGAACTACCACCACTGTCTTCCACTGCAGTGTGTATTTGTTTTTGTCCGAATAGTTACCTTTGAAACTAAAACACCTTACACATATTTTGTCCCTTGTGTAATTTAATCAACAGAAATTTCTATCTATGCTGATTTATGGAGTGCGAAAGAAAAGCAAGAATCTTTTCAGTAATGATCCTTGAATCAAAAATGTTGACCAAATGGAACCAGAACCTTGAACATCACCACAGTTTTCAAATTTGTGTTTGACATCTGTTCATAATTGTTATATCTAAATCTGCCTTGAGAGTTTGGTGATGATTCTGATAATCAAAAAAGAACCTCCTCACTCACCCAGTTTTATCTAAACTTTCTAAAATATAACGAGGGCTCTGCTGGATGACTTGGACATCAGAATCATGACTGAGCCGGACATTGCAGAATTTATCGGTAAGCCACAGCAGAATTCTTACTTTCCAAAATACCCAGCTATAGATACTATTCATCAACATTCGATTCTTTAGGAAGGTGATGCCAAAATGATGTAAGAATGCAAAAAGTTGGATCCAATTCAGAAAAATGTGCTGACTGGTTGGCTGTCGTAATTATCCATGTTATTGTGGAATGGGTTCGTTTCATTGGCAGAGAAAGTTATTACGTAGAAAGTGTATCACTGTGTGTTTGCAAATCCTTGGAAAGGTTTACTCCCAGGCAGACTGTGCTGTTTTGTGATAAGACTGCTCATTTAGGCCATGGACCCTGATAAGCTATGAGGTTATAACAACCCTTATCTCCTGAAGGCCAGTTTGAAACCCTCTCTGAAAGGATGGTCCTGAAGGTCTGTCTGAAGGCATCAAAGTAAAGGGACTGGATTTGTAACCCATCCGACTTAAAAAGCTTTGATGATAGATCCTTTGATTATCGTTTTTCCAAAGCCCATGCATCAAAACATACATATTAATCACTCGAAATGTAAGAAGCCAGATAAATCAATATAAGACATATTGGATCTAATTCTAACTATCTTTACTGACATGAATAGTTGTAAGTTGTTTTGACCCAAACGAATGGACATTTTAATGAATAAGTATTTTTCAACAGGAATCTTCACAAATGACAACCATTACCCAGGTTTATTCAGCAGTGTTAACATTTCTGTGTTGTCCTGAAGCCTCATGGTCATCAGATACACCAAACACATTCCACACTAATGGGAATTTAACCACACAGACCTGTATTTGTATCCTGCATTTAAATTGTTTATTTCCGGTCCTAAGATGTATGAGGGAGATTAAGAGCTACAGAAGTTTTCCACAGTTCACAAGAATCAATCGGAGAACCTGCAGAGAATGGTGGAACTTAAGCATTCAGAGTGACAAGCAAAGCTTAGTATAACACGAGATAGCATCACACAAAGACTTTTGGGTAATGTTTACATCTTTTCTGTGGGATTTATTCAACCCTGATCAGTGGTTGAATCAGCTGATTCTGGACAAGACTAAATGTTGTCTGAAGAAAGCTGAGAGAGGAAGATGAAACTTGACTGGCTTAAAAAAATCTGAACTGCAAATGATGTAGAGTCCTTATAAGATGTAAAAGACAGAGGATCAGTAAGGATTTGTTTTATTTATTGGATATTATGTGATACATAATCTTTGGACCAGGCATGGAATTTTGAATGTTTTGGACGGGGAGAGCTTTGGTCTCAAACCAGAACTGGACACTATTGCCTGCTTTTGTCAGTATTGCGAAATAGATAATAAAAAAATATATACTGCAACTGGTGGTGGCTTAGACCAGAATCCCAACACTGAAAGAAAAAAGTATAAAACCTTAAAGTATTTTGATTCTCTCGTTGATTCACTGATCATTTTGTTCATATTTGATTTAGCGTACACTGTTCTTTTAGATAAAAAAGAAACATTAACACAGGCATAACCTTCTCACAACATCTACTGGATGAAACACTATTTTAAATTATTACTAATTATTACAAATGTTCCCCAAAAAAATCCCACAAAAAATACTGACCCTAATCTGAAATCTTAATACATATGAAAACATACATTTTCATTTGGTCGGGTTGTTTATTTGTCACTGGGTTACAATGGTCTGTTGTTTTTTGTGAAACAATTTTTCCAGTACAGAGAAATTCAAATTTTTCAATAGACTTTATAAACAACTGTATATCTATAACATTTCAAACAACTCACTGAGTTATGTACAATACATGTAGTTACTTCTGTAGTAGTTAAAATATCACTGAGGTAATTGTTTTAGGCACATTTTTTTTATATCTTTCCTAAATTTAGCTTTTCCTGCTCTCTGCCTATGGTTGGAAGATATTCAGGTAAAGCCTTCCTAACTAGAGTTGATGAAGGGAAAAAAAACACTACAGATATTTAGCTTAACTTACCATGTACCACACATTTCTACCCAGTTTGATGTTACTGACTAGCTTGTAGAGGTTTCAGAGTCAATATTACAGGTTTGTTTGGCAGGAGTATGAGCTCAAAGGTACTCTGCACCTCCACATGGCGTTGCTTCTCCACTCTGAAGTTCTCCAGCATCTACAGAAGGAAAAACATGGTACAATGGTTTTTTACGCGATGTGCAACGCCGCTACATGGTGTGGTGGAAGTGCTTGTGATGGGAATCTCACATGGATGAGGAAGATTTGCATCTCTGTCTCAGCTATTCTGCGTCCCAAACACTGACGTGGTCCAAAGCCAAAGCCCAGGCTTTTGAAGTAGTGCGTCTCAGACCTCAGCCAGCGAGCGGGCTGATACTGCTCCGGACGGAAGAAAACTTTGGGGTCTCTGCCCATGGCATACAGTCCTAACTGAACCAAGGTCTAAGCATGAGCACGCACACACACACACACACACACACACACACACACACACACACACAAAGAACAGTGAAATCAGAAACAAACACAATTCTCCAATAACTGATAACATTATTAGATCAGAATTGCAAGTTATTAGTTAGTTTCACCAAATAAAGGGAATCATTCATATGTTTGACTGGTCTTACCCCGGCTGGGATGTGGTAGTTTTGAATAATGATATCCTCTGCAGTATATCTTTGCAAGCTCACTGCCACTGGGTGCAACCTGAGTTAGATCATTTTCATTAAAGGAACTGAAATAACAGTGTGATTTACAAAGCTACTTTATCTCAAATAAAAAAGAAAGTTACTTTTCAGTAGAAAATGTGTACTAATGCTATTTCACTCAAAGATAAAAAATGAAAATTTCACTTCTGATGCTGTGTTGCTTTCCTCTGAAAAGTACGACATGTTTTTGCACACTTTTCACCTCAGTGTTTCCTTCAGAGCCCCTTTGACCAGAGGAATCCGCTTCAGCATCTCCTGCATGTCTCCCTGGGTGGCAGCCCGAGCTGCAGCCACCTCTGCCCTGAGCTCTTCCTGAAGACTGGGATGCCTGGCTAATTCATACAACGTCCACAGGAGCGTTATAGATGTCTAGGCGACACAAAGTGGCTTTAATTATGTGAAACAACTCCCCCAAAAAAATCTTTGTAACTGTTTTTTTTCTTTCTTACTGTGTCAACTCCTCCGGCCATGAGCTCGGTGATACTGGCCTTGATGTCTTCAATGGAGAGCTTGTCCAGCATGAGCAGGCTAGCAAGGACTCCTGGGTACTTTTTGGAAGTTCCTGTTTCCTGACGCAGCTGCCTGTAGATGTTCTGAATGCAGCGATCCGCTGAGGCACCAACCGAAACCAAAAAATGTTGGAATGTGATCAGAGAACTTTAATAGCTGCTGTAAAACTACAGTTACAGTGTTGACCCTGGCTGTCATGCGGTCTCACCTTGGTTAAATATGCCGTCCCACGCTGATACGTGGTCCCTCCACACCTTTGCTCCAATCTGCCGCAGCAGAGCAGGAGGTATGTACAGCATGGGCGAGGTAGTCTTGAACATGAGGGTGATGCAGTCAATAAAGTGTTGAGCTTCAGGGTCGATGTAATCCAACATCAAGCCCAGACGCTCCCCATACAGCACTGAGCTCACCGCTGTAGGATGAGACAACGGCAAACAACGCATGACCAAAACAGTTACTCCCTACATGAGGGAAATGAATGAGAAGAAGGACAAGTCTTACACTCAAGTGCATATTTAAATAGTTCTTGGGAGAGGTCTGCGGTCCATTTGTTTTGGCCACTTCTCTCTATCTTTCTGTGAACCCTGGCCACAAAGTCCTGCCCCACGTCATCCAGCAGAGGCACAAAGTTCTCCAACATCCTCAGCGAAATCACTTCCTTATTGAGAATCACACGGTTTGATCTCCAGTCTTCCCCATTCCTACATGAAGATTACGTTTCAAACGCTGAGAGACGGCTTCATAGGAAAATCACAAATGACACATGTAGGGCAGGACAAGAAATGTACGTACTTTAACAGAACTCCATATTTGCGATTTCTGTAGTCTCGGTATGATGTCCATGCTTCAACCTTGAGCCTTTTAGGATAATGACCCTCTGCTTTGAACAGGATAGCAGCATCCTCTGGTTTGATGATATTCACACTTTCATAATAACCTATTTTCTCTCTGGCGTCCCATAAAGAAAAAGGAGGAGTGAACATGAAGAATCAGCTGCCTGCTCTGATTAAGAGACCTTGTGAAGTGCAAGTCATGATAAGTGATGATTTTTTTTCCCCCTCTTTGGTGACGTCATTCAAAGATATCTATGTTTTGTCTCATCAGCAGACTCATACCATCATATTTCTTTTATGTGTATCAAACTGTCTTGCTTCCATTACCTGTAAATGGGTCCAAAGGTGTTGAAGTTCTGTACCATGATGCGGTGTAGGTTTCTGAAGCCATCCATTTTCCAGAAGTTGTACAAGTTAACCACCCCATTCTTCCACAGTCCGGGAATCTCATTAAAAGGCCGGACGATGCTGCCGCTCTCTGAGTACGACTGTCGGATCACCGGCACGCTGCTGCTGCAGCGCACACCTGAGGCCAGCTCCTCTGCCCACGGCAGCGGCAGCTTCGCAGGGCTGCGCCACACACTCCACCTGGCCATCTCAACGAAAGAGTGCTCACTCTGCTCTACCCTTCTCAGCTACTCTGGCAGTTCCAGGGACATGTGGAGCAAAAGAGGGAGGCAGGAGGCTGGTCTACAGAGTCAGCCCCCCTTGCTGTGCCGATCAAGGCTCTCCAGCCCAGCCGAATACATCACTGTAGAAAATGTCTGATTGTGACACAGCTGAGCCGTTTTTGACTACCTAAAACATTAATGAAGCCTTGAAAGCTTTTTTCTATAATCAGAGTGTCAGAGTCCATTAAAATTAGGCCTACTGCTAGCTGTGGCAGGTTTGTAAACATATATTTACTTGGATGTATTTTTCGCAAGAAAAGGCCATGACACAAATTCAAGTTTAAATACAACTGCATTTATTATATATACAGTATATCAACAATAAAATGTGCAGTCAAAATGAGAGATTCATTCACTGGAAATGCAAACTGACTATGCATGGCCTTTTTTCATTAGCTTTATGAGTTCTTGCAGCTTCATGGCTGTCTGGATGTCGCCCTCGATTTTCAGTCTGCCGCTCGTATAAGCAGCAAGTGGCTGCAGCTCACCCTGGAACATGGCCAGGAGGTCACAGTCACTCATGCTGAGGGTCACATCTGGCTCTCGACACGAGGATCCCGATCCAGCTTCACCGCTACCTACAAAACACAGAAGGACACATGCTTACTGCAGCCACTGCTGAACTACCAAATTATCAAGACCAGAATGGAAATAACTATGGAATTATATTTCATTACTTTAATGGAAATGAGACTTAGGTTGTTTTTTTTACCATGGAGCTGGTGTGTACCATCACTGTTGTCCAAACAAAATACCCTGTCAGTGAAGGCTCTGCTGTTTTTTAAGCTTTAAGAGGCCAGTGAATGCAAAGTAGTGGTAGAGCTGCATTTCACAGTCATGCAAGATTGCTTTGTTCCTATAAATAGTGTAAATATACAGACTCCCAGACCTCACCTTTGTAAAACTGACTAGTTTCCTGCAGGTTTCAAGAAGACATCCTCACTTTAATCACAGAACATTTTAAGTGTGCTCAGACTTTAAAGTTTCCCAATTGAAACCATGGTGTATTTTCTACATTTGCTTTTACATCTTTAGTCTGGAAATAAATCTGATAAATCCAAAAAATAAAATAAGATAAAAATCCCCATCCATCACCTTGGCTCAGATCCACGTAGTATCTGTGATGCTGTCCAGCTGCTGAGCTGACTTCAAACTGGAAACAGGCTCCGACCTGACTGACCAAAGACTCAGAAAGCAGCATCTGGACTCCTCTTAGCAGCTCCTCAATAGAACCTGGAGGAGTGACGGCAGAGTCGGAGCCTCTGCTGAACTCATCTGTAAATGTTATGCTGTCCTCTGGAGAGAAGGGGACACACGTATGAAAATACAATACTGTTCGGGTCATATGATACAGAAAGCTGCGAGTGCTTGCTCTTACTCTGGTGGGTCTGTGAAATGCCGCTGGGGTTCAGAAAATGCATGGCCAGCTGCTGAATGGAGCCAGTGAGGCCTTCAAGTCCAGGCACAGAAGGAGGCATAATGAGAGGCGAAGCATGGTCCCCCTCTGGGGCTTTCAGGAGAGAACCAAGGGTAAGTTCTACCCTATCCACCTCAAGCCCCCAAGGACGGGTCATCTCATTAATGTCCATCTGTAGAGAAGGGTGATAAACCTCAGTACGTGAACGTAAGCTGCCAATGACACCATAAAAAACCAGCAGAGGACAGCTCCAGCATGGCCTCACCCCGAGGTATTCCCCAAGTTTCACTCTCTCAGTTTGGATTGCCCTGACAGTCTTTTTGGCGAGGCTGTGGGTCAACGCGTTCTGAGCAGTCATCCTGGTGGACGCATTCAGGTCCTGGACCGACACCACTGACATGACCGGGTTCCAGATCCTAAACTGGATGTCTGCTCCCACCAACAACATGCCTCCATCCTGAGTGGTTACCTATCGAGGCAGATTTAATTTAACAAAAGAATAAGGAAGAATAAACATCTAATATATGGGTGAAAATGTTTTTGGAGATATTAAGATATAGAGCAGCCAATATACACAATAAACACTAATATAGCAAAGACTAATTATATGATCTGAGAAAAACAGTAGATTTAATACAAAATGTGCCATCTGATTAATTTATTTGTGGTTTTCAGAAGTAATGAAAAGAATAACTGAGCCATAGTGAATATTAGATACTAAGTAGTCAGAATAACTGTCATGTAACTAAAGTTTGCTGTTTATTTTTAAAACATTTAATCATTTTGGAAACAGACTAAACTCCTCTGGTTTGGAAGTGAGTGCTGCCACCTGCAGGATAAACCGTTATGTGCAAAAATAAATTGTGTCATAGTTTTTTTAATTTCAATACTGTACTTATTATCTTATACTTCATAATGTAGTTAACAGCTTTAGTTTGTTTGAGAGAAAACAGATTTTTCTTAAACTTCAGAACATTTTTTGGATTAATCATTTGTTTAATATTGTTAAGTTTTTTTTAATCAGACCACCATAGAGAAATGGATTCAGAGGCACTGACATAAAGTGCATTCCACAGGAGTAAATGTTATCCTCATTAAGATCCTTTTTAGTGAATATGTTGTGTAAATGTGTGAAAAAACGTCTAAAACCTTTTAATAGTGAGCCAGAGGAAAGTTTACCTGGCAAGGGGGGATGTTGAAAGCGCGGGTGCGGAGGTCGACTCTCTGCCACTGGTCAATGAGGGGCAGCACGAGGACGATACCAGGACCCTTTGGAGGACAGACCCGACCCAAACGAAAAACTACTATCCTCTCGTAGTTCGGCACTGTCTGTGTGTAAAATAAGCAAAAGGTTAATTGTGTTTATTTTCAGAGAGGACAGAGGGCCTGAGCTTGACGCCACCTTACCTTCAGTACAAACCATCCGGACACTGGAAAGCATACAATTGTGCAGATGTAAACCAAGAAGATAACGATCAAGTTGCAAATCCAGGACAGCCATCCTTGGGAGGCATCTTGGAGAGAGTCACAAAAATAAATTGATTTAAATCAATCGTTTGCCTATAAGAAATATGACCAGATTGAAAGGGGGTTATAGATACTTTTCTACGGTTCTGCCATTTTAAGGGGTTTTTTTGTGAGGTCTTACTCCAATTAATTTGTCTCTATACCTCATCTAAAAGCACAACTGAAGTCTGTCATATTTTACTGGAATTCACAGGTTAAATAAACTAAACGTGATAAATGAACTAAGCACGTTAACAACACACCTCCTTGCTTGTGTTAGGCAGTAACCCACCAGTGAAGTCGTTTGCAGACACATTTGGGATGTAGTCAAAGGAAAGTCCCTTGTGGAAGCTGGAAACCTTAAAGCTGTCAGAGTCCACAAACAGGCCAGGAGTCCTCTGGGAGGTGGAGTCTCTTTGCGGCAGAGGCTGATAGGATCTGCTAAACATTGCACCGTGAAACAAAGCGCTGGAAGCACACGGGTGAAATCGTGTGCCTGTGGGTAACAATGTCAAGAGATGCGCACGAATCGATATCTAGCAAAACTGCCTCAGTTCCGTGTTTTGCTGGTGTTCTTCTTCTTGTGACTTCTTCTTTTTCTTCTTCTTGATTCTATCGGCGGATGAGAAGACACATTTTGTTTGCATTACCGCCATCTACTGGTGGAGAATGGGACTACAATATTCTTCTTGTGACTACAGGGAGCTACTTGGTCGTAAGCGCCATCTAACGTTGATATAGCAAAACTGCAGTTTTACCTTCCGAAGGCAGTTTTTCCGCCACACACTCTCTATATGCATGCATTGTCAAAACTAGAAACCTCATAGCTTGTTCTTTCATTTAAAGAACATTTTGAAAACATTGAAAACAACACTGACTGATAAGTTTTCTGATTTATCAGTGATTTTAAACAGATCTTTGCCACTTCTATACTGTACATTTTCAACATTTACTTGCTTCCTTATAATAATTGAAAGTAAAATAACAAGATATTATTATAGTTTTGAAAAAATGACAAAATCACAATTTTTATGTAAAGGAAATACATTATTTTAATCCTTCTTTTTCACATGGATTTTTTAAAACAGTACTACAGAGAATTATTGTTAATAAAACTGAATCAATCAAAAATACAAACGTACTGAAACAGAGTAAACCTGAGACAAAGCTGTAATGAATCCAAAACCCCTTTACTCATGTTTTGACATGGTACAGTGATGAACACACTGGTGAACGGAAACAAACATCACCACTGTTGCCTTCAGTAAACAGTCGACATTTCAGCAATGGAAAGACTTTCTACAGATTGTTTCTTGTGAAATTGCCATACTCAGAAATCTACAGCCAGGAAGCTATTGTTCTTTTTTTTCAGTTTTTGAACATATCACAGAGCAGTTTTTCCATCGGCGTGCTGCCAATCATCCTGTGAAAGAACAGCTGCTCTATTTTCCCAGAGCTCAGAAATTGAAGGGACGGCAGCAGCAGCAGCAGTCTCCCAAACCTTGTTGGACAAAAACAGAGAAGAGTGAGCTCCATCTCTACACTACACATGGGAAAGGTCATAACACTGAGCGTATTTCATATGTTTAAATGTCTTAAATTCTACTCCATCCTGTGAGAAAAGAAGAAGCTACAGTTAGGTCACCTGGCACTCTGGCCGGGGTACACTGAATGGACGTGCTGTCCCAACAGCACTTGGGACTGGTCCTGCAGATTCTCCACGTGTTCTGGGTCTTTGAGGTTGCGAGTTTCTGCATCAGGCAGTCAAACTGTAAGCATCACTCACATGAGCTGATCAAAAACTTAACAGTGTGGCTTTGTGATTGATTTCTTACCTGGCTTGAACAATACAATGGCCTTCAGACAGGCAAACTCAGTCGGGTCAACGACCAGCGCCTTAAAGCGACTGAAAACCTCCTCCAGAACCTGCAGCTCAGCCGTGGGAGGGGTGAATTTGCCTTGCTGCGTGGGAGAAAGCTCTGGCAGGGACAGAAGAGGGCAGCTGTCCATTGGCAGGGACCACTGGATGGCACACAGAAGGAACATCTCACTCCAGGCTTCTTCGAGCAGAACTACCTGATAATATTCCAGAATTAGTCACCTGGGTTATTTATGCATTTCACCACAAAAAATGTGCAAAGTAACATAGTCTTTATGTAGGCCTCACCTGGTCTCGAAAAGGCAGGTGAGTAAAAACTGGCAGATTTTTCGCCCACTTGACTGACATAAAAAGAAGTCGCGCTGATGTTTCATATATATTCTCAGAAGAGCTGAAGGTGTATGGAAACATGCGGCAATCAGGGGGAGAGCGATCCCTCTCTGAATCATTTGTTGTCACATCAATATTCTCCTCCACTGGACATTAAAAACAGAATCGGGGAGTTAAAACCGCTGGTCAGTATTGAAATCAAGCCATCCACATCCATCTTGTTCACAAATTTGCCTTTCTGTTGCATGATCTTACCATCCTCTGGCTCCAGCTTTGCACAGGTCTCTGCAGTCAGCAGGCTGACCATAAAGCGGTGGTTGTTGTTGTTAGGGTTGCTGCCGGCCTGAATGGCAGCCGAACCAGTGGAAGATGGAGTGATCAGAGGTCTGCAGATGACAGATGAGTATGTGTCTGACAGCGTGATGTCCTGCGTGGTAGCCAGGTGCTCAGTTTTGCTGTCCATTTTTACAGAATCTATGCTGACGTGTGCTGTGCTTCGAGGCTGTCGCTCATTCTGCACAGCTGCCCAAGAGAAGAATGAAGGACATTTAAACTGAGCACCACAATTCTAAGTCTTTCATTGGTAAATATGGATGTATTCAGATGGCAAAGTTAGCAACTTTCTCACCATCTTTGTTCATGCCGGCCAGGAGACATTTCTTTAGTCGACAAGCTTGGCACTGGTTTCGATGTGCCTTGTCAATAGGACACCTGCCAGTTCCAGCCTGGCACCTGTGAAGTAAAAAAAAAGACTCTTGAAATAACCCATCATGGTGGGAATAGTATTTTTCTCTTATTTACTCTTTGAGCATTGATTCGTGTACAGCTGTTGCTCACCTGTAGATGAGTCTTCGTCGCACGCTGCGTTTGAAGAAGCCACTGCAACCGTTGCAAGCATATATGCCGTAGTGTTTACCGCTGCTTGAATCAGAGCACACTTTACAAAGCAGGCCTTGAGTAAGAGCTTTAAGTGGGCTTTTATCTATTAAAATCGAAACAAGAAATGATTAATCAAAACTTTACCCACAAATGCATGAAGAAATTTCAAATTTCCTCTCTTACTTTGGCACCGTTTAGAATCACAGTGTACACAGACTGCCCGGTATAGCTGGTAATGACTCACCTGCTTGGTTTCCATCTGTGCTCTGCTGCGTGAGGCTGCTGGAGTTGCCAGATGAAAACATGTCCATTTTGATCACTTGATTTTCCGTTTGCATGCTGTGTCTCAATACTTCAATTAACTGTCTCCAGATGCTAGAAAATGATTTCCAGAAGAGTTCCCTCTTTCATATGGAGTTTTGCTGGAGTTGTTTTCTGCCCGTCTTAAAATACATGCACAGGACAATGAGCTTAAAAACACAAAATTCCTTTTTTCCAAGCTCACTCGGGTCGAATGGTGTTAAAATCCTTGACGATGAGTAAAATCTAGTGATGGTCTCCTTGTACCGGTTGTGTCTGGTGTGATGCGGGGTCAGCAGGGTTTAAACTCGTCTTCTTTCTCTCAGTCTGCAGAGTGAGTGTGAGAGCTTGAGTTGTCTGGGGGCTTTCTGGAGGAAGACAAGAAGATTAGCACCAGGCGCTGTGTAAGCAAATGCTGATTTGTCATCCTCTTAATCTTTACTGTCTATAGGGGTAAATCAATCAGTCACACCATGTTCGGACACCAACTTTAATCAACAAAGTAAACGGCAAAAGGTGCATCTGTTTTTATGTGACCTCGACCTGAGTGCAATCAGAAAATATTCTGCCATACACTTGGGTACATCATGAATTAGTTAGCAGCAGTTCAATTGTGCATTCAAAACAGGAAAGTTTTCCACGTAAGTTCTGAGAGACCCGAAACAGGGATAGAGCCTGTTGGTTCATCTCTTCTTCATCTAAAAATATGAATGGATTTTGTGGCTTTTCTAGAATGTTTCTTTAAATTTTTAAAACGCCTTGTCATTGTTAATGTTATACATATAAGTTCCACTCTTGAGAGCATGTTTCTAACCTTCCTGCAGCGACATCAAAAGAGGGCTCTTGCAAAGCTTAGAGATTCCCTGCGAGCCATATTGGCCCTGTCAGTGACACTTATGGCCTCAGGAGAATAGAGCCACCCCCAAATCAGCAAAGTGGCTTAACCCACCATAAAATGTGAACTCCTTCTTGGACAGGGATCACAAGAGAGGGCGATGAGAAGAAAAACAATTAGTCTAGTGACTGAATGAGGGGGCAACAAGATGACCCTTAATTCCATTCTTGAGCCATATGGTTGATGCTCTCTGGAGCCTCAGTATGCCTCATTAGTGACCTGAGTGCAATTTAGTGTTCAACAAATTCTTTTTTCTTTTAACTTTGCCTTGAGGAATTATAAAGAAATGTAAAAAAAAAAAGATAATAAAAAACTCAACTAACATGCGGTCTGTTTTATTTTCTGAACATTGGATTTAGCTGGTCTTGTACCTTTAAATTAGATCCAAAGTCACAAAGATTTAGTAATTGCTCTGTCCACCACCTTACTTTTATCACTGCTATCATTTGGAATCTAGATTTTAGGATTCTCCCATTACAAAACAGAGCTCTCTTTGTTGGGTTACACTGGTATATGAGCGGATTACAAACTTGGATTTATTTTACCCACTGTTCTGTATCGAGGGCAATGTACTCACAAACAATTTTGTTTTAATTAAAACTCAAATTGTTGTACTCCGTTTTTACTAAATTGTGTCTAAAGTTTAAACAATCTAACTGAGACTGATAGAATTCTACCAAATATCCAGATTAGATTACGAAACTTGTGTTAAAAGGAGTGTCATCACAGTGGAGTTTTATCTGTGACCTAAATTGAGCTAAGCATGAACACTTATTTGTGCCTCAATGACACATGTGAAACTTTCCAGGCTCACATGTTCTGGTCCATCTGAATGCCCAACCCGCCAGCAGTTGGCACCTCTAAGATGCTGCTGCCATCAGCAAAGCACTGCTTGGAGGTTTTACCTGCCCGGGATAAGTGTCACATTCCTTCACACCTGAGCCTTGTGATTGTTGTTCAGATACAGGTCAACCTTTAGTAGCATGCTTCCATTAGCCCAGTGATTATGTATTTAGTGGAAACTTTATGATGACAGAGCCCTGCTGAACACACGTCACGGATAAAACCCTAGCTCAGTTGTCTGGCATCTCAGACTGGTCAGGTGTTCCTTATGCTGATCCTAAAATGCATGGATCATTTATGTTTTACACATGTAAGAGTATTAGCATTTTTCTCAATCTGCATAAATATACTTTACCTGTATTCAGCTGTGTTTAGTTTTCAGCTGTAGTGTGCATGAAATAACTGTAATATCCTTGAGACAGGATGCCATTGCATTCTAGTTTGGCAATTTTTTGCAACATTTTAAGCAGTTTTTTATATAACTTAAATTAATTTCACATATTGTCAAAGAGTGAAATCAGCCTCCAAGATTTAGCTGCTCTTTGTACACAGCAATAGGTAGCTGTTGTTGAATGAAATGGTTATGTTTGAAAGAATGTTAAAAGAATATTCAAAACTTATTTTAAAGCCCATAAGATTTTAAATGAACTACTTGAAACAAAAACAAAAAGAATATACACACAACATATTCATCTCTCTTCCCCGGTTACAGTGCTTTTAGCATGTCTGCATGTCATCAAGTGGCTGCAGAGATTGGTTTACCAAGCTCACTAAATTAATCTTCATTATGTTCAGCACAGCAGTTTCTCCGCTGGCCCCCCCCCCCCCCCTCCACCTCAAGTCAGATGATGAAGAAGGATTGAGGTGTCAGCACTATGGCTACCGGGGATTGCCCCGCCTTGCCATCTGCTGCCATGACTCAAAATGAGCGCATCATTGTCTCTGTCCATATCAAAGTCACGTCAGTTCAACACAGCGGGTGAATGAACATCAGTGCCAGTTACAGCAAGACCTATGACACTGCAGAAGTCTGAATAAGCTGTCATTTGTTTGCTTTTTTAATTCTAACTTCAGACAAAGCAAAAGTTTTAAATAAAATGTAATCTTGCTTGTCACATTATTTGATATTACTACGATTTTTCCCAGGCACACAGTAAAACAGCAAAAGGGAGGCTAAATGTGTTTTAAACTCAAAACATCGACACAACCTCTTATTGAAATATTAACATCATAAAAGCAAACACAGAAGCATGGAGAAATCATGAAGCCTTCATCAACACTGGTTGGTCTCTAGAGGGAGACAGACTCCCTGTGACTCAGAAATGCTTCTGAACAAAGGCTTACAATTCCTAACAAAGTTGTGATAGTGAATATCTTTCAGTCACAGCCATTAACAATTGAAAGGTTCTCCTAATGGAAACTCATATTGATGGTAGGATATGTGAAACATTTAGACTATGACGTGTTTTAGCAGTTTAGTGACACATGTCAAACGGACCTGGATGCCATTACACCTCCATAATGCACTAAATAAATCAATTTTTCTTTCATTCCTACTCCTGCATAGATTGTGCTCATGATATTTTTGTCTTGTGAATTAAGATTTAAGTTAATATTTTTTATAACCTCCAAAAGAATGGTCCAATTCATTACATCTGAAGTTGCAACAAAGCCAATTGTCACTGTCATTTCAGCAATCTAGAAACGATACAATAAATTATGAGATGACACAGTCCTCCAGGACTTCAGTTACACATTTAACACTTATAGAAAGTGTCGACATACATTGAACTGACACATGCATAGAAAGACAGAGCAGCATGTGTGCAAACATCACCAGATAATGGAACACAAACAGCGCAGCAAAAACAATAGCACTGATATATCTATCATCTTTATATCACCAATGAGCTCTAAAGATTGAACACATTCATGTTCTCCAGAGCTTTTTCTTAATAAAATTAATCATCTGTGTATTTACAATCACGCTGATCTGTTCAAAGAACAAAGCCTGGGCTCATAACAGATTCATGGGTGTGTATCAAATGTGCATCACCCGTCATTCAGGGAATAACTATTCTATTTTAGATGCATTATATATGGAAATGGATTTTCACAAAATTCGCAATAATAAGTGTGAAGAGGTTAAATTAGTAACCAAATGTGGTGTTGTCCAGTCAGAGACAAAATTGGAATAAAATTGGTTTAGGCTGTTTATTCTCTGCAGATCCCCTTTTTTTCGTAACCTAATGTTTGTTGTTTAGAACAAAAAGTTTTCCATTTGAAACTGAACTGAGTGAAATGAATCTTAATAGAATGCATATCCGGAAACCAGAAAACTCTTAGTCATATTTGTTAATAGACCTGAGAATAAGTCGGTGACTTAAAGATAAAAACCATCACAGGTCATCACAGATATGGAATTTTATTACATTTCAGTCCAGTCAAGGGTACAAACTACAGCATACTGGTAGAGAAACTCATCCACTTTGTTATATGGTTATGGGGCTGCTACTGCTTTAGGTTTTTAAAAACAAATATACAAAATATTAAAGATAAAAAATTAATAAACTCTTGTTTTAAAAAATCCCTTAAAAGAATAATATCTTAATAAGTCCCTGAGAAAGGTTTTAAATATATACAGAGTTTACTATAAAGTAGAAAAACAAAATACTAAATAATTCACACCACTTTGAAAGCCCAGTATCAGATTTCTTTTCTTTGTAATAGACTCTGTTTGAATGCTCAAACAAGACTCCTTAAACACCTTGGTACTCGTGTCTGCAGTGTCCAACATTGAGAGGCTCTGCTTGGATTCCTCGCCTAAAAGGGAAGACAAACATAAGTTTAACCATATAACAAGGTGACATTATGAGAATTGCACTAGACTGTTCAAAGGTTAAAAATGATAAAGATACCGCAGGAGCTTGCACCGAAAGTCAAGCAGTCGAGGGAGGGCGTTTTCCACACTGGAAGTCTGCTTCTCATCACTCCACAGCCTCTCTGCTGCAGCACTGGCTCTCGGCCTGTGATTTTCAATGAAACCATTCATATAATCTCGAAGATTATGTTGCTGTACAAACTCAATTTGGAAATCTGAATCAAATATTTCAGATACTTTGTTAATCTCATACCAGAGTCGTGGAGACAGATTTGTGGCATCTACATATTCCCCCCACAAGCAGACTTCACCCCCTATCACCAGCCTCTTCTGCTCCTCAGAACCTGTAGAGACATGGGACAGAAGAGCTCTGTTTGCATTAAAACAATTGATTATAAATCATGAGATGACCCTACAATTGTACAATCTCCACCTCAAATTTATCAGACCACTTCAGGTTGGAAACTGACAATGAGGACATTTTGCATTAGCTCCCAAGGTCAGAAAAGTATTTATGGTAGTCCTGATCAAAATAAAAGAATTATTGACTGGTTAGTAAAACTACACTATACTTAATCTAAGTGTAGAAAAACATACCTAACTCAAACGATGAATCAGTAATGTTTACACACAGAACAGAATAGAATTTGATTTTTTAAAATAAATGCAAGGTTAGCATTAGGATTAGGGTTAGAGGCCTGGACAGTATTCCTGAAGATTACTTAAAGAAATTATAAGAAAGCTTTCCACAGAAGTTCTAGGGTGAGCTGAGGTAAAAGGGTTGTCAGCACCAGTATTTACTGGAACTGTCCAAACTCTATCTGTAACTTACACACAGTTTTCCATTAATCTGAACCTATATCATATCTCTTCAGGGACCGTGTTCTACCTGCATATTATGGTTTAAAAAGAAGCACAGTAGAATTTCAGCTATTTTAGTAGCCATGCCACACAAATGTTTTATTCTCTGACCTGAGAAGGCAAGGGGCCACACATTGTAGTAGCGAGCCCAGTTGTGTGTGGGTCCTGGTAGGTCCAGATACCACGGAGAAGCCAGAATCACCCTGAGCCCTGCTTTAACCACCCTGCGAACTTCACACAGGTAGCAGCCCTGTTTCCACACCTCCACCACTGACAAAGAACTGCGCTGCAACACAGAGTTACAGACCATGAGACTCACATTTCAGTCCTTTAAATTCTTGATCTGTTTAATTTAACCACTATATTGCTTTAAAATTTAGTAGAATTTTATATAAATGATACAATATGGTAGATCTGTAAGTTTGACGTGAACATAACACTTACTCGTTCATTGTAGTCGAAAACATCCTGCCACACAATCGATGTTTTGTTGAGAGCTGTTGTGATATTCACAATTCTGGAAAGAAAAGATGCATACTGTTATATCCAAATGTATATTTCCTTCTCCTACAGTGTGTGCTCCCCTTACAACCTACTTCTCGATGTAAAATGCCTGCAGTTTTGCAAAGTCATCTCCAAATCCCATTTTTTGCATGAATGCTCGGATGTAAGGGTTAGATCTCCTACGGAAACAAAACGTTGGGGGTTATTTACCTACATGCAAATGCTCTAAGGGTTTACTTACATTTTTAGTCAGTTAAATGTTCCTTCAGTTAAAGATAAGCCTGATGTTTTTACATAATTCTTTTTTCATCCTCTCCCCCGTTTTTCAGCCTTGACTAGCCTACCAGCAGGAAAAGTCAACCTCATCCCCTCCTAAGTGGAAATAAGATCCAGGAAACACAGACGACACTTCCTTAAACAGTGATTCCATGAACTGGTAGGTGGAGGCTAATGCTGGATTAATAGGACCAAACGTCCCTGAAGCAATGCCCCTTCTGTAGCATGGAGTCAGCAGGTCCAACTGCCCTAGGAAATAAAGAAAGAAAGAAAGAAATATAAAAAGAAATTAGAATTATTCCACTTCTGCAAAGTCTGTGGAACTGGGCGGATGCCTAGTTTTTCATATTTAGTTCAAATGAAGATGATATTAGATAGATGATATTATTGTACGATTAATATAATTTTATCAATCAACACCAATAGCAACAACTGGATCCACAATGGCATGATGTTCACAAATGGAAACTGGTTCATCCTCTACTGGTTGTCCTTGACCGGAGTCCATCTCTGTGCCTAATTAAACCCAGTGAAAGGGAACACAGCCGTCTGTATAAGATCCCAAAGCTGACAGCTGACAAGTCTGAAGAACTGCGGAAAGACCTGGAAGGAAGGATTGTTATAAGCACAGACTTTGGGGAGGGAAAAAAAAACGTTCTGGAGCTTTTGCAGTAGCAAAATAAAGCATCTTTCATGTATGAAGCTATTCCCTACAAAAATGCACATCACAGCTGACTGGGAGTTTACCAAAGACATCTGAATAATTCACTGGCAAAAAAAAGCTAAATTTATGTTGATATAAGGATTGAATCATATGGCCAGAATTTCTGATAGTTAATAAATATAAAGAGACTTGAATTGTCATTACAAGAAAGATGTTTTTCTGTCACAGGGACTGCTATGAAAGAGGGAAAGATGGATGCGGTAAAATACAAATACATGCAACATGTTGGTCTAGTCAGGTCAAAATTTAAGAGATTAACCAGGAGCACACCAACAAGAGCATACAAGAGCCATTCCAGTTTAATCTAAGTGAAAGCGCAGGGGCGGTCCTTCCAAAGACTGGGTTGGGCCCTGTATTATAATACTCTCCTTTTAACCTGGTTCAGCTTTGAGGAGACAGAAAAAACCATCCCAAGTAAAGGTGTGCCAGGCTTAGGATCATTCCTGAGAAAACATGAGTCACTTGTTTGAACAGTTAGAGAAAGGCTCTGATCTAACTCTACTGTCTATAGTTTTCATTTTTAAGAAAACACAACTTTTTTGTATTTATTTAAATTGGTTGGAAGAAAGGTGAAAAATCCTTAATCCATGTTAAGATGTGTCTGGAACATGACAGCATGTGGAAAACTGAAATGTGCTTGCCAGTACTTTGAGTGTTCCAGATAAGAAGTGAGTCAAGCATCAGTGGCTTTCATATGGCAGTTGGCATTCTTGACTGGCAGGTTAGGCATAAATTGATCTTGCTGAGTCAAATAAACATGAGAAAACATGTTTGACGCCTAAGATAAAAATTCATCCAATTAAACTTATTTGGTGCATACTGATACTCTTTACCTTTTCCCCAAGATTTTGTGTGGCCTGGTGAATCAAACTCCGGAACGACCCTTATTCCCAACATCCTGGCGTATGAGATCACCCTTCTTACATCTGACTGTGTGTAGATATGAGTCATCGGATGGAAAGCCCCCTGAAACAGAGCCAGTGGTCTATTGTTAGGGTGGAGACTACTTCCAAACACTCCTAGATTAGCAAGCAGATGGCCCACAAATCTAAGATATCTAGAGCTACATTTAATAGAGTTAAGTACTATTTTTTCAAAGGAGAATAATTAATGTGGAGAGTCATGCTAGCTTGCTATCTCTTTTCATCCACATACCTTATTGGACAGGTCTGGAAATGTGCGGCTCTGGTAAGGGAAAGATTGGTCATCAACTATGTGCCAGTGGAACACATTGAACTTACTGTAGGCCATTGCATCCTAGCAAAAACACAAATGCAAATTAGAGATAATGAACTACATCTGTCAAAACACAAGCTTAAGGTAACATTTCATTATCTCATTATTACCAGAGTTTTTAAAATCGCCTTCACAGGTAAATAATGGCGCGAGGTATCCAGTAAAATCCCCCTGAACTGAAAGCTGGGAAAGTCTTTAATGTCAGACTTATTCACAAAATACTGGGGAAACAAAGACAAAGAGCAAAAGGGAAACTATTAATCAATTGCTTTGATAAGAGTGTGTACTGAAGATATAATTACTTCAGAGACTTGGTGAGTTTAAGAAAGACTTACTGAGCCAGAGTCATCTTGATACACCAGCTGACTGAAGGTTTCCAGACCTGTCAGAAGACATGCAGTATTTAAATGACAATAATTTAAACATACCGATGTTTAGTTTCCTTTCTCATGATCACCTCTTAAAGCACCCCACACGGTTTCTGCATTCAAACATGCTTGTCCGGCTGAGACGCTCAGATTATCTGGAATCAGAAGGAAATTACAAAAAGAATTGTTGTGGGTGTGGCCACTCTTAAATCTAAATGTCACCTATTTATACTTACATCTCTCAGATGATTCCTCAGTTGGATACCTCTCACAATAGTGACCGTCAACAGCGATTTCTACACTAAATGGCTTGTCCTCACGGACCCGAAGTTTATCATTTCCTGTTGGACAAACTAACAGTTCAAACTTAACCTGTAGGCCTTTATAATCAAAATGCTACATACAAATATAGCACAGTATTTTTCTGACAACACAAGCATGAAGCTGTGTTAGTACAGTCCATTGTCCTGGTGTTTTAGAACTGGTATGCTGACTAACAGGTAAACTGCTGTCTCTACAAAGCCCATTGATTTACTTTAAAAGGCACCATGACAAACAGAATACTCAAAAACAAAAATACTAGGCACCTTGCTGTAAATTGCTTTTAACTTCTAATTACATTTGTAAACATCTCCCATAGTAAAAAGTAGTTTTAGGTACATGCTTTATTTACGTATAGTAGTATCTGTCTCTTTAATATCTGTGTAAACATGGATTATTGAGCACAACTGGAGCTCAATGAGAAATCTCTTGTTTTTTTTTTTTTATCCTCAGGGTGGATTTCAACTTATTGGATGACCTACCAGGAGCGTAGTCAGGAAAAATAAGAGAAAAATATCTTTTAAAGGCACCATCGAGAACGGAGCAACCCTCCAGTGCGGCTGGTCGTCCTCTGTAACCAAAGTGGAAATGCTGGGGATTCAGTGGGTATCTCTCAGTCCAGGAGGTAAACGTCTGTGGCAACGGCCACACTGCGTCCACTGCGTGAAGGCCGAACTTGAGGATAATCAACAGAAGGAAAACGTCGTTTATACTAAAGCGTCGTCTGACATTGACGGGACACATGACTGTCAAATTAGCCTTCTCAGTATTCGGTCAAACTGCCCCATCAGATGCGTGCGGTCATCTGACCAGGCTCACCTGTTTTGTGTTGCTTGTTTCTGCGGTTCTGCTGACGACAATACTACTTTAAACTTAACTACCACTACTAGTAATACAAGAACAGTTTTATTATAATAATAAACAACAAGGAATAATGATGACAGCAGCTAAGTATTTTTTTTTAAATATATGTTTCTCAGTAATACTAACTTGGTTAAAATATTGGATGCAGACAAGGTGAACGTTTGAGTT
Source organism: Menidia beryllina (assembly GCA_013363375.1). Lineage (NCBI taxonomy): Eukaryota > Metazoa > Chordata > Actinopteri > Atheriniformes > Atherinopsidae > Menidia > Menidia beryllina. Next base: position 4,603,120 of record JABUIW010000072.1, read on the forward strand.
GTGCAGTTCTTTTTTTTTAATTACCAGCCATAGAGTATTGTGAGGCAAATATTAGTTAAAATTGCACATAACATATTTATTCTTACGTATTCATTCAACCTTATTTCGGAAATTCAGAAAACTTTGGAATATTTTTCCTATCTTCTTGAACAGGCGAACTGACGTAAGGCCGTCGTCAGTTGGTGACGCTGCATCTCTTTGTTGGCTTAGTAGCGGCTACGTTTTGTTGTTATTTTCGCTGCAGCTGAAAAACAGGCTCGGGTAATTTTGGCTCTCGTATTGTTTCGCAAGTAACACCTCACACTTTAAACCTTTAGGTGTGCTCGCCACAAGCTGATAACCACTCTAGGAATGGACTCAGACGAGGGTTATAACTATGAATTTGACGACGAAGACGAATGTAGCGAGGACAGCGGCGAAGAGGAGCCCGACGACACCCTGGAGATCGGAGATGTGGAGTTGGTCGATCCCGTGGTAGCCGGTGGGGAAAGAGACGAGGGCGGTGAGACTGGTGTTGGGGGCCATGGCCCTGGTGAGGAAGAAGAGGAGGACTACCGTTTCGAAGTTTTAACTGCCGAACAGATCCTCCAGCATATGGTGGAGTGTATCAGGGAGGTCAACGAGGTCATCCAGGTAGGTATCTTGGTGTGCCAGCGTCAGGAAAGTCCGAGGTTCAGAATACTGTGAAGCTACTACAGGCCATGAACATTAGCTTAACCGTTAGCTTTGGAGGAATAGTTTACTTGCTCAAAGGTGGTTATTTAACAAAACTGGTAAGATTTAAAAAGAGTCTATTTCCCCAGTAATACCCTTTTACTATCCATTTATATGAGAACGGACGGAGCTAGTCGTTGAATAAACAACAAAATAATATTTTTCACGAGTTTTCTTCCAGGAAGTAGTCTAATCCCCGTTGAGAAGTTGGCAGCAATGTTTGCTAAGCTACGGTTAGCTTTCTTGCTACTTGCTATATAAAACCGTTAGCAATGCTAGTAACGTACAGAAATCCATAGCGTATTAGGTTCCAGAATTTGTGACTAAAGTGTCAGCTTCACGAGATGACAGTTGAAGTGCATTGAACCATCTATAGAAGTCTGGCATAATTCAGTTTATTACATTTGTATTATTTTTCATATTCTAATGGTGCAAGAGTGGCTTGGCCATTGACTTGGCTAGCAAGTTTATATTTTAGGTTAGGTATAAGAATTGAAACATTTATTTTCAAGACATCTAATAACATCGGATCAGTCATAGGGAAAACAAAGTTTTTTTGCCAAATCGAAGGTTTGCATCTTCTAAACACCGCGGATAGATTCGTTTTAGCCCACTGTTAAACTTAGGCCTCCATTTCCTCTCACGGACCTTCACTTGAGCACAGAATAAAATGGAAAGTGATCGTGGTCGACCCGCCACCATTTAGATTTGAGAGGAAATAGCATTTCACATTTCGAATAAGCATACTGCCATCGATCTTCCAAAAACCAAATCAGTTTATTTGTTTAATAAAAACTGAATATATGGAACAGATGCATTTAGAAGCAGCTGACATTTCTTTGAAGAATTATGTTCCTCAATATAGGGTTGTACTGGTGGTACACTTGGAAAAAAATTCCATTTCGATTAGTTGATGATGACTGTTTTTTTTTTCTCCTTCTATTTTGTTGGGAGTTGTCAAATGAGAGGAAAGAGTGTAAAGGATACTGATTCATTGCACTCCTACTTTAGTTTTGCATGACTTTTCTGTGCGTTTGTTTTTAAGATACTAAACACAAAAACAGGTAATCATGACCTTTCATATATTAAGAGACTTATTAAATTGGAAATGAAAGACTTGAGAAAACAAGACACCTCACCCAAGCCTCTAAATTGTGGACAACATTGATTTAGAACCTCTCTTAGAAGTTTTCATCAGATATTGAACATTGTTGCCCCCTAAAATCACAGAGTTAGTTTGTAATCTATTGTGAAATGTAACATTTCATGTATGAATACCTAATGAACTTAAAACATCAATTATTGATATGTTATTATGAATGCCATGACTTCTTTTCTCAAGATGTATCCCATTTGGTTTTTCGTTTTAATGTAGTTTAACTCTGGAACAAATACACTATTCTAACGGTGCTTAGACCTGTACCTTTTACAGTGATCACTGATTTCCAGCTTAACACTTAATATCTAGTTCCGTATATATTAGATGTGATTTGTAACAAAATATAATAAAAGCCAAATGTGCTCAGCTCACCAAGTAAAGAATAAGTTTAAACAGTAAAATCAAAGTATTTCCCTCTCGGCTGCAACTCATTTTAGAAAAAATCATTTTTAGTATTGTTCTGCAATATAATAATCAATGGTTTGTTAATGTTATTATTTCTGCTGTCTTTGAAATATCATTATTTTAGGGAACTGCTGAAACTTAATGTGTGTGGTCATTACAAAAAGGCTTTTTTGAATCTCTAACATACTTTGTGGAAATACTTTTTTATGTATGCTTTACTTTTTTGCCCCCTCTGTTGAACACTTTTACATTTCTTTACTTCTTACACATGTATGTCCTATAAAGAGTTTTTATATGGGGTGCCAGGTAACCCAACAGGTTGAGTGGGGGATCCCCTGTAAAGAGGCTGTAGGTCCGTATTACAGTAGGCTCGGGTTCCAGTTCTGGCTAGGTGCATTTTACTGCATGTCACCCCCCTATACCCACCTTCTAGACTTCTTTTCATTATCAATGCAAGACTGCTAGAGCCAACCTGACTAAATATTTTCATTGTCAGAAATAAACATATTTTTTAAAAATGAATATTGTAATCTTAATCATAAATACACATCCCTAAAAACAAAAAATAGATACATAAATGTAATAGTAATGATTATATCCTTTAAATGGTCCATGTTCTCATGGTCCCTCTTCTTTTAGACAAATTAACACTCATTGTCCATTGTTTTCGAATTCTTGGGGATAGAAGTTACTGTAAACTCATGTAATTTTATCTTCATTAGCAATATTGGAACATATACACACAATCACTGCTAAAATGATACAATAACCAGGATATGAATCCTTAATAGCTTAGTAAAAGATAGGTCACTTATAATTCTAGTTCCAAGTATGTGGGCTTCCCTAGATTTGCAATTCTTTCTGATCAACTTTTGTCCTGGTTACTGATCAAATTAACTGGGACAAAAGTATGCCATTACATGCCAGAACAATTTGGTCTTTTTATGATTGTTTTGATGTTTTTAGATTTAAAAATTTGTATGAAGAATTTTGACAGTGGATATGAACACTTTTGGAAGATGTTTGTACCTTTTTACTCATTAAATTAATACTCTCTCTTAATGTTAGTCACTAAAGTCACAAATATGTCTCTGAAAATGTATTTTAATCGGCTTAATCATGTGGATACTGCAACTCGATGCAATGGCATATATCTTCTTTCTTTTGTTGGACTAAGTGTATCACAGTTATTGTACTGCAGTTTACCACACCATTAACAAGCCTATATTACTACAAATGTTTTAAGTTAAGGGAAAGGGCCATCTGGTTGGAGCTCTCTATTGCCACAGTCTCTCTGTAAGTCATGTGTTAGATGCCCAAAGATGTTATTTTTTTTTACTTCTATTGAGAACCTACACCATCATTTTAGTTGCATATTGTTTCTCTTCCTCTTATACTTTAAATCTTGTGATGCAAAATTGGCAATAATAAAATTTGACAATTGAGCTAAAATATGACCAGCTATGTCTTGTTTGTTTGCTTTTTTTAGAATCCTGCAACAATAACTCGCATCCTTCTCAGTCACTTCAACTGGGACAAAGAAAAGCTTATGGAAAGGTAAAAATATCTTAATTTCATTCTTCAAGTGAAAAATTTCCAGCTAAAACATGAAAGTTTAAATTCCTGGAGAACAAATGACCAGATGCTTTTTTTTAACACTGAGATATCTTATGTTTCAATTGATGTAGATATTTTGATGGCAATCTGGACAAGCTTTTTTCTGAGTGTCATGTCATCAATCCAAGTAAGAAGCCTCGGACCCGTCCTCAAATCAACACCAGATCATCCGCACAGGACATGCCATGTCAGATTTGCTATCTGAATTTCCCTAACTCTGTAAGTTACTTAGTTTTATCAAAACTGAGTTGCACAACATTATTGATCAGTTGTAGAGTCTTGATACGTTAGCTGCTCGTCAGACTAGTATCATGGTGAAGTGGAATATAGCTCTTTTGCTTCACTAAAAGAGAAATACTGGGCATCCTCTTCTTGACATGTTGACACAGCATATTTCACCTCAGTTATTTCTGTGCTTACATAAAACTTAATGTGTCTTTCTTGTAGTACTTTACTGGCCTGGAGTGTGGACACAAGTTCTGCATGCAGTGCTGGGGAGATTACTTGACTACCAAAATCATAGAGGAAGGAATGGGACAGGTACCATTTAAGATTTCTTTTTAATACAATTCACTTATCTATTAATTCTGCTTTTAGACTAAAAGTGTTGGCGTTGGTGTTCAATTTTAACACCACATTTTAAATTGTAGCTATATAGCCATTTTATACAACATGGCCCTTAATTCCAAAGCTAAACAGAACATACTACTGACTTGAATAATTGAAATTATTTTAAGTAGTGCTTCAGACACATAAGTTTATTTCAGATTTGTTAAAACTGTATTTCTTGGGAAAAAACCGACTGTAGCAGAACCGGTCAGTAAGATACGATTGGATTGATTGTGCAATAGTTTCTGAACACTGTATATGTTCCTGTATTCCTATTTTTACTGACCATTATCTAAAAGTTATAGTCATCACTATGATTTATTTTCTTTGATCTTGCATTTTTTTGGTAAATAAGTGAATAGCTCAGAAACCCATAACATTTACTTGCATGGGTTGTCATGGTCACATGCCGGCAGCGCTCATCTTAGTGGCCCTGCTGTCAGTCACAAACAGTACAGGTAACAATGGGAACCACTTGCTGAGTGAAAGCATATTGTCGTCTCATTCCTGACTAATTATTTGCATTCTGCATTGTCTTCTCAGACCATTTCATGCCCTGCTCATAGTTGTGACATTTTGGTTGATGACAACACAGTCATGTGAGTATTGTTCATTTATTTGTTTTATGTTTGGAAACAATTACTGGTGCTGATCAACATAAGATACGCAGTATTCATTCAGAAAGCTCACAGTCTATAGTGACAGTGTATTTTATCTGTCTTAAGAAAGTCCATCAACTTTGTCAAAATAGGTTCTATCTTCCAAATGAATGATCTTTCAGAATTGATCGGGCTTTTAAAGATTTTCCTTGAACATTCTGATCTGGTCATCCTTTTTAGGATAATAAATGGTGTGTAGCCTGTGGTGAAATGTCTTAATTTTCAGTTTTAAAGTATTTTCTTCATGTTAGACTTGAATAACAATATTCCCACCTCCTGGTGAGTTATTTACCTGTCTAGATGTGTCACTTTTTTATTGATTTATTTTATCTTTTGAATCTGCTATATCTGCTGTTAGATCCTTTTATTTTATGTGGCTCATTGGGCTCTGTTTTGGCTCGACCTCAATGAAAAGAATAAACCCAAAACCGTCAAAGGAAGTTTGATCATTTCTACCTTCATCTGTTCTAAACAAAGCTGAGCAGGCTTTAAGCCCCCTTAATTACACAACTAGCTTTAGTAATTTGGTAAACAGATAAAATAACATCTGCTTCCTAGTGTATATTCCTGATATTTTATCATGTTGAATCAGAAAATGACAAACGAGCCATTTCATATAATGAAGGTGAATAATATTTATTTGAATTTCCCTAGGCGCCTCATCACAGATTCAAAAGTGAAGTTAAAGTACCAGCATTTAATAACCAATAGTTTTGTAGAGGTAAGCATTTACTTTTTGCTTTTTAATCAAGTGTTTTGAAATGTTAACTGTTTGTTTTTGTTTTCAGGTTAAATTGTGTGAATATTATTTGTATTTGAAAGTCTGTAAAAGTGCAAATTAAAATTCTGTCTCTCCTTGCTCTTTGAAGTGTAATCGACTATTAAAGTGGTGTCCTGCACCAGACTGCCATCATGTTGTAAAAGTCCAGTACCCAGACGCCAAGCCAGTGAGGTGCAAGTGTGGCCGTCAATTCTGGTGAGACTTTAGGATTCTTGTATGCTTACCGTACATTTAATAGGTTTATTTTACGTGAACTTGGTCTTATATGGGTGTCATTGCAGCTTCAACTGTGGAGAGAACTGGCATGATCCTGTGAAGTGCAAGGTATGCCAAACTAAAGTATACGTATTATTTGACAGGAATGTGGAGCTTTTCTAGTATTAAGTATGTGAGCTTACTCTAATTCATGCATTTGTAGTGGCTGAGAAAATGGATTAAGAAATGTGATGATGACAGTGAAACTTCTAACTGGATTGCAGCAAATACCAAGGTATGAAATGAGTTGGTTTTGTTCCTTTTGTGATTTTTATTAGTAAGGAAAGGATTGCGATTGTGAAGAAAAATTCATTAAACTCTTTTTTTAATGTCACTCCAAACAAATGTTTGGACTACTATTCTGTAAAAATAAAAGACCACTCCACTAGTCTTTTGGTTGACCTAAGTCATCTTTACTTGAGGATTTTAAGTTATTTATTAGCATATTTCCATCTTTTCTATGTGTGTGTGAGACGCAGGTTCAGAGAGTGATTTACAAAACAATCGCCTCTTTTACTTTCATAGGAGTGTCCGAAATGCCATGTGACCATTGAGAAAGATGGTGGCTGCAATCACATGGTCTGTCGGAACCAGAACTGCAAAGCTGAATTCTGCTGGGTCTGTCTGGGACCATGGGAACCTCATGGCTCAGCCTGGTTAGAAATATTATCATTAATACAACAGTTATGCAACTAGTATGATAAAATTAAAATATAAAAACAATCTCTGTTTATCATCAGGCAACAAGTGCCTCATAAAACCCCTTTTACACAAAATCATCCTATTAATAGTTAATGAGTTCAATGTCAATCTGAGGTATAATTTTTGGCAATTGTTGAAAGAAAAAAAGTTCTCTCACAAACCAATTTACTTGTCACTTTATTTTGTGATTTCGCACAATAGAGAAAATCTAAGCATCTTAAAGACCACCATACCTCAATGGTACACATTTCTGGGGTTTCCCCAAATGACAATAAAACATAGATAACATGTGGGTTTTTATGTCCCCAACACAAAGAGTTTATAAAAGTTTGTTCTGATCATTCAGATTATATGAGGTTCACATGGGAATGGAACATGTTGTGGATCAAACTGTGGTATGCAGATTTTTAGATGTATGCCACAGTCAGTAGGTAGTAGATGTGAGCAGTTTCATATGACAGCTATGTAGCTTTGATATACCAATTGTTCTGCAATGCAATAATACTGTACAAACTTGGCGGATGTTTTCCACTTTTCAGGTACAACTGTAATCGCTACAATGAGGATGATGCCAAGGCAGCCAGAGATGCTCAAGAGGTAATGAAAGATATAAAAGCCTTGTAAATCTTTTCACGGTGGATTGTTTTACAAAGATAGTGTATAATATTTGTTATATTTTTTGTGGTTGATCATATGACTTAACATCCTGTTCTCTGTAAAGTAGTCAAATCACTGATTATAGTTAACTGAAGGACAGTGTTTTTCAAAGTACATTTTCCAAAGATAATGTTCATATATGAACCCTAAGAGGAAATTCTGTATAGCGATGCCCTGTTCATGCTTGCAGGGTTAGGAAGAGGTATCTGGGTAGAAAACATGACAAGAATTTGTATCTCAATTATATCGGAAAACGGAATCAAAGTCAGCAGACAAAATGTGAAGAAATGAACCCTCCCAGAATACACACATGCCCACTGTAAATGCTGTGTTTCAGTTACTGTGTTCAGTCACTCTGCCATCTTCCTTATATTTTAGCAGAGTGAGCTTCACCAGAGCTCCCACACAAGTGTGGACATTAACCCTCTCACATACGGCCCCTTCAGAACATACCTGGACATTTTCAGGCCGCCAATGCATGTATGGGAAAACAGCTTTGTAAAGGTAGATTCCTGTGTGTCTGAGCTTGAGCTCGTTTCATCCTGTGTCTGCAGCGCTCTAGGGCAGCCTTGCAGAGGTACCTGTTCTACTGCAACCGCTACATGAACCACATGCAGAGTCTGCGCTTTGAGCACAAGCTCTACGCTCAGGTTAAACAGAAGATGGAGGAGATGCAGCAGCACAACATGTCCTGGATTGAGGTGCAGTTCCTGAAGAAGGCTGTAGATGTGCTGTGCCAGTGCCGCTCGACGCTCATGTTCACTTACGTCTTTGCCTTCTACCTCAAGAAGAACAACCAGTCCATTATTTTTGAGGTAAAACAGCAGTTGTTGGCTGACATGTAAGGAATATATTTCATGGTACTTGACAGACATACTAGAGCTATTTTTAGTCTCAAAATGCTAAATTTTGCATGATGGTACATGAGGAGTTGCTTCTAAAACGGAATTACTGCTAAAAGGTGAAACTCAATCTCTACTTTTTTTGGGTCGTGCCCTGATCTGGTTATGATTTTTTTTCTTTTTAAGTTTCCATCTCTCGTAATCACTTATGACATCTTAATTGTGCTATTGAAATCTCTTTAGAACAACCAGGCAGACTTGGAAAATGCCACTGAGGTGCTGTCTGGCTACCTAGAGCGGGACATCTCCCAGGATTCCTTGCAGGATATCAAGCAGAAAGTGCAAGATAAGTACAGGTCAGTGGAGGAGTTGTATTACTGTCTGCTGCAGTTTCATTTGTGCTCTGCTGGACTCTTAAGATATTTTATGTCTATAGATACTGTGAGAGCAGGCGAAGAGTGCTGCTACAGCACGTGCATGAAGGCTATGAGAAGGACCTGTGGGAGTACATTGAGGATTGAGGACACGTCCCAATGCAACGGACTATTGAGTATCTTGACAACTAGAGCGCTGATGCAATTTAACAGGGCAGCACGGGCCTTCTGCCGCCTCTCCTTTGGCAAACCAACCACTTTTGCATCATTTTTTTTTCCTGGATTTGTTTAACAAAATCTTCAAAGTAAATTATATTTAAATAAAATGTAGAGTAATAAAAACAGTGTACTACAGTATTGTTAGCAACAGAGTGGAGTCTTGAGAAAGCAGAAAAATCCATCTTAAACAATTACATCCTTTGGCCTGTATTGTAATCTTCCCCTAAAATATCTTCTTTTTTCATTTTTTTGCTTGTGAATCTTTTCTGTTTTGATTTTTGACTTTTGTTTTTCCATTAGTGTGAAAACGTTTCAACACAGCTTTAATTGTCCTGGCCATGTCTGCAATATGTGGTGGGATCCTTGTCTGAATTGCTGAATATGGATGGGCTGATTGCAAAGAGCAGACAATTGAGGGGTAGAGGAGAGAAACGAACAAAACACAGCAAGTCTGTATTTTTCAATTTGTAAATAGTCCATTTGCATGGAAGTTAAAGAGCAAGAGTGGCACGTGTTTGCATAATTTTGAGATATTTATTCTTTACCAATATGAAAAAAGGTGTACTTCTGCCTTGTTGGTCGAGTGTGTGAAGTCCTTCCACAAACTGTCAGAGTTTGGAAGTGTTGGCAATAAGGCTTTCTTCCTACCATATTTGGTCGGTTCAGATCAGAGCACAAATTACACCTTCAGAAGCTCCAAATGCAGACTTGAAGAATTTGTTTTAGTTGTCAAGTGATCAGAAAAAGGACTCTGTCAAGTACACGATCAATCTAGAAAACCAAGATCAGTTAGGAGTTCTACAGGTCAGAGGAAGGGTAGGACGCACCGGCCATGTCCCTCTATGCTAAGCTTTTGCCGAACCCCCTTAGTTTAACACTTACTTATTTTTTTGCAAGAGCCATACTGAGTGACATTCACTCTTTTTTGTTTTTCTGACATGGCTTGAGGAAGCCCTCTTAAAACTCGGCTTGCACCTTGTGGATTGAAAGAGGGGATGGAATGTACTGACACCGCATCTGTAGTGCCGCTAATTTGGCTTGATCACTGTGGAAGAGGGTTAGGCATTTGCGTCGCTCTTGGGGGAATATTTGGGCAGCCTGAGACCGATGGTGGCTGCGCCTCTTTGAAGAGATGTCTTGCCATCCAGTGAGACTGAACATTGCTTTAAACCCAACTGCACGGATGGACTTTAGTGATCCTAAACAGAGGAGAAATAAAGGGCAAACTTTAAGGGTTGTTGGGGTGTTTTGTAATGCTGTTATGCTTTTGCATAAGAGGCAGTGTTTTTCGTACATGGGCTGAGGCTTGAACATTGAAATGTTAGTGCCCCTCCAGGTTTGCGTTGTTCTTTCTGGTGGTTGCTCTGGTTGTCAAACTCTCTGCTTGTAAATGCTCATTCATGTCTTTGCAGTCGGGCAGTCTTCCTTAGATTGACTGGGGGGTACATGATTACAACAGGCACTGATGCAAGTTAGAAAGATGACACCAAAGTGTCAGCCATCGTTGAAATACATCCTTTGCCTAGTTTCAGATCTTTGGGGAATTCTTTCCCAAATGCTTCTTATGTGTTCCAACTTATTATTTTATCCTAGCAAATTATAAACTGTATTGTTTATTTGAATAAATGTCATGAGAAATCTCTTTTTTGGGAGTACTGTGTGAGTCATTAGAGCAGGTTTGGTCACAAGCATATTAAGTAGCCAAACATCCCATGATGCATTTCTGCGCTGTGTACCTTGCAATGTAGGATACTACATACCATGGCAGACTGGGGTCTTCCAGAAAAGCATAGGATTCATTTGCAAACTTAACTGTTTTTTTAAGTAAAGAAAATACTTCTTTTTTTTTTTTTTCCCTTAATCTCTTAAGTTTACTTGCAGTTTGTAGGATTAAGGATCCGTTTGTTGTAACATCTCTATTGAATTCTTTTGGCCTCAAGTTACAAAGCGATGATGACAAAGGATGAATGGATTAAAACATGGGCTTGCTCTCGTTGTCTTGCAGCCACAGCAGTGATCAGTAGGCTCGCTGCTCTCCAGGGCTCACTCTGTTTTCATTCTGCTCGTAGTTCATGAACATTTCAACTTTACGTTTGAAGTAACAGAAGCAGCTACTTACGTTAAATTGAGACATCCAAAAAACTTTTAATACTTTTCTACATATCTTTTCTTTATGCTATCAAAGGTGTTTTATTTCCTATTAGTGTAAAAATGTGGGGAAAATTAGTTGTCTGTTTTGGAGAAAATATTAAAGTGCAAAATGTTGCAAACATTGTTCTGGCACGGGTGGTTGATTACAGACATGTTTTTGTGATATTACATTTTGTTGTATTTACTAAAGCACTGGATAGAGGTTCATGTCAGATACACCAATCCCTGGAAATAATTATCCAGTCAAACATGCAGCTGTGTGTTACACCACCGGATGGGGACAAAGGCACCGATCTTAACCTGGAAGTGAGCATTTTTAGTGCAGTGAGTGTGAACATTTTTTTTTTTACAAATGCAATGATACTTTTTAAAAATACAATTTACATGATGCATATCAAGTCCTAACAGTTAAGTACGAACAATTTCACTACAGAATACTTAACGTCTTAAAAAAGGAATCTAAATTATTTAATGGTCTATATAGCTTGTTAAAACTGTGCAGCGAACAAAAAGAAACCTCGTAAAATGTAAAAGCTGGATGTGGAAGTCTTGTGGATGGCGGGGATTATGGCTCGGTGGGATTCAGCCCGTTTGCTCTCCAGCTCCTGCCCTGCTGAGCTGAGATGCTGAGCAGACCTGCCCATGAGTGTGTGATGGGAGAGAACCAGAACAACATATAGTCAACACTAAAAATAAAAGCCAGAGCTGTACTAGTTTGTGGGTGTAAAGTACTGCATACCTCTTAAAAAAATAGATTTAAAGAACAGCTACGAGTGTGGACCAGTGGTATTACAAACATTTATTTGGAAAGGTAGTGGCATCAATTCAATCTTCAAAAAAAATATTGCAAAACGTGAGGGTCAGCATTTAATAACAATGGGGGGGAGAAACAAAGTCTTTCATTAAAAGGCCTCTTGAGCAGCTCAGTGATGAGTTCATTAATGCCTGTCCATTTTCTGTTACACCTTAAGAAATAAGTGACCAGGTTAAAGCTTAAAAAAATTCAGTATAATGACATACAAGTCAGGAAAGGGTGCACACCAAATACACACAAACACTGTTTGACAGTGAAACCTTTGGGAAAAAAAGTTTTCAAGTAGCCAAAATTCTTATTATAAAGATATACATGAAAACATAACCGAGTCACTTACTTTAGACTAAAGAGTGACTCACTAAATAAATAACTTCACAGGTTTTTGAAATTCTTGCCATGAACATGTGTGACCTTAGTCAAACTGCAGTCTGTATAAACTTATAAAGCGACCGTGCATCGAAGAGCATTAAAGACGCTTGTTGGATTAAGAACCAATCCATAAAGTAAGCACCTTGTTGCTTCTTGTGACGGGGAATGTCGGCGTGAGCTCATTACAGAAACATCCAGTGGAACTTCATTCTTCACGTGGCCAGACCAAAACTACCTTGTTGCTGCAAACGTGGAGGCTAATCTTCAATTTTCAACCAGCCTTTTTTGTAGTCTATGAGCAGCTCCAGGTAGTATTTCCACTCCGGCTCACTGTCATACCTGACCTCAAAAATAGTCTGCAGAGGGTTACTGTGGGCCTCGTGGACTCGCAGCACTTCTCCTCTATACCACACCTCTGATTTGTCGTCCTCCTCGTAAAGATGGCGGATCCTCTTTCCCACCAGGTCGGGGTAGTAGAGCCTCATTGCCCCGCGAGCCCTCTGGACGGCCGAGCGCAGGACCCACCGCCTCCGGTGTTCAGCGCTGTGGCAGGCCGACAAGTAAGGACAGTACTTGATCTTCAAAAGCGAGCCGTGCTTGTTTTTGGAAGAGCTCCTGAGAGAAGCATGAGAGAAGCCGCCTTTTCTCCGCAGCCTGTGTTTAGCTTTGGGTGTCCAGCGCAGGTCGCCTTGGTTGAGCAAAGCCCCTTCATCCTCCGCCTGCGGCGGTGAGGAGTCGTCGCACGCCCGGGCCTCCGACCAGGCTTTGTAGCGGGCCCTTTTGCCGTTCTGGCCTTTGCTAAGCATCCTCCTCAGTTTCAGAATCATACCCGAGCAACTCCTGGCTTCCACCCGAGCTCCTGAGGACTGACTGTAAGGCAACATGTCAGAGGATTTCTCCGTCTCGGCATCACTAGGAGACGGGGGCGCCTCGTCCAACGATAAAGGACACATCCACGAATTCTCAGAAGCGGCACTTTGTGAAATGGCAGGAGAATCTGACTCTTGAACTGGGTGGTCAGTTCCTTCATTTTCAGCCTCATCAGCAACACCTCTAACACCCGTCTTCCCTTTAATGGCGGTCTCGTCCTCATCCGACGAGTCCTCATCTGTAAACATGCGCCTCGAACTGCTCTTTATTTTGCTTTTAGTTCTACGCCTGCTCAAATGAGGCTGCTCTTGTTCCTTCACGCATTTCTGACCGTGCGGCTGTGATGGGGAGGCTGGTGAAGCAGCAACGTCTGAGGATGCGAGAGCCCTTCTGCTGTGGGACGCGTCGCACCCTCCCTCTTGGTCTTTGACATCTGGAACCATAATCAATCCTGCAATGCAAGGAAGGTCAGGATTAGGGAGGAGGTCAGATTGCTGGTTTAGTGTTTATGATGTTTAGTTTTTAATGTCTAGTGTTACAAGATAAATACAAAAATAGCAGAAAAAGGAAAGAGAAAATTTAAGGTGTTAGAAGAATTTCTTTTGTGCACAGGAAACACAAAAAAAGTAAAGACAATTGATCATTTTTTGTTAAAAAAAAATAATAAAAAGGGCTCTCTATCCGCCCCAATGTCAAATTTTCTAGTCTTGGCTGAAAAAATAAAAAAATAAAATCTGTGCTCCCAGGGCTCTTCATGCACACAAGGACTAAAAGAAAACTAATATCAGCTGACACATGGTGATTAAACTGCATGATCCTCCACCATGAAACAGTCTTTCAGCGGAAACAGAAGAAAAGGCTGTGGAAGTAAACACGGAGGCTGGGAACAAAGTCAGCTGCTGCATGCAACGCCATCATTCAGGGACAAGCCAGCAGCGCGGCCAGGGCAGGACAAGAGCAATGTTCATACTCCAGAGTCAAGTGCTCCCAAAGCCATGTGAACCGCTATTAGTGTCAGCAGTGAGGGAAAATGTAATTAAGCCCCAGTCAGTAAGCAAATGCATGTGCTCATTAAAATAATCGACGTCGAAAAACAGATTTTAGAAAAAGTTAAGTCTCTGCTCCAGTTATAATCCAAAAAAATCCCCTGAAGAGTTACTGTACGCTAAACTTATAAAAGTATTGACCGGACGGGGCCTGATTTAACTTAATTTACGTTATGATAAGTATGTATTATACTCAAAGTTAACCTCACATGCTTCTTCTATGACGCAGTAAAACTAAAATATTCTGCAGATTCTTTGAAGACTTAAGGATTTAATATGGCCAGCCATCTAAAAGCCATAAATACACTATATTGCCAAAAGTATTTGCTCACCCATCCAAATTATCGGAATCAGGTGTTCCAATCACTTTCATGGCCACAGGTGTATAAATTCAAGCACCTAGGCATGCAGACTGTTTTTACAAACATTTGTGAAAGAATGGGTCGCTCTCAGGAGCTCAGTGAATTCCAGCGTGGAACTGTGATAGGATGCCACCTGTGCAACAAATCCAGTCGTGAAATTTCCTCGCTCCTAAATATTCCACAGTCAACTGTCAGCTGTATTATAAGAAAATGGAAGTGTTTGGGAACGACAGCAACTCAGCCACGAAGTGGTAGGCCACGTAAACTGACGGAGCGGGGTCAGCGGATGCTGACGCGCATAGTGCGAAGAGGTCGCCAACTTTCTGCAGAGTCAATCACTACAGACCTCCAAACTTCATGTGGCCTTCAGATTAGCTCAAGAACAGTGCGCAGAGAGCTTCATGGAATGGGTTTCCATGGTCGAGCAGCTGCATCCAAGCCATACATCACCAAGTGCAATGCAAAGCGTCGGATGCGGTGGTGTAAAGCACGCCGCCACTGGACTCTAGAGCAGTGGAGACGCGTTCTCTGGAGTGACGAATCGCGCTTCTCCATCTGGCAATCTGATGGACGGGTCTGGGTTTGGCGGTTGCCAGGAGAACGGTACTTGTCTGACTGCATTGTGCCAAGTGTAAAGTTTGGTGGAGGGGGGATTATGGTGTGGGGTTGTTTTTCAGGAGCTGGGCTTGGCCCCTTAGTTCCAGTGAAAGGAACTCTGAATGCTTCAGCATACCAAGACATTTTGGACAATTCCATGCTCCCAACTTTGTGGGAACAGTTTGGAGCTGGCCCCTTCCTCTTCCAACATGACTGTGCACCAGTGCACAAAGCAAGGTCCATAAAGACATGGATGACAGAGTCTGGTGTGGATGAACTTGACTGGCCTGCACAGAGTCCTGACCTCAACCCGATAGAACACCTTTGGGATGAATTAGAGCGGAGACTGAGAGCCAGGCCTTCTCGTCCAACATCAGTGTGCGACCTCACAAATGCGCTTCTGGAAGAATGGTCAAAAATTCCCATAAACACACTCCTAAACCTTGTGGACAGCCTTCCCAGAAGAGTTGAAGCTGTTCTAGCTGCAAAGGGTGGACCGACGTCATATTGAACCCTATGGATTAGGAACGGGATGTCACTTAAGCTCATATGTGAGTCAAGGCAGGTGAGCAAATACTTTTGGCAATATAGTGTAGATTGAAACATTTGGCTTTAATGCCTCACTAGCAAGTCCATCCTCTGTAACAGAATATACAGGAGATTTGTCCCTTCAACCCAAACAATATATTTTTTTTTTTTATTGATGTGACAGGAAATGTAAAGCGACGCTCTCCTCTGACCTAACGGCTCATGTGGGGGTCCAGACCATTAGAGGCCACACATCTTCTCATGGCGTGAACCCATCTGTGCTGCTGCTTCCTTCAAAGCACCAGCCTGCCTCCCACTTTAAGTAAGACATTCGTGAATGAGAGTTTCATTTGTCAATCCTCAGCCCAGCGGTCCTCCTCCATACCCATACAACAAGTACAATCATGCAACCTCTTATGATTTCCTACAGAAGTTTGCAGAAAAGTGTCCTGCTATCTAAAGCAGAAAAAGCAAAGAGCGCTCAGATGGAGGGACAACATAAAAGCAATAAATATACCTGGAGTCTTTTTTGGACATCAGGAGAGGTTGATTCTGTAAAAAATAAATGGATTTTATATTGAACTCATCTTTTCTTCACAAAAGGACCATTTATATGGAAAGCTTAAACGTAAAGTAAAAAAAAAGAAAGATTCTTGATGAGTCGAAACAAACAAAGGAAGCCGCAGGTGCTAATAAAAATATGTGTTATATGTTAGAGTTGGTATCATTAAATCACACTGTACCAAAAGGGGATTTCCAGATATCTGAAAACTTAGCTAGGAAGTTCAGTTTGGTAATCATCTTTCATTTACCACTTGATCTTATCAAACCAGATGAAAAATGTTTCAAATATGCTGGGATGCTGCAAAAGGTGAGTATAAAGGCAATCAATCCCTAATTCTGACTGACAAGTGGACAAACACAACATACCAGACCTTGAAATCTGATTTTTTCTCATGCTTAATGCTTTCTTATGGTGCCAGCCATCAGGATCAAAAGCAGAGTCACTAGAGGGTTACGTCATACGTGCTTTTGACATCACCTTGAAATAAGCTAGATCTTTCCTTGTAGAGATGTCATCTGGATGGCACCACACATTACTGTAAAACTCATGAGCGTCATTCAGGACGCATATCTGAACCATCGCAGATGGCAAACCAGCCTGTCCCACTCTACTTTAGTCAGGTGAATGCAGCATCCTGGATTTCCTAAAGGAACCCTTGGTTTCTTTTTCTCCGCAGGCAGTAATGTTTTCCACTACCGGCGTGTCCTTTATGAAATAGCGAATGTGTGACACAAACGAGGCATCAGTGAGTGGAGAACCTATTTACTCCACTGATCTACACTCCTTCACCGTTTAAAGCGTTGTGTGTTTTAGTGCTTCCTGTGGTCTGTCATAGCTCAGTGAACCAATTGTCCCCAAGGAAAACACAAAGCTTTAAATCAGGCCTGACATGCAAATTGTACTTGTAGAAAATGCATCCTTTAAGTAGGCGAGTGGTGGTGTGACTGCAGATTACCTGTAAAACATTTTGAAACTTTCACATTACATAAATCCCAATCACAATTTATGTCTTAATGATGAATATTTGCTTGATTACACTGAACTTCAGAAAAACAAATAATAAATGTGAATAGATTAATGTAACTTCATTTTTTTAATACAAGTTGATTTTTTTTTTTGTTTTTACTGGCAGTCCAGGATAAGTAACGGTATAATATCCTGCTTCTAAATGAGCTAATCTCGCAAACGTGTGCAACGTAAACCATTTCGGTTGGGGAAAAAAAAAATCAATAAAGGCAGCACAAGCATCGAGTGTATCTTAGGTAAACGTGTACTCACCCAGATGTTTGCAAACACAGGTGTAGTACAGAAGGTTGATGGCGTCTGTGTAGATGTCGGGCAGGTGCTTGAGGGACATCAGCCTCCGGAGCCTGGAGGAGCAGGCCCGCTTGTGCAGCTGGATGAGGATCTTCTCTTCGGAGAGCGTGGTGGGCCGCAGCTCCACCCGGTGCTCCTGCAGCACCTTGTCGATGAAGCTGCCCTGGACCATGGGGAAGAGCAGCTCCTTCACCACCAGCATGGGCAGAAACACGGCCCCCGT
Organism: Menidia beryllina; assembly: GCA_013363375.1. NCBI lineage: Eukaryota > Metazoa > Chordata > Actinopteri > Atheriniformes > Atherinopsidae > Menidia > Menidia beryllina. The sequence continues at coordinate 4,620,955 of JABUIW010000072.1, forward strand.
GCGCATGACGTGGGGGAAGGGGCAGCGCTCCTGGGAGGTGTACTCCCCCAGCCTCTCCAGGACGTTCTGCAGCTCCGATTTGATCTCCTCGTTGATCCACACTTCTCTGGCCTTCAGCCCTAACAGGCAGGACACTTTCTGGCCTTTGTTGGACGGAGACGCCGGCTCGGTTAGTTCCAGTCGAGACAACCAGCTTTTGAGGTCTTGCTCCGAGGAGGCCGACACGGATTTGGACACCAGCTTACACAGCGAATGATGGAGCTCCAGAAAGTGCTTGCGGACTGGCATTTGGAGCTTCTGATTGGTGGTGAGCACAGTCACTGGCTGTGGGGGCGGCTCGGAGGCCGGAGCGGTTTTACAGCGTTTTCCATCAGGGATGATCATCTTGTAGGTGGAAAGTTTAAGACAGTGGGGAGGAATGTTTTTGAAATGTACTTTGCTCTCGGGCAGCTGAAGGGCGACCACCTGAGATGATGACTGTACCAGTGCAGTCAACTCTGCAGGTTTACACTCATTTAAATTCTCATTCTCGCCTGCGCACGATTGATTACTTATGATTTCAACAGATTTGCATTTCTCTTCCAAAACGGACCCACAGTCAGAGTAGCCAGTTTCTTCAGGCTCCTTTTTGACCGTCACTTGACAGCAGCCACTTTGGCTCTCTGCAGAGCTGTCTATGTCTGATGGATCTACTTTTTCTACTTTAATGGTTTTGAGTTCAAAGACCTCATCATCATCATCGTCGTCATCATCTTTCTGCACTGGGTAATCTGGGGACATTTCTTCCGAGGCTTGGCAGGCGACAGGCTGCCGGTCATTTGGATCTGGCCTCTTTTCGTCAACACTTAGCTGCGCGGGCATCTGGGGGGCTCTCTGAGGCATCCTGTCGGGATAGAGCACTGCTGAGGCCTGCAGGTGTGACTGGTACGGTGCCAAGCTAAAGACATTGTCAATAACTGGCATAGGAGGGGAGTCTGTTTTATTCCCTTCTTTAACATTCTCTTTTTCCACCTTTTGTTGTTTGTTGCTGATTTCCACCTCGTATAAATCTTTATCCTCTTCTTCTGTTTTAATAGGTGGAGATGAGTGAGAAATGCCTCTCTTCAGGCCCCTTTTATGAGGAGCAGTTCCTGCATTGGATAAAAACCCATTGTGCTTACTTCCTGTTGGGACGGCGGGGGAATAGATGATTTTTCGAGCATTCGGCCCAGCTGCGTGGATTCGATCTGAACTGTGACAGGGAGAGCGGGGCAGCCACGATGCCGGGGAAACAGGAAGGCTGGCAGGCTGTTTCACTTGGGCCTCGCAGGGGGAATAGTCCGAGAGCCGGTCCACGGCCACGCCGGCCGGGGGCAGGACGGAGGCGTCGATGTGCAGGCCGGAGAGCGGGTGAAAGAACCTGCCCACCTGTATGCTGGACGGAGAGACTGGAGGTGGGTTCACGCCTCTGCCAGGGCTGCTCCGATCCACATGAAGGAAAGCTGGAGAACTGTGTTGCGGGTTGACATGCAAGCTGTTGCTGGGTTTGTCCACGGATAGAGGGTGATTCATATGTTGGCTGGTTGGGGAAACGTTTATGTGAGTCGGGTGAAGCTTCGGAGATGAATGCTGCCTCGTTAAGGGAGATCTGATCTGGCTTGCGCTTACATGAAATCTTGGTACTGCATAGTATGGGTAGTCAAAACCCCGAATAAAGGGATGGTTTTGCAACATTTCAGGGCAAGACAAAGGAATCTCAGCATGAAGCGGCGGCGGGAGTATGTAATGCTCTCGGGGGACTGAGACGGCGTGTTTATGTAGAAGAGGGACATCTTCCCCCTGCTTGCTGCCACTATCTTTACACTGTGTCATGTTTTCTACTTCCTCATTTGTCTGGGAGTAGTAAAACACGGGGTGCCGTGGTAGCTGGCCATATTTGGGCATTGCAGAGCGTTTCTGATAGTCCTCTGAGGTCATATGCTCGTACATGGGACGGGAGGAATAAAAGCTGGGACAGCCTCCGGCAGAAGTCTGCACAGGCTGGCCGTGTTCGTTTAAAGAGGCGAAGAGCGCGCGCGGGGGGGGGGCAGGGGTAGCCGTGGTAGGCCGGCTCCATCACGGGCGGCAGAGTCCTGGCGCTGCCGGGGCCGTACGCCTCCGCGGTCATCCTCCTCAGCTGCTCTGAGCTGCTCTCAAACTGCAAATCCCTGTGCTGCAGCGGGGCTTCTTTCCTCTGCAGAGGCACCTTCTCCGCGTAGTGCGCCGCCGCCTGCATCCACTCATGCTCATATAAGGCGTTTGGCATCCTTGGAGAGACGTGTTCCAAATTGTACCGCTGCCCTATGACACAACCCAGCTCATTACAGCAGGGGCTGTGTCCGTAAACCGGCTTAGGAATTGCTATGAAAACAGAGTTTTGAGAGGACGGGGATAGATGCTCACCTCCAGATTTTTGGGTTCTAGCAGCTTCTGATGGATCGGCTGTGGGGCTGCGGGCCTGAGGGCTTTTAGGGTATAGCACAAATCTCTGTTTAGCCGGGCTGGGACGCTTAGAGGAGGAGCGAGGACGGCTCTCCTCAGATGAAGGCCTGTCCTGCTTGTACATCACATGGTTTTGACCCTCCATGCCAGCGAAGTGACTCACGTGGTGTCTGCCATCTAACTGGGAGGTCTTTGAGGTGGTCCTGGGAGGAGTGAACCCCGCTCCGTCTTTCCCCCGGGGGTCGTACGTAAAATAGGCCCCATTGTACTGTAGTGTCTGCTTACCCAGGAAACCAGACAAAGTCTGTGGCTTCACCAGTCTCGTGGAGGCCACCGTGCCATCAAATAAGGGCATCTTGCTTCGAAACACTGGATCTGTGAGGGTCTTCATCGGATTGCAATTCATCCTGTGGAAGCTTTATGTCGGTGCACTGTTATAGCTCCAAACCTAATAATAAAGAGAAATGGGAAAAAGAAAAAAGTTACACTATGGTTTTTACTGGAACTACCAAAAGAATTGGTAAAAAGCATTCCATTAAAATGGCAACGTGCTACGCATCTGCAGTGAACATGTGAAAATCAGGATTTTCTGGTAATGTAAGTTTTCACCGATAGATGGGAAGTGAGTCACCATACTGATTTTGAAGTCACCAGAAGAAGTAAAGTTAGTAGCAAACATGCATACTCCCCAATGACAGGCCCAGACAACTGGAAAATTCTCTGTTAAGTGATGATTACCATTGAAAGCAACCCGCCCAGAAAGAGGCCATGTTTGGCAGCAAAGTTGCAAGAAAAACAGCCAAATTAAGCGTCAATACTGGCGTTTCCTCTCATCACTAGAGGCAGCCAGTAGGGCGTTGAAACTACGCCCAAAGGAGTGTGAACTAAGAAGCCCGTGCTATGACACATGCAGATCAACGCGTCTTCAGGTTCTGCTTTCCAGCATTTGGTTTCTGTGTGAAGCTCCCTCCATCGCAGTAAGCCATCTTTGAAGAGCTAAGTTACAAAAGCCACTGCTCACGTCTCTTGTGAGCTATCGCTTTATTCATTTATTTAATTTTTTCAGGCAGGACAACAGGATCCATAGCAGGAAGATAAATACTTTCTTCCCACGTAACTGAGCCATCATTAGATAAGAGCCAGCTTAAGGCATTTTCACAACCTTGATGAATCTTGTGGCTTATCACACAGGTCACACACCCCCCCTATCAGCTGATGCACAGGCATAGTGTAGGGCAATATGTAGTGTCAGAGAAGTTAAAGTAGAGTCCAAACAATGTGTGAGGATGATTTAGGTACATCAGACAATGAAAAACACAAAAAAATAGGAAAGAATATGTGTTTTCCTACACAGAGCCATGTCCTTCTGACTCTGTAGTTGACTAAATGTCAACGGGCAACTGATGGCAATCCTTACTTCTAGATAAGATATACTGCAAATATGGGAAATAAATGACTAAGCGACTACAAAAAGCTTGAGTCATACATCACCTGATCTTCTTAGCCTTATTTTAGAATCCCTTATCATCACCAAATCAAAATGTTCAGCCAAACCAGAACTTATCTGCCCATCTGTCCACACAGCAATGTGAACTTCATGTCTCTATTCTGCACGTTTATAGCAGAAACCTTCAGTCTTACCACAGCTTCTTTTTTTTGTGCACTTTCAGTGCTGCAGCTTCATTTTGTTTTTAACTAAACTACTGAGTGCTCCTCCAGAGAACTTAGAGAGAGGAACTAATCATCTTTTTTTTTGGTTCAAAACCTCAAACTATCCAGTGAACTAACAGAGCAGCTTTAAACTGAGAGTGGTTGATAAAGTAACTGAAATCATAAAGTCATACTTGGAATAGTTCTTTTTTTTTCATGGTTGCCACGTCCGCAACATAAAAATAGAAATCATTTACAACCAACATGTTCCCATCATTCAGTTGTGCAAGTCCTCAGCTGGGACAAATCCAACTAAATTCCAGAGAGAAAAAAGTATGTTTTATTTATTAATTGCTTAAGGTCACAATTTCTTCAGTTTTAAAGTTGCCAGCTGGTGAAAAGCAGACATGAGATCTTTTTAAAAAAATCAAGCTCAACACACCTCTGTCCAAGGAGGTGTGTGTAAAACACAAACGACATCAAGTAAACCAGCAAAAATAGACTCAATTTTAGTTCAGTTCTGCCAGGTAAGTATAAAAAGTGGACAGTTGGCAGATGTTTGACGACCTAACTGATTATCATATTATATCCCACCTATTTCCTCATGGAAATATATTTTAATAAAATAAACCAACATCAAATAAAGACCAAACCAGTAGGAGAACATTTTTTTTTTTTTTAGACAAAATCTTTTTTTCTTTTAGAAAAGTGGATGAAAGTCTTATTGAGAAAATACAAGCTTTCTTAAATTGACCCATTTGGTCTTAACTTGAGTTCAGCTCTTGAATGTGGAATTTTAAACCGAGCAGAAAACAGAAAGTTTACTTAATAACCTGATTTGATTGAACTTTTTACCTACAAGTATCTGAGGAGACCATGTGCATGGCACACTGAAGAAGAAAAACAAATCTGAAATTCTTGTTGCCCTCCAGCTTTCTGACAGCCGTTTGACAGCCGCTGCAAAACCTCAACTGTCAGAGGAACCTCTGAGAGCTGCAGATATCCTTTTGAAGCAGATTCATCCAATCCACAGAGATTAAGCATGTGTCAAACGGCATAAATCTTAAAATAGCTCGACCCTGCAGGCCCTGATGACTTTTTGGGGCTAAATAAAGATCCAACTGTCACGTCTGGCTCACACTGGCCTCCTTCAGGTTTCTGCTCAGCTCCCAGTTCCGCATCTGTTGGAGATGTTATCAGCTCATCCTGTTGACACCTTTGAGAGGAGTATCAACAATCTGATGACTAATCGGACAGGCGCGCTTTTTTGCGCATGGAGGAAACTGCGCGGGACTTTTTTTTTTTATTTCGAACTGAAAGAGGCGCTCTGTTTCACGTGCGCGCGGTTGAAAGCGTGTGTGTTCGTGCGTGCGAACATACACCAGAGCGTTTTGATCCGGCCACTGCGATCGGTAGGGCAAGGGTGATAGAGCGAGACTTATGAAACTAAACCGTCCAAACAGACAGGACACTAACCAAGCGAGGAGAGGGTTAGGCAAAAAGCTCCACGCTCTCCCACACTGTCTGGCAATCATTAAGCAGTTTTGCTATAAACCAATTTGTCAGCCCAAGATATGTTGGGACAGGCCAGGAAGTTCACATGACGGGCCAAAAAGAGAGAGGGGGGAAAGAAAAGACATTATTTCCGCCAGAGCGTCTTAGAGCTGCTTTTTTTGTTTAAAAAAAAAAATAAGTGACCTGCGTCCGAACATAAAACGGAACCTCAGCTAAGTTCCTTCTCATTCTTCCTGTGACAACTTGACGATTTGCATGTCATGACAAATGTTTATATGTGGGCTCGTTGTCCCGCCGGCGTCAACAGCCGGCTTGAATTAATAGGAGAAGGCAAATCTGATGGAAATGATCTGCGCGTAAGAGCAGGACTCTGGATCATAACGCGAGCCATTTCCATACGGGCTGCGAAAGCGCTCCAAACCACGCGAAAACTAAAACCACACTGTGGCTACAAAACGCACTGTTCCAGCCACCCGTGGAAGTGTGCAGCCGCTTTGATTGGATGGAATAGTTCCGCGCTCCGCCGGTCCAAAGGGACACGTCCCGTGTTTGCCAAAATGCCCTTATTTCGCAATCCCCCCTCATAACCTGTCCGGTCCCCAGAAATAACGAGTGGTAAATAAATCCGCTCACCTCGCCGCTGTCATTGATGACCCCCGCATACAGTCCATGAAACGAAGCTGAGAAAGAGAATAAGGGGAGATCCTCGCCCCGTTCCGGGAGTCGTTCAGACGCGACGCGTCAAAGTCCCACCGACGCAAAACCGAGACACGCCAAAAGCTTTGCGCAGCTGGCCCGCAATCCACGAGGCTTTGAGTGAAGTTAACAAAGTGGAGAAAAGACAAAAGGGAGGAGGATGGTCTTTGATCAATAGGCGGAGTCATACCCTCAGTCTAACCACGGCTTGTTTTCTCCACATGTGATGTTTTCCCGCTGGTGACTTCCTCGCTTTTATTGGCTGTATCCTCAATGCCTCTCTGCCAACTGCCACCGACGTGAAGCAGAAGGCATGTTTTTGAATGTATTTATTTATTATGAGTTGTGTTATCATTCTTTTTATTTACTCGCCGGTTGTGCTGGTGTGTTTTTGCTCTCCCTGCTTAACCCTCAGGGGACTGGAATTAGACCGAATCAGAAATGGACATAATGTGACACTCATTTTAGGAACCGACTTAAGTGTAGGCTCTGTGCCTGTTATTGCCCATGGTCTACTTACTGAAAACTTTAAGGCTATATCTAAAAGTTTTATGGTTTGTTTTCCTTCTTCATATCAGTTGGATGCACCACAGGGCAATCCAGTAGGGATGCATTTTCTCACAGAAATTGGACATTTTTATAGGCTTTAGTGGAGGTTTGGGATTCCAAGAGAAAAGGATAAGGGCATCATATAGGTCAACGTTAGCAGTTTGCAGCACTGTGAAGGAAAAGCTCTGTTTGCTGTTTGTTGACCTCATCCTGTTGTAGTTAATGGTTGACTTTTGCTGTCCACTGTTTTACTTGGAACTGATAATGCCCCACATTTGACTTCAGTGCGAGTTTGTCCAGTCCATGCCTTGATGGATGATAAGGTTAGTCCGACAGCACAGGGAAATCACCAATTGTTTAGCTTTGCAGCCAGTTTGGGCCGTGACAAACCCGATCACATTTGCGGATGTTAAATTCTTGTGTTCTTGTTCAAACCAACCTCTGAATGAGTCAATTTATTGTTGCGCTTGCATCATGCCTGTCCCTCCCCACCTGTGAGCCGGAGTCTAATTTCTGTGACCCATTGGGGCTGCCACAGTTCGGTCTAGACAAGTTGGTGGCTTCCATCAGTCCCAGTGGCCCTGCAGGTACAGGGATGCTTGTCAGTGGGGGGTTTGACGGAAGAGGCGGGGGTTATTTTCCCCGAAGGAGCTCCCTCATATCTCCCCAGTTTCCAGTTACCATAGTATTACTGCTTGAGGCAACACAGCACAGGAAATCAAGGGACAAATAATCGAAAATACAAGGCAAAAACCAATGTATTTAACCCATCGTTTTCAGCACAGCTGTGCGGCGTATGGTGTACATTTAAACTGTCTGAGAATGATCAGAAATCACATGACAGACATAGAGTTTGTAAAGTCTGTGAATTATTACACACAGTGAAGAGAATGTGACTTAATTTAAAGTCATACACTACCTTCTGGTACTTCACACTGACATATATATTTACTGAGAGCAGAGTTCAGTTCTTTGTTGTAATTTAGTCTGTTTTGTTTTCTTTTTACAATGCTTCATCAATTGGTTTATTTTTAATCTCGAGCATGGGGGTTGGGTTCACTGTCACATCACTTTTGCGCTTCATTAAGATCATTCAGAATTAAATTTTTCCAAAGCCACAGGATTAATATATATATTTTTTGTATATAGTGCAAGCCACATAATTTTGAAACAGGAATTTCTAGAAGCAACTTACATGAGATAAATAAAATATGTTATTTTATAACTCTGTTTCAGTAATATCTAATATGAATACAAGATAATAAATGTCCATATGCCCCAAACAAAGGAATTAAATAATACATGAATGACTGCTGACTCCCAGGTGAGTACAGGTGATGTTTACCACTTTTAAGCATCTCAGAGTCAGTAATGTGAATTGAGGTGACACAGAGAGCAGAGCAGGTTTCCTCTCAGGATTCTGTCTCTAATGAAACCCTCTTTTACGCTCCCAGAGGTCAGAAAGTGCACGCTGAGCCTGGAGACTGATAGAGTTGCATCAGACACACAGACTGCACGTGTTCCTGCATTCTCTCTTCAACACTCTTTGTCACACTACCTACCTACATAGCTATCATAACACATTCAAGTGATATTTTTGGCATTACATTTCTTGTTGAATGATGAAGCTTCAGCCTGAAGAGGCAACATCCTGTAAGACTGAGCTGCAGTGTCCTTTTTGAATTTGAATTAGATATTCCTCTGTTATATGAACTTGTGCTAAAGAAACAGAGGGAAATGTCAGGAATTCCTTTAAAATCTTCAAAACAACCTATCTTCCCTTTTTTTTTAAAAAAAAAAAAAAAGCTCCTTACCTTCAAGCCTGATTTAAATGCCATTATATTATAAATAGTAAATTATGGTAATGACTACTCTAGGAAGTAAAGATATAGTGGTGTGAGATTTAATAGGGTTATTCTCCTCCTGTGAAAAAAGCCAAAACATAAAAAGTTAAAGCAAGGTATTCAGGTTAGATAAATTATAGAAACTAAGATAGTAACTGTTTTGTAGGAGAGCTGCTGGGTCGGGCTCATGTAGGCTTCATTCTTTGTCAAGTCATTCTCTGATAAGAATTCAGTGCAGTTTTGGGTAAAATAAAGCATGCTTTGTCTTTGAAGGCTCACCTCGCATATTTCTCACATCCCCCCTGAATACTGGGTCTAAATTCTACAAGTTTTGTCTCATAGTTATAAGAACACTGTGTTCATTCTGTTTGGTGCACCTGCTGGCTGTGAACACCACAGTTCTGCCAAGGCCACACTGACACCTCTCCCGTCAGAATATGGTTGATGGCACGTTCTTCTGGCCTCATTTACAGAATCGCGTTGCAGCCAATAGCAGTAGAAGAGGTAAAGGCTCAGGGTAGGATGCTTTCTATTTAGAGAGCCATTCAGAGTGCTCCACGTGCACTGACCTTGACAGCTCAATGGTAACAATGCCCCCTGGTTATTTGCCAAGCAAATTTTCTTCAATGTCGCTGAATTTGGTGAGAACAGAGATAAGCCACGATAAAACAGTCTTGATGCCAAAGAAAAAACAAAAAAAAAGCAGCACAAGTGTTCATTGAAAAGCCTCTCAGGGTAAAAAAAAAAAAAAGAAAAAGAAAAAAAGAGCAATATTACTGCTTTAGAATACTTTGTGGATTTAAAAAGGATCTGTCATGTAAACGTGGTTTGCATTGGCTTGAGCTATTAGGACATTTTACAGATAATGAGCCTGTGCCTGAATAACCTACACAGAGAGGCAACCAGGAGGTGTGGGCAGATGCCCAAACCATCTAGGTTAACTTCTTTTGATACAGACAAAACTGTCAGTGGGAAAGAGCAAGATCCCACACATCACACATATGATGATTGAAAAGTATATTTAGTTTCAGGATATTTATGTTTATACATCAAACCACTTTTTGTTCAGTGTGAATATACTGTACAGTATGAACAAAGCCAAATATTCAGTAATTGGTTATCAAAGTTTCTGTTAAAGTTGAAACTTTAATGAGAGATGTACATGCTGAGCTTACATGAGTTCATGGTAATGATTGCAGAAGATAGTATATGAAGCTTGTTGTCATAGACAAAAAGCTATGCTTGTTCGATGCCATAGGTTTACAAAAAGGATTCATTATGCTCTCGTTAGAGCATCCTATAGTGAAATGGCTACCATTTTGCGTCTATGGACTAGATTAGAACCTCTGTGACTGTTACCTGACTTTGTTCTATTGTACATATAGGCATTTTATTTAGGATTTTTCCAATGTTAGCTAGTCTTATCTATTTTTATTTCTGTACCATTCCTCACCCTATCGCAACAGGAAACTCGTTCAGCTGCAAATGTGTGACCTTATTTTATTGCTGTGGGGTTGGAACACAGATAGAGCAGTTAATAGAAAGATACTCCAGACCAGAACAATTTCCTCCTTACTGCTGACGAAGGCCCAATCCATCTGTCCATCTCTCACTGCATTCTTCCCTCACTCTGGTACAAGATCCTGAGATCCCTTAATTCCACCTCTTTGAGGCAAAGACAAAACACTGGCCAGAAAGGAGGACTGGCTCTGGAACAAAGGAGTCAGATATGGAGGAGCTAATACTCCCACTGACCACATTGCTCTCTGCTTTGAAGAGTATAGTGCTCAGTGAAGGTCATATCTTGACCAACTCAGCAGAACCACATCATCTACAGCAGCAATAAAACCTTGAAGTCTCCAAGTCACATGCGCCCTTATTCCTAACAACACTTTGTGACCGTTGACCCCTAATCAGCTCCACAAGAGTGAATGTATGAAATTTAAACCGCTCCTGACTCTATGACATGACTGAGTATTGTGATTCCCAAATGATCAGAACACACTCTCTGGTCTACCCTTCTGAAACATATGTCCACCTGCTTTGTCAATCAGAAATAAATCTTCACTAGTTGCTAACCATTACCAGCAGTGCTGAACAATCAATGTTTCAGACCCGAGCTAGAGCAGTTGTGTTAGGGCTAGAGAAATAGCTTCTCTCTGTTTCTGGATTGAACTGCACAAAGAATGGCAGGAAGTCTATGTTGACACTCTACATGATAGAAACCTATAGCTAATGACAACTAATAAAACAGTATGTTCTTAGTGAACATATGAAAATGCATGAACTAACCATATCCTGATGAAGTCTTGATGCCTGAACCCCTTCAGGAGCTCGTAGTGTGTAGAATTTAAATGGAAGGAAGACTGTTCCCAGGAGAAATTTGTTTATGAAAACACATTTGTAAAAAGCAGAGCCTCGTGCGGAGGATTATTAAATGGCAAGACCTATATTGTCTAATACCTTTTGGAAGAGAAAATGTTTATAAGAAAGCTAGATCCTTATGCGAATGGGTAAACAAAACTAAATATGGACCTGAATATAAGACCTACGAGCTAAATAAAGATGCCAACTGTTTTAAGAGAGCATTCATTTGTGAGAATAACACATTCCTAAGTTAAAGTAGATGGAGATAGATGGGCCCCTGTAGGAGGTCACGGTGCCTAGGGAATGGGGGTAAAATATTTTGAGAAACATAATCAAAAGCAGATGTGCCAAAATGTTTTGACCCCCCGAAACCCTTTAAAAGAGGAAGTGTTCAAAGTTAAGCAGAGATTCTACAACATTTGGCTTCGAGAGCTCTTCCTATCTGATGCATGGATCTGTATTTCTGACGTTGGCCTGGTTGAAAATCAAATCGTCACTGATTGTAACTTCTGTCATTATGTTCATCTTTGCAGTTTGTCAATCTATATCAGAGTGTGAGTGTAAAAATGGCACATTCGTTTTTGTTTTTTTTTTATCATCAGCCTGCTGTGAATTGTGTAAGAAAACATGTCCTGCTATGACCGGCACAATTGGGTTTCCCACTGTGCCCACATTGACTTTGGGCGTCGATGTATAGCTAACAAGCATTTAAAAACATTTGGAGGAAGCTTTTAGTGGTGAAACTTTCATCTAAAACCTCCTTCATGAAGAGTAGCGGTTGTATAGATAAATTGTATGATAACATATTTGTAACCAAAATGTTGCGTCTCGGGTAACAGCCAAGAAAAAACTGGTAGATAAAGAAAGCCATTTAGGATGACCAAGAATCGTGTGAACACAAAGGAAACTTTCTGATAACACACAATTCTAGAAGAGATACATTTGTCAGAATTTTGAACTTCATGGAGGACAAAGATATACTGAAACAAATCTGACTTTGCTACATCCAAGTGATTAGATGAATGTGTTATGTGGTCAAGTAAGCACTTGTAATTAAGTAGCTGCTCAACAATAATTTTACATGCTTACACTTGACTGTAAATGGCAAACCTTCCAAATAAGAAAGTGTAACTGTCTCCCACATTTATCTATACTCAAGGTCATAAGATTTATGAAAACACACACACACAAACAGATGAAACCAGGTTAGAAAGGAAAGATTTACTTACACATTGAGCAGTGTTGGTGTTTACCTGATTGATAGGTTCCATGTGGGAGTGACTTCCACAGAGATGGCTTATACTCTTTTGGATGTCCATACAAATGATCTGTTTTCACATTAAAATTTTTTTTTCTCAACACACTGCTTTAGCACCAAGTCTAGTCTTCATCTTTTGGGGGTGATAAACGAGGGCTACAGGGCTTTAATGCAACTGTGGTACATGGTGATGCACCAAATAGGCCATGTCGTGGATGTCCTCTCAACGACGTGTCGAATTATTCTAAGTCTTGCAAGAATTCTAAGTTTTTGAAGAAACAGTTGAAAAATCTCAAAGAGTGGTCAAAAAGAAACAGAGGCAGCTGGGTCACGGTCCAGAGTGGTTTATTGCAGCAAACACAAGTCAACCACATGAGCTGTTAGCCGGGCTAACACCTAACCTCTCTCGGGAGAGCTTATATACCTTTTCTGAATTTTGGGGCTCCTCCCCGAGCCCCTCCTATTATGACGTGATTTCAAATACATTTTCCACCGTTATTCCCCACATTTTCCATTTTATCGGTGGATATTCTCCTGACTTCACATTTTTTAAATAGGGTGTCTCTTTCCCTTACGCTTCTTATGACAGCTGCTCGTAATTCTCACTACTACTCATTGTGACACTACATTGATATATGGATACATTAGTGCACTTACTTCTACTACTCATTGTGACACTATCTTCACACTACTAATCATTTGTGACAAGATATTCATTACAGGATATTAATCCACTACAGCCACAGATGTGTGTTGGGTAGTTCAGGAGCAGTACTTTCTGTGGGAGATAATATTTCCCAGTGGTGGAGTAGAGCAGAAATCACATACAGCAGTTTGCCTCTGAATAAACAATGTCTGTCTGGTTTCATTTGTGATTATCTTCTCTGTCGTCTCTGGACAAACTCCAGAGTGGTTCATCTCACTTTATTGGGATATGGAAGGTTTTCACTGAGATAAACATGTCAAGCATTACTGTGATTCCTGTTTTTCTTCGCTGTTGACCTTTGGTTCTTAGATTGTTTTATTTAAAGAATTTGGCAATAAACCTCTGAAAAAAGTTTTGAAATAATCAGAAGTTTGGACAAATATGATAGGGAAGTGTCCTCACAAAGTCTTTAAAACTGAGAAAAACTAATGTTTGCTGTGTCTGAGACTTCATTACCTCAGAGGATGCCTTCATCTGAAGTTTCAGTTGTAAAACCATCTGTCAAACTGCCTTGTGGTCCAAAAAGGAAAAGAAAAAAACTACCATAAGACCACAAAAGGTTGCTTTTTACAGTGTAGGTACAAAAGAGCCACTCAATACAAGAGAGAACCCAACAAAAAAAGAATATAAGCACAATACCAGTTGATACAATATTAATCAACGTCTCTTTGAATCACAAAATGCAGACTGCAGTTCACCAGCTTTTAGAACATAACCCCCCAAATTCCAACAACATGCAGATTGCAAGAACAAAGAATTTGGCTGTGACATGCAAAAGGCACATGTGCACCTGCAGTTTGCAGATATGTATATTCCTGTTGTTGCCACGTCTTTGCATTACTGGTAATAACACTCTGACTTCTTGAAAAATGAATGAATTGGCATTGTAAATCCCTAATTGAACACCATATAAATGAATGCATTAAGCAAGCAAATGATTTAACCCATGTAGTGCAATATTTATTGACTGAAGAACATCGAGTGAAAGCCAACAACCTCCCTTAATATTTAGAATATGTTTTAAGGCCGTAAATGAGTTTTAGCATGCTGCAGGTGCGCTAGCCCTATCTGTGGATATATTATGCTAGACGGAAACACTGTAACCAGTGCTGCAGGGTCTCTCAAATGTTATTTTCAGCATAGTCTTTCAGGTATCACAAACAAGTGTGGATAGATGTTATCATTATCTGATAAGATATAGTCACAGTTCAGAACTGTTAATGATTTGTCGTCAGTTGTGAGAACGCAGCGTTCATTCAAATTAGGTACACCTACTGGACACAAATGCCACAGTTCTGTTGAAGCCACGCTACACATTCTTCTACCTCATTAAAAGAGGTACGTGGCAGCCAATAGCAGCAGGACAGGTTAGGGCTCGGGGAAGGATGCTTTTCATTTCAGGAGCCAGTCACAGAGCTCCATGTGCTGCAACCTCTACTGCTCAACAGTAACAATGCCCTCTGTTTATTTGCTAAGCAAATTTTCTTCAGCTCCACTGGATTTTGTGACACCACAGATAAACCAAGATAACACATAACTATCAGCAGGTTCCAACAAAAGCAGCAATGTGTCCCAGCAATAATACATAAAATAGAGACGATTTCCGAGGTGTTTTCAAGTGTACCTACATTAAATAGTATGCATTTTAGAATGCATTAGGTCATTATGCTGTTCTCTGGTTATATTCTTGTACCATCTAATGCTTATATAATATCAGTTGTATGTTTTCAACAGATACTTCTAATACTGCACTCGAAAAGACATGATGATTAAAACCCATGATGAGCAGTTCTTAGCTTATTATAAGAAGGACAGCTGTTAGCAAGAAAATCGTCTGGCCTGATTTGACTTTCTCTGTCCCGTCTTTTCTGGACACTCTCCAGACATATCACTCTGATGGCAGAGGGAAGATCTTCACAGCAATAAACATGTCATCTCTGGGTTACTTCACTGTTGACCTTTGACACTCAGAGTGGTGCTTAAAAGCGTTTCATAAATCGTTTTTTTGAAAGCTGAAGTCATTTGAAAGCACAGGTATAGATGTTTCCCAAACACACCCTCTGATGCCTGGCCCAACAAGGCAATACTGAATGTCTGCTACTTCTCATCCTTTCAGTTCCTGAGACACCCACACTGGTGGTTTTATGAATCCTGCTGTGAAAGCCAGTCTGGCAAGAGAGCTTTCAGCTGCTTTAAATCATTAATTCAGTTCTAACATTCAAACAACAAACAGAAAAAGAATTTAGCAGGACATAGTCGACAGTCTCTTTTTTTCTGCATTGTCAAAATGCTACATCGTGAAGCTCAATGAAATACACAATCACATGGAATAAAAAGGGATAAAGATCTGGCAGTAGAATAGATGACAATCATTGATTAAATAGATCACTAAATTAAAGTTTTTTTATTTCACAAAAATGACCAGGACGCACAAAACAATAGTGGTTATAAATCTGGCTTTAATTAAACACAACTAACAACCATACCTAAAACTTTGCTTTGGATTTTGGAGCCAAGCGACAGATAGGGGTTCCAGGCCGAACAAGAATAACCGTCTAAACTGGAGATGTCAGTTTCCAGTTCAGGCAACTGTGACACAAAGCCTCCGTGTTTAGTTTTTTATTAGTTCAAGCTGGATCATGTGGAGTGATGTAATGTCATGTTTTCTGGGATGACTCATCTGTTTTCTGAATATATTGCTTGACGACACTGATAATAGTTGATACCTCTGCCATGGCACCTTTACCTACAGCAAAAGAAAGACATTTTGTATAAAAATTATTAATCAGATGACAGCAGCATTAAATAAGACAAGTTTAAGTGCTTCCCAAACCATGTGTTCCTTTTGCATATTTATAAATACACACACGAAGGTGTACTCTTTCCTGTGCACTGTCATTTGCTTCTAAATCAGTATAGGGGGAAAAAAACATTTGATCATAAACCACCAGTGAGTCAAAATACTACCAAGCTAATTTATAAATATAAATGAACAAGATTCAGGCTAGATATTTAACCATCACATTCAAACCTATTAAAGTGTGTAAACTGTAAGCACACAGATTTTTTTAGAATTGCCCATCCATCTATTGTCCTCCACCCCAAAGTCAAATAGTCAGAGAAACAGGTCCAAAACCCACACTCTCTATCCAGTAACACTCTCCAGCTCTTCTTCTGGGGTCCTGGAGTGTCAGAAAATACCCTCAGAAATTTCTGAGCAGCACACTGGGTCACTCCAGCACAGGGGCTTATGGAGGAAGTTCACAGTATGTGTCTCAAACAGGAAACCTTAAAGAATGCGCCGAGAATTATGCGAAGATATAATGGTTAAAGAGAGCGCTAAGTAGGCTGATATGACCACCCACAACGTTTGCGTTTACCATTTCCTTTGATTTGCTCTTGGTTGCTGCGTGGTGATGCTGTTCTGAAACTAATGCCAGTTAGTCAGGAAGTGCTTTTTTTTAAACATGGAGTGTAAGTCTTAAAGAAGCTCCCCCCCATGTTACTGTTTGTAGTGTGGTGATTTATACCCCACTTTCTTTCTTATCTAGTCTTGTGTTTTCTTTGGCTACTTCTCACAAAACTGACTAATTTCATCGTTAAAAGTATTGTGCACTGTCTACACTGTGAGATGACAGTTTTCATGTATTACCTCCTCCAGCATTTCAGAGAAGAGTTTTTTTTCCCGAAATTCTTTCAGGATGTTGAATTTCATGAAAAGAAGAGAATAGCTCTAAGTATTGCATTTACTTCAAAGCATTACTGTCATTCTCCTTAAACACTATTTGGACTCTTGGTACTGTAGTGTCTGGAGCTTAAACAGAAGTACATTTCCCTCATGAAAATGAATAAATGTTCCATCCCCAGTTAGATTCACATGTGAGGCTTAATGCATGTTTATACATCTTCGGATGTATAAACAAGAATAGACGTGGATTTTTTTTTTACTGGCTGCATCCAAATTAGAGAGGGGTCTTTTGGCATTTAGCTTTGAGTATCTTTCAGATTTGATGCATCAATCTGTACTTCTGATATCGGCCTGGTTGAAAATAAAATCCTCCTTTGTTGAAATAAGTCCAGAGTCTTAGCATAACCTAGCATCACAAACTAAGAAACTTCCGCTCTGTGATTTGATGTTCTCCCACCCTTCCGGTGCGGCCTCTTATAAAAAGAGTCTTTCATCAGATCATGGGCCGCAGGCCAACCTGGACGGGTTTGGGTGAGTTCCTTGTCGACACTGAGCATGCTAAAACTTGTTTTTAAGACCTGTTTCCTAAACATTTACATTTCATGGGAAAAGTCTGTATGCTTGTTTGAGCTCCAGAATCTACAGCTGGTGCTTCATGTCAAGAAAATACTCGTTGAGCAATTTGTTGTTGCATCTCGGTCTAGAGAAAAGAGAAGCTGAGCTATATCTCAGGGGATCACCATGTTCCTGTGACCACAACAGCTGATATGATCACAAATCTGAAGGTCCATCAAACCAAACTGGACTTACCAGGATGTGAGTCAAACAGAAAGAAGAAATATTCAAGAACATTTCACAACACATAAAAAACAAGCTGAGAAGCAGTATCAACATAACAGTGTCACATTTGCATCTCTCAGCATCATAAAGCCTTGAAGATGTTTCACCTATTCCTCCCAATCCTTTTTGTATCTTCTTGATCACACCATCTTTTTAGACTACTTTGTATCATTTGGTATTGTTCTATTTATTGGATTAAAGCATTTTTGTTGCCACTAAACTGTTGTCTTGTTTTAAGCTATTTTAATATTGACATCTATGCACAGTTAAGTATTTTATTAATATTTTTTTTCATTAAATGTATTTCCTGTGAAAAAATGCTTTCTTTAGTAAATCTTAAAACTGGTGTTTTAATTTGTTACTGCATGAAGGCTATTTTGTGATGTTGTTGAGTGATGAATTTGGAACCCACCTTCATCTCCACACACTAGTTTCTTAGAAATGCAAGGAATTTCCACATATCCAAACTCTTTCAGCCTCGATACCTGCTGGGCTGTAATGGGATGGTGCCACATTGCTGTATTCATAGCAGGGCAGAAGAGGAGAGGTCGACTGGTATCCCAGGCCCTCACAACACATGTCTGAAAAGAAAAAGTCTAATCAAGCCGGAAATGTTTTCAGGAAGAAAGATGCAAGATTGTTTAGCATTAGATTTTGTAGACCATCGCACAATAATTCCTCACCAGAAGATTATCACAAATGCCACTAGCAATCTTTCCAAGGGTGTTGGCATCAAGGGGGGCAATGACAAGAAGGTCTGCCCACCGCCTTAATTCAATGTGTAGAACAGGGTCAGATCTCTGTGTCCAAAGCTAAATGAGAGACAGAATGTTTGGTTAGCAATCAATGACAGAAGTATTTCTCAATTTCCTCCGAGAATATTTCACAATCATTTCTGGCCTTGAATGAGATATCTGTATCTCAAAATGATTAGAAATGACAAGAAAATTGTACAGCAATTACTTGAGAACCCGAGTTTC
The DNA here is from genome assembly GCA_013363375.1 of Menidia beryllina. Lineage (NCBI taxonomy): Eukaryota > Metazoa > Chordata > Actinopteri > Atheriniformes > Atherinopsidae > Menidia > Menidia beryllina. Next base: position 4,639,508 of record JABUIW010000072.1, read on the forward strand.
AATCCTCTTAATCTGATTCTACCTATTGAATTCTCTTAATAATTTAATTTCAAAACCCGCTTAGAAACATATGTGGACCATATAGAACTACCAATGAGTGTAAGTCAGTTCATCAAGAATGATTCAGAATAAAAATGTAAGAGATGTAAGAAATCTTCCGCAGCATATCAGAATCTGAGCTACACCAGGTTTGAGAAACTCTGAGAGAGGACATCACATAATAACAGCTATATAAGAAACATCATACTACCTCCCATTCATCCTTGTCACTGTAGATTTTTACTGAGACATCTGCAGGATCATAAAAGTGTTTGGCATGCTCTGTGGTAACCACTCTTACACCCACCTGTGACAAAAAAACAATCAAGGACATAGAGTTTTGCTTAAATGTATAAAATTCTTTTAAAATGTATTTGCAAGCAATGTCTTTAGACCCCATAAGTGCTTATTCATAAATTTGTATTTTTATACTGATTAGTGGGTTTAAAAGTTGGACTTATTTGACCTCATTAAGCAGAATTTTCTTGACAAATATTGCTTGACTGTTTCATACTACATTGCCAAGAATGATTTTTCCATATCCTACCAGTTTTGGTTATCATTTTCGTTACAGTATGTTTTTGGTTTTCTTTGTTTAACAATTGCCTGGCTGTGTATGTTGTTAAATTATTGTGATGTATGTATAATGTGAATATTTTTGTTTGACCACTGGTCAGATGATACAGATCAGCTCCTACTGTAAACTAAAATAACAAAAATCAAGATGTTTTGGGACTGGCTGTATCTTCCTGTTTTAGTCTTTACTTCATGTGTGATACTCATGATACTCTCACTTCTTCAATTTCGCTTCCTTCTGATAGCTGATCTAAGATTAGAAATAAAGGGAACGCTGACCAAGCTTGCTCCACTCTACTGATAACATTCGGGAGCGTCTGATCAGTCTAATTACACAACATTTGACACACTTCAATCTGATTCGCTTTCCTAAACTTAATGTTAAACATTAAACACATTAAAGTTAAAATCAAACAAATGTGCTACCTCTGAATAAAGCAACTTTTAACATTGACTTTATTCGGTGGTCTTGACTCAGAATTTGCTGTACAATGTCCCCATCTTGTGGTGACGGCGAGCCCATGCACATTACAGTTAGTGGATCAAAGAGCTTGTGGGAGTTTGGCCTTATAATTTACTGTAGTGTCAGGCACGGGTAGCGAAAATGATATCCTTGATGAATCTATTGAATATTTGCAAATGCAGCTCACCCCAGGGAGCTGAAGAAGCTCAGACACCACAAGAGGGAGCTTCAAGGCTGCGACGCTCCCTGTGACGCCAACAAGAACTCGAAGTGTCTCTGAAGAACTCGACAAATCAGTTTTTAAACATGATGCGTTCTCGTCTGCCTGCATATTTAATGAATCACCATTACCAGGATAACAAACTGCAGCGACGCCGCGCTTCTGCGGACCTCAGCCACTTCCGTAAATACCTAGCACAAGCCAATCAAAGAGGAGCACATAGCCGTTTGGAGCTCGAGGCTCTGCACGAGCACGGCGCTACGCTGACAGGCCGCGAGCGCGCACGCCCGCAGAATATTCTCGGTAGTGTCGAAATTCTCCCAGATAAGCTAGCATGTAGCAGTGCCCTTCATTCACTGGTCGCTCCGTGTTTTATTTATATGATACGAGCTCTATAAACACCCGGCAATGCCGCTCACACCTCTCGTTTATTGGGCTCAACGCCACGAAGAAATATTTCTGCGAGTGGAACTGACAGATGCTCAGGTGAGCATGAACTACCTCCTGTTACCAACAGCGTTCTCTCTGAGCTTCCACGGCTTTGTGTGATGCATTCGAGAGTAAAGATTTACGTAAAGGACGTACAGTTGGTTCTTATATAAGCAAGTGTACGGCTTGCATGTTGTGAGGTGAATAGAAGCTCGTTTAAGTGGTTATTTATAACCATCTAACCTCCGTCGCCATCTCTCTTGTAAACCCCCATTAAACCCGTTCAATGGCGCTTGCAGTGATTTATATATATATACTGTACATATATGTATTTTTTGTGAGGTTTTGAGAGAACGTGCGTTATGCTTTTCAAATGTTCTTTCTTTGCGAATTGAAGAGGTGTCAGCTCACCCCACAGGCGGGGTTCTTTTCTTAACACTGTGTCAAATGTGGTAGTTATGAGGATTAGTTGCCCTCATAAATGCTCCTAATAAATGTCTGTCTATGACACACATTGTCGTAATCATTTCTGAATTTATCCATGACATTTATCCATTACAAGATTTCTTCTTAAACTCCTGTATTATTAAGGGACCATACTGGCATTCAAAGTGGGGCAATCAAAGGGTTATATATTCTATAGTTTATTCAAGCTTTTTGTATACTGACAAACCAAGCATGTATGTCATGTAGTCGTTTAATGCTCAGCGGTTCTGTGGAAAGTACAGGAAGTAAAGCTACAGTAAAAGAAAGTACTCTCATAATTCGTCTTTTTTTCTGCAGAATATTGACGTTCAAGTGCATGAGAATGTTCTTAAATTCAGAGGTGAGATGCATTCTTTGCCTTCCTTTTCCATTTTAAGAACAATTAATAATAGAGGAGCATGATCTCTGACATTTGTTATGGTTTCTTGGGAGCAGCCCAGGGCCATGGTGCAAAAGGACAAAATGAGTACGAGTTCAGCCTGGAGTTTCTGTTGCCAGTGAAGACAGAGGTATGAATTCATTTTAGACACTGCCTCCTCCTTCATACTTTGCTAGTTAAGTCTGTCCGACTGAACCCATCTGTTTGAACCTCTGTGCTCATTCAGGTTAACCATAAGTCCACACAGCGGCAGGTGAACGTCATAGTGAGGAAAGTGCAGCGTGGCTGGTGGGATAGACTGACTGTGCAGGAGCGTAAACCGGTCTTCCTGGCTCCAGATTTCGACCGGTGGTTGGATGAGTCAGATGCTGAGATGGAAATAAGGGAAAAGGTACTTTTTCTTTCTTTTTCTTTTTCCCACACCTGAGACATTTCCTTGCACAACGCTCTACTATGATTGCTGTATAAAGATTGCACACTCAGACAAAACATTACAAAATGTTACTCTTGTGGAAATTGTCCAATGAAATTTCTACTGTTAACACTTGTACAACCATTTTAAAAAATCTTTAATCAGGAGGACAGAAGGAACAGGCTGAGGGCTGCAAGACAAAGAGACGATGGTAAGTGTAAATCTTAATAACTGTTAAGAGGTTTACAATGAAATTGCATTTAAAAAGATTTATTGCCTTTTTTCACAAACTGACACAATTTCCTGAAATCCTAAATAAATGTGTGTGACATGCTTTGGTCAGGAAAAACACAGCTCACTCGTCAGTGTTGAATTTAAACCTCTTTTCAAGGTCATCATTCTAGGGCCTGGACTGAGTCCCAAATCCACTTCATCACTTTCCTCTTCCAGGTGTGCCTCTGTACAGAGGCACAGTATTCATTAACCCTCGAAGCACCTTATTACAGTCTGAGAGGGAGAGCATTCATTAATAGAGCTCAGATCACACAACCAAGAGAGAAAAATGATAGATGAGTGATTTTTTTCTTCAGTGCTTGGGATTTATCTCCTCTGCAGTTGGATTTTGAATGGCTGGTTTACTAGTAATCCCTCTTAGTGTTACAAGTATTAGAACTGGCACAGGTGAAAAGCTGGTTAAAAGCCCCATTAAGTTTTTAGCATCAAACTTCAAAAACTGTTCACATGGGCCGTATTTAACCTCTGCTTGTTTAAGTAATTGATACTTCCAAGCTGCACATGCAGTGTTTCAAGAGCACAGAATTATGATTTTCCTGTTCTTGTTTTTCTTCAGTTTGTTTTTCCACGTCTCCTTGAAGTTGACAGTGTTGTGTCCCAGTTTTAAATTACATGAACGGACTGTCTGATATTCTCTGTTTTCTTTTTATCTTTCAGGGTTTGTCAGCTTGAAAACTGGCTTTTTGTTTATGTATAACCTGGTGCAGTTTCTCGGATTTTCATGGATCTTCGTCAACATGACTGTGCGGCTCATTATCTTTGGCAAAGGTGAGACATTTTAGCATGCTTGTAGCATGAAGGTTCACGTTTAACTTATTTTTCTTTCCGCATTTTAAATGCTTTTATTGAAACCCTGTTTAAAAAAAACAACTCCTCTTCAATTTGTTTCAGATTCTCTCTACGACACCTTTCACACAATATCAGATGTGATGTTCTTCTGCCAGATCCTGGCATCAGTTGAAGTCCTCAACGCTGCCTTTGGTGTAGTTCGGACAGGCGTTATTCCCACCTTTATACAGGTATGGAGGTTCTGAGGTAGGATAAAGCACCCTCCTTTTTGGTGTTGGAAAAAAAAGTTTTTTCTTTTTCTGTTTTTGTAGGTGGTTGGAAGAAATTTTGTACTCTTCCTCATTATTGGAAGTTTGCAGGAAATGCATCGTCAGCCAGTTGTGTTCTTTGTCTTCTATCTGTGGAGCGCGATAGAGATTTTCAGGTAACTTTGTCAGCTAAGTGCTAAGCTTACTGTGTGTGTGTGTATGAATAGAAGAGAACATGTCACTCTGATTTCAGGTATCCATTTTACATGCTGGGCTGTTTCAATACAGAGTGGAAAACCCTCACTTGGCTGCGCTACACAGTCTGGATACCACTTTATCCACTAGGTGTTCTAGCAGAAGGTGTGCTGCTTTACTTTTCCTTCAACTCATCACACCCATTAATGTACAGTAACATGCATCTTGTATCTTCCTGTTATACAGCCGTTGCTGTGATACAGTCCATTCCCATCTTTGAGGAAACAAAACTCTTCAACATTCCTCTGCCTAAAGCCATCGGGACCTCTCTTAGCTTCTCTTACGCTCTCTACTTTTATCTCGTCCTTATGTTTCTAGGTAAGCACTCATACATCTCTTAACTTGACAGTTTTTGTCTTTCCATTTCTCTTCTTTATTTGCAACATTTTGTCTTTTTCCTGTTTAGGACTTTTGATCAACTTTCGTCACCTTTACAAGCAAAGGAAGCGGCGTTTCCGTACCAAGAAGAGGAAAGCAAATTAAGGTTTACCTTCACCACCATTCCAGCAACACCTCTGCTGCCTGCTGCTTTCTGAGCACTTTTGACCATCTCCAGAACATCATTGTGCTCTATACGTAATGTTTTTATTGCCAAGAAGCTGTTTTAGTTGGCTGCCACTTCAATGACTTACATTTACACCAACACCCTGCAGACAGTGCAACATCTCTTTACTGCATGGACTGTCACATCCATGTCTGATTTATTGATCAGGACGGTCAAAAGCCTCAGAGCTTTATCTCCCAGTTCTTTTTCCCTTGACTATTTTTTTCCCATGTTTTCCTCTTTCTTATTGTGGTGTTTGATGCTTTAATATATAGCCATGGATATATGAAAATACTTCTGAACCATCCCAGAAAACTCAGGAAGAAACATACTAATGACATGTGTCCCTCATCCTCAATAATAACCTGCTGAAAGCAGCATCAGTGGATTTTTTCTCACTCGGCTGCTTTATTAGTTTGAAAGAAACTTGATATTTTAATGCATTTTACATGTGTTCTGTAAATGCAGAAGTTATAACATTCACTAATTCAATTGTTTTTTTAAAATGATCCCACTTAGAAACATGTAATAAAAATAAAAAACATTTTATGCTCCCAGTATCACTTTCAGTAATCCATCTGAAGAAAGTTCTCCAAACAGCATTGTGTTTGCATCCAGTGGTGTCCCACATTAGTCCATGCTGCTCTATTTTCAGTTCTTTCATGCCAACAGGCTCAGCTGGAGAAGTCGGTGTGCATGGGAGCAATGTTTTGATCAAAAGCCGCATACTGAGAGTCACCAGTACTGGCTAGTTTCAGCTGCTGTGCAGCGTGGGACAGCTGGAAGGCAGCGTCAGGATGGGCTGAGTCTGGCAGCAGGGTGCACTCTCTCTCCAGTAGATCAGCCACTCCTTTCAAGAGCTCCCAGAAACCAAAAGCTAAGGCTGCCTTCCGCAACCGGTTCAGCTCCTAACAAATCAAAAATAACAAAACTCATTGTGGAGAAAACATGCAGAATAAGATTTGATTTTTCTAGTGTCTCTGTTCAGAGACATTTCAGAGTAACTTACCTTATAGAAGGTTTGAGTTTTATCTGGTAATTTCCTTGCATTCCTCAGGATCTTCTGGACATCAGTCTATAATGACAGTATCAAATAAATAGACAGTAACAGCAAAAAATTTAATGTTTTGACTAGATGTCATCAGGAGTAAGAGGCTCTGAATTTGCACTAACAATGCAGCTGTGTGTCTCAGTTGTATGGATGGATGGTAGCTTTGGGAAACATGTGTTATCAGGGCTTTGAGGTAAGACTGCAGTATATTGTACATAAGGGGTGTGTATAATATTAAAACTGCATCAATAAAGGTTTGGTTCATGACTTTGAATGCTGAATTTCTTCTCATGGGATGATTCTGTAAAACATGTCATTGTTCTAAATACTGGACATAATATACTAAAGTTACTGAATTATCAGGGAGAGTAAAAACTGTTCTGCTGTGAAGGGGACAGACAACTATACAGCTAAAGCAAAAAAGAAAACCAGATTCATCACCAAAAGTATTCTTAAATCTAATTGTCCCTCACATTTGATTCTGAGTAGATATTGTTACATTTATAATGAATGAGATTAATTTAAGTCACAAACTACATGTGTGCAGTTTGTTCTCCAATGATCATCTGAACACTCAAATAGAGATGTAACTGCACCTGTAGTCCACTGGCCTTGATCCACACAGTGACATTCTGAGCATAGCTCCGTTTGACCGGTGGCTGCACAGGGAACGGGCTCTTGCTGTCATCTTCTCCATACGGATTTTCAGCAGCCTCTGAAATACCAGAAAGAACAGGAAGCATCAGAATAAGGTTTTTCGATCCACCAAGTAATGACCATTATTATTATTATTGTGTAAAAAAGGAAACGCACGGTCCTATGACTGATGCAATTTAATCATTAACCCAGCAAACGGCAGTGTCAGAGGTTTAGTGTTAAATCTACACAGCATTCCAAAAATGTCCCAAAGAAAGCTAGTCTGAAATTGTATGGAAAATGTTCTGAAGAAGCCAGTCATTTGTTGCAAACGTGTACATAATATAGTTGGTGGGGTGAAGAATTACCTGAAATTGGTCCCAAATATGAAATCTTGCCCAGCCATGGCAGAGGCTCTGGACCAGGCTCAAACAGTGACATCATCAGGTTTGACTTCTTCTTGCTGTCTGCTTGAGAGTACAGCATACCGTACCACTCTGGGCTGGGATGAGAATATAAACAAAAACTGGATTTAGCAACCATCAGTAACCAGTATCCATCCATTACAATATAGATGAGCAGACCAGGATACATTTTTCAGAAAAAGATCTCTGTTATATCTCACCCAAGCTGGACCAGTGCCACCATTCCCTCAACCTTCAGACTTCCATGCAGAAGGACACAGAAGTTTGGACTTTTGCCGGCCATCTGGCTGGCAGAGGGTTCCTCCTCAAGCTCCTCTGTGGCTCCTGTGCCAATTTCATCCACATCTGAAATTGAGAACAAATAAATTATGCCAACATCATCATCATCA